>JABWTJ010000365.1:870880-1308694 GCA_016801875.1 Solanum sitiens | reverse complement strand
TCACGACGGACAGAGAATTGCTCTCAGTACCCAATTCTCAAGAGTTGAAGTGTTTTGAAACGGAACCTCACAATGGTCCGTCATGTCTGTGACGGTCCGTCCTGCATGTCCATCACAGACTTCAGAGAATTGCTCTCAGTACCCAATTCTCAAGAGTTTGAAGTGTTTTGAAACGGAACCTCACAACGGTCCGTCATGTCTGTGACGGTCCGTCCTGCATGTCCATCACAGACTTCAGAGAATTGCTCTCAGTACCCAATTCTCAAGAGTTGAAGTGTTCTGAAACGGAACCTTACAACGGTCCGTCATGTCTGTGACGGTCCGTCCTGCAGGTCCGTCACAGACTTCAGAGAATTGCTCTCAGTACCCAATTCTCAAGAGTTGAAGTGTTCTGAAACGGAACCTTACAACGGTCCGTCATGTCTGTGACGGTCCGTCCTGCAGGTCCGTCACAGAGTTCAGAGAGTCGATTTCAGCACTCAAATATAAGAATTCCAAGTGTTTGGAACGAGACACCCTCGACGGTCCGTCGTGCCCATGACGGTCCGTCGTTGGATACGTCGTCTCAGACAGTTTTCCAGAAATAAAATCTGCTGCTCAAAATGACTAAGCAGGTCGTTACATAGGGATCGTCCGTCAAGTCTGCTCGACAGGGCTTCACTAAAATAACAATTTCTTTTTACTCAGAGATGGAAGTTTAGCAAGCTCGGTGGCGTTGAAAAGAGAATTCAATTATCTTTCTTTTGAGAGGTCATGGGTCACATAATTCCTTTTGTGTAAAGAGTTACGACCATTTAAAGTTGATACAACATCAATTTCCCTCTAAATGGCTGCTGACCCTCACCTATGCTCCGCAGGTCCAACCACGGACCGTACTGGTTGACCGTGGGTGGGATCAGAGACTATAAAGATTTGGACCTTAGCGACGGAATCCCACCAACTGTCTGTGAGTCATTCCGTAGTACTAGCACCGGATTTTCTTTGTTTTGAAATCCGATGTGTTATAATTACAAATTATTGAAATATAATGAAGATTCTTTAAAAGCCTTTTGATTCAACAGAAAACAACACAATATAATAACGAAATTTAAAAGAGATTTAAAAGTAATCATGAAATACTCATGGATAAAGGAAAGTGAAATACAGCAAAACAAATTTAAAACCCCTTAGGGTAATTTTGTTATTCAGTGAGTTTATCCCATGATAAAATATGATTAGATTACTATATAAATGAAGAAAACAAAAATGTTTAGTTGTTATATAATCAGTGGTGAGTGGAACCTCAACAACGTTATAACTTATGACCTTCCACTGGACATTAGACAGAAAATAACGAGCATATAAGATAAGATTAAAAATCCATTATGGATAAAGAACCCAAAGGGTACTTTCAACACCTCTTCTTACAATAACCTAAAAAGCTACCAAAAATAGGAAACAACCACCAGACGAAAATGCCCAAATAAGATAAGATTCTTTCTATGGTTATGCCATCACGAAAGGTTACCAACGTGTAAATACCTAAATGGAATTGGTATATATATATCCCCAAATTGCGCAACATGCGGAGCGGAGGAATCTATGAAACACATCTTGCTAGAATGTACGCTAGTTAAAATATATTGGGACTATTTGGGACTCCAAGGCATATTTTGAAACTCAAGAGTCCAGGATGACAGCCAATGGCTCTTACCCATTAGAAACACCAAATGTACCTTAAAACACCCTCTCGATTGGGAGCTTGCCTTTCCTTTCTACCTATGGAATGTATGGCTCAATCGAAACGACAATCATCACAAGAAACAGAGCAAGGATATACCAATATCATTACCATACCAAAGAGCAGCGGAATACCACTACCTAACAAACCAGCCCACCAAGGAAAATAAACAACACAAAAAACTTTCTGACAGTCACTGGGACGCCCCACGATCAGGATTCAAACTAAATATTGATTATGTCTCGTATTTGAGTTTCATTCTACATTATTAGAAGCGGAAGTCTCCAACAAATGTCGCTTCTAGCATATTCAATTGTGGAGAAACATATTTAAACTAATAATATTTTTAATTAAAATTACATGAAAATGAATGAATAAAATGGTCAAATTAAAAGATTTTGCATAATTCTTAACTCAATTACGAAAAAATCAAGATAATATTCTTGGCATATTTAAGAATAATAATTAGAAAGGGACGACTTATTTTTTGTGGGATATATCGATTAGTTTTCTGATAAATTCAAGTAGAAGGATGAAAATTGTTTACTTTAAAATACTTGAAGGATGTTTTCGGCCAAAAATGATACTTTAAGGATGTAGTTTAAGTTTGGGTATAATTAAAGGATGTTTTCTGCTAAAAATGATACTTTAACGATGTAATTTAAGTTTGGGGTATAGTTGAAGGATGTTTTTGGCCAAAAACTCACCGGGTGATATACTATTAACTTCTTCTAGCTAATACACTTAATTTACATATTTATTATGCAAAAATTAAATAATACATGAATTACGCATACCATTATAAATTCACTAATTATTATTAGTTTGAGTGTTTGACTTATTTAGGTTTATTCCTCTTAAATGAACATCAATTTTGAGGGATCTATTATTTTTAAATTGTAAGTACATTAATATATTTTTTAATTTCAAGTTAAATAGTAGATTTATTTTTATTTGAGCAGGTGCAAAATTTGATTTAGTTACTATAAAATAACCAAAAGATTCTAGTATTGGTAAAATATATTCACAATAGTTAATTACAAATTGATAAATTTCATCTAGATTATTAAACACCAACTTACCTTTTTAAATTAACTTTTAGATTAATTTATCTTATTATAAAATCAAATTTGGAATATAACATTAATATAAATTTTCCTTAATAACTTTAAATATCAAGAAAAAGTTGCTTTTATTGGGATATTTGGCAAGTAATTTAATGACCAATGTGAAATTTCTGTATATAATTATGCATGATATTTCCTCTTTTTAGTACACATATTTTTAAAAGAGAATTAACTAATAGTATATTTTAGTATATTCTAGCATGGAGCATAAGAAGACAGCAAGACGCCAAAAAATTTCATTGGCGAAAATAGAGAATGAATCTGCTCGACTCACCACATTCTCTAAACGACGTTCTGGCTTATACAAAAAAGCTTGTGAATTTGTTATAGAATGTGATGTGGATCTTGGAATTGTTATGTCTTCACCGATAGGTATACCTTATTCCTTTATTAGTCCAACCTCTAAGGTGGTCATTGATCGTTTTATAAATCCTATGAAAAAATTAAGTTCAAGTGACTGCCTTGTTGCTGCACAAGCACGCAAAAAAGTAAGTCAATTTAATGATATTCTTAACGAATTGGATGAAAGAGAAAAAATTGCAAATGAAAAATTAGACCGAATGAATGAGGCTAGAGATCTAGGTTGGTGGGAGTCCATAGATCAATTCAATGTACAAGATATAATGAAGTTGGAAGCTTGGTTGACTTTCGGTAAATTTAAATTGAACGAACATTTGGAGCAGCTAGAAAATGGAGCTTCATCCTCCGCACAGATTCCATCAGATGATGCAAATATCTCACCAAATGTCTTCTAGAAGAATTATCTTCAAATAATATTATTTATCACAATCCTTTGCCTTTATTGTTTTGTTATTTATTATTTTGTTTCAATTATGCTATTTAATTCTTGTTCTTTGCAAATATTTATTGAAGACATTTATATTTATGAAATTACCCGTTGTCTCCAACATGTTTGAATCAATTTATCTAAAACTATGTTTGAAGCACGTCATATCAAGAAATTTATATTTGTGACTAAAACTTACTAAAATACAAAATGATTTAACTTTTGGTAACGAAAGAGTTTGATAAAGATCAATATTTAAATGAGAAATTAAAGTCTTCCGGTCTTATTCAAAGAGGTCAATAAGTTCCAACAAGTTAAATTCATAATTTTTGTATAACATAAAAAAAGAATGTAGTGCAAAACTCATCCTAGCACATTTAACAAGAATGCTGACAAAAGTAAGAGTATTGACCGAAGTCAAGCTTTGGCTAAAACATCAAATTTGAAATACCTAATGACATAAACTCGCATTAGAAGCTTCGAGACCAAAACGAACCATGCCACTAGCCCGAATCGGCCCTTAGGAGTTGATGGAACCGACGAAAATCACATCTGATAGCTGAACTCCAAATGCTTACTAAAGTCACCCCCTTCTCTTAAGAACTTCTATAGCGTGAAAAACTCTCATTAAACTCAAATGAACTACCCGATGATCGAACTGTCAGTCCTATAAAGTCATAAATAACTTTGAGCTTATTACATATTGATAATACAATCACACCTTAGAATAAATTTTAAAACTTCATGCTTCTATCGCATAGAGATTCAATAAATGTTATTATCCAAAAATGAATCATTTATAAAGTATTATTGACATCCTAAAGTATGTAAAATTCATGAAATGATTGTCGGCTGTATTAATTGATCATTTGATGAAAAAAGCAAGAAATCTAGTGAACTTGTTGCATTTTATGAATTCTAGTATAGATTAATTGAAGTGAAAGTACATAACTTGAAAACAATTAGCTCTATACGTACTCACTTGAAGGACTAAGAAAAATCGAGGTAAAAAATGAATAACTTTATTTGTGAAATCAAGAGCCTTTAATTTCTCCCATAAAAACAAAGAATGGTTTTGGGCAAGATAAGAGAAGAACTAAAAGTTGAAAACATATATTTAAAGTTCAAAATAGTTGACTATAAGGAATTAACCATTCAAAGTTTATGATAACATTCTGTAACCTTTTCCTATCCATTCAAAATCCTACTTCCCGTAGGATTTTTTTTCAAGCTTCAGCCCCGTCTCTGCTAGTGTGGTGACAGAATTGCAATTTGTCATTCCAAATCTCCTTAAAATTTTCTGGACATATTTCTTTTGTGAAATAAAAATTCCACCAGAGGATTGTTTCACTTCAACAGAAAGTAATGCATCAGGCCAAGATTCGACATATCAAACTCGGTCATCATCAATTGCTTAAAATTATTAAGCAATACATGATCATTCCTAGTATTGATTAAATCATCTATGTATAAGCACACAATGACAAGTTTTCCTTCTTTAGTTTTAGTATAAAGTGTATGCTCATAATGACATTTTTTAAGACGTATATTATTAAAATAAGCATTAATGCGACTATACCAAGTTCGTGGAGCTTGTTTTATCCCATATAATGCTTTTCTCAATTTTTTAACTTTATGTTCGCTGCCATACTTAATGTAACCAGGGGGTTGATCAACATATACATGCTCTTGCAATTCTCCATGAAAGAAGACTCATTTCACGTCCAATTGATAAATTGGCCAGTTGTTCAGGGCTGCCAGTGCCACCACACCAACCTGATGGTGTCAAGTCTAACTTCTAAAGCAAACACCTCTTTGTAATCCACACCATAATCTTGCTTATATCATTTGTTCACCAAGTGCGCCTTGTACTTTTCAACTTCACCATTATCATTGAGCTTGGTTGTTAGTTTTAAAGAGACTGATGGCAGATAACACAATGAAGACAATGTCTATTTTGTTACTGAAAGGAAAGCAGAAAAATACAAGGAATTTAAATGTGAAGATGACTAAGAAAAAAAATTATGCAGAGAGTTTTTTTTTCTGTGAAAAAAAAGCAGAAAATACATAAAACATACAATTGAAAAATTGAAATAGATCAATGGTCCTACTTTTAAGTCATGGTGCTAATCATGGTAACTACTCCTAAATAACTGAGAAAAAAATACAAAAAATTTAGAAAGACACTGCAGTCCTAAAGCAACTAACTAATACTCCTCCTTGCATTAGGAGTTGCAAATTCCATGTTGTTCCCTTAGGAACTCGAACTTGCTGACGGGAAGGGATTTTCGTAAATATATCTACTAGCTGATCTTCAGATTTGCAGCAAACAAGAATCACTTCTCCTTTTTTTTTCACATCCCTCAAGAAAAACAACTTGATGTTGAAGTGTTTAGTCTTTCCATAGAAGACCGGATTATGCGAAATGACTATTGCAGCTTGATTATCAACATGAACCTCAGTATTAACTTTTTTCTCCATATGCAAATCATAAAATATTTTTCTCAGCCATAAGGTTTGATTTACTGCCAGGGGCGGCTCAAACCCGTTGGTGTCCTAAGGCAAAATCAAATTAGAGGCCTTAAAAAAATTATAAAAGATTTAGTTTAAATCTATTTTTCTAGCTTTTTGAGATGCAAAGTTGTTAATAATTTTTGTGTAGTCAATCTCTTCTAATAATTCTTTTTCAATCGATAATATAGCTAAACCACTTAATCTTTCTTGAGACATTGTCGATCATAAATAATATTTTATTATTTTAATTTTGAAAAACTTCTTTCTGCTGAGGCGACTGTTACGGGAATTGTTAACATTATTCTATAAGCAATGTAAGCATTTGAAAAAGAATCAAGTCTTTTTATTTGATTGAGTATCTCAATTAGAGTATTATCTTTTACTTTTATGATTTTCCTTAACACTTTTAATTCAGGAAATAAGTCTAAACCGTCAATATCGGAGTGAGTATTATGTTTTAAGGAACATTCAAGATTAAGACAATATTTTTTTAAATTCTCATCATCTAATGATCTCAATTTTTTCCCACTAAATAGAAAACCAGAAATATTTTCATATACTTCAAATTGTTCAAATCTATTTTGAAGTGAAAAGATGGCTTGGTCTACTATTTATAAAAAGTAATCAACTCTAAATGATTCTTCAAGGGATCTTCTGATTTCATTATCAACATTCTCATCAAATTGTTTTTTTCTATAAATTACACGTTTCTTATGAAATACATGTTCTATATTCATCTCTAATGCAATTTCCTTAGCCGAAATCATAGCATTTGTAAATCCTTCTTCTCTATATTTTTTAAAAAAAGAAACTAAACCTCTTAATTGATCAATAGCGACATCAATATGCATATCTTTTTTATTGTAAACTTTTGCTAATTGAATTTACGGCAAATAATACATCATACCAAATAGTCATACCCAATAAAAATTCAAAATTTTTAAGCTCAAATATTGCTAAACAATTAGCTTCACTTTTAATTTTTGGATCATCACTAACTTCTTCTAATTTAAATAAAGCATCTCTTATTTGTGGAGTTTGAAACCTTATTGCTTTAACACTTTCAATACGACTTACCCACCGTGTTTGTGACAATGATTTAAGAGTTAAAGTAGGTACACTATCTTTTAAAATTTTCCACCGTTTAGTAGACGAAGAAAATAGTGAATATATATGTTGTACCACTTCAAAAAATGATATAGCTTTCGTACAAGACTTAGTCATATCACAAAGTACCAAATTTAAATTATGACAACAACATGGTGTATAAAATGATCTAGGATTTATATCAAGAAGTCTTTTTTGCGCTCCTTGATGTTTTCTCTTTATATTAGATCTGTTATCATATCCTTGTCATCTTAAATTATCAATATCAATTCCAATACATTTTATTTCATCTAAAATTACTTCAAAAAGACCTTTTCCACTTGTATCATCCACTTTTAAGAATTCTAAGAAATATTTGGTTACATTTATTGGATTTGTCGAAATATCTACACTCCGTATTATAAAAGACATTTGGTCTTGATGACTTGTATCTAGCGTGCAATCAAGTGTGATAGAGAAATACTTTGTTTTTATAACTTTTTCAATAATCTTGTTCTTAATTTCACTTGCCAATAAATTTATTAATTCATTTTGTATATTATGTCCAAGATAATGATTATGAATTTCATCATGTTTAATTCGTCGAATATGTTCTTGCATAATTGGATCAAATTCTGCAATCATTTCAATAAGACTCAAGAAGTCCGTTATTTCTATAGATATTTTCATTTCCCCCCCCCCCCCTAAACGCCAAATTATTTCTTCCAAGAGTTTTTATGACAGAATAATTCTTGACAATACATTTTTCCAATGTTCTCTATCTCTATTAATTTGGTCTTGAATGTTTTTATCGATTATTTTATTATTACGCAATCTAAATTCTAAATCAATCCATGAACTCATATTAATAATATGTTGGTTAGTTGTTTCATGAGTTCTAAGCTTAGTAGTAAGATTTTTCCAATCTCTACTACCTTCATTAGCTAACTTATTATTCTTTGCATTAAAGGTCGTATTAAATAACTTACAACAAAAACAAAATACCTTATTTAAATCTTTGGAATAAACTAACCATCTTCTTCATGTCTTTCTCCATTTGCCAACTTTTCAAAATAATATGTAGTAGAAAAGTGCCTTAAAAATTTATCATTTGGAAAACATGTGCCGGTAGTTCTAATTAGTCTCTTTTCTACTAATAAATCTCTTAACTTTGTATCAATAATATTCCATTGACTAGGATCATACATATTTTTAGAATTATGATTATTTAACTCATTTATGAGTTCTTGAATTTCTTGGGAATCTACATCCGACTTTTCACTAATTTCTTCTCCTTATTCTTCTTTTTGATTTATATCATTATGTAACTCAACTTCAACAAAGTTAGTAACTTGTTCTTCTAAAGAGCATTCCCCTATATTTTTTGATTTAATTTTAACATTACTTTCCAAAAATTTATCAAGAGCACCTTTTTGAGATTTTATCAAGTTATCGACTTTTCTTTTTTTTTAAGTTTTGGATGACCGGATTCATATTTTCTAGTTGACATATTAAAATCTAACAAATATTTTAAACACTATTTACAATATCAAATAAAAAATATAATAAGCATGAGGCACAAAACAAAAATAATATTAGAAATTAGAATGATATTACCGAATTCAAAGCTATGAAACTTGATTTCCAAAAATGAATTGAGCTGCTGCAATTATTTTTCTTCAAATTAAAATATAAACTATCAATAGAGCAAGTTCTTAAGCTTTGAAGTTTGAATAAGAGAGATATAAAATTAGAAAAGAAAAAGTGAGAAGAAATAGAAGAGATGAGGATAAAATATATAAAAACGAAATTAAAAAAAGAGTTGGATAACGTGTGCTGCATTAGAAAAGAGTACAAAACTTTTTCAAAAGTTGAAAAGTCAAATCATTTTAATTTTTAACCATTTTCAATTAATTGTTTTTTAGCCGTTTGCACTGTTATGTGAATTTTTTATTTTTTTTAATTTACCTAATTATCTAAAAAAATGGGACCCCCTAAAATTGGGGGCCTAAGGCGAGGGCCTTTATTTTATTACTGGCTAGCCGCCCCTGTTTACTGCTGCAGTTGCAACAATGAATTCAGCCTCTGTCGTGGATTGTGCCACAATTTCCTATTTTTTTGAACACCAAGAGAAAATCCGTGATCCCAGACTGAAACAATATCCTGATGTACTTTTCATGTCGTCAATGGATCCAGCCCAATCACTGTCTAAGAATCCATACAACTTGAAAGTCTCACACTTCTTAAATTTGACACCATATTCAATAGTACCTTTAATGTATCTTATTATTCTTTTTGCTGCTCGCAAATGCATTTTAGTAGCACTACTAAAATGCATAAATCTAGATAAAAGACGTACAACAAATAAAATATATGGCCTTGTAGCAGTGAGATACATCAAACATCCAATCAAGCTTCTGAAATTTCCTTCATCAATTTGATCAGTTCCATACTTTTTTGACTTAACCTCTCCTTTGGGCTCATTAGTGTGGTTGTTGTCTTGCAATTTTCCATATGGAATTTCTTAAGTATCTATCCATCATACTTCTTTGACAGATAAAAAATTCATCACCTCCTTGCTTGATTTCCATTCCTAGAAAGTATGTCATTAGCCCCAAGTATGTCATTTCAAAGACTTGCATCATTTCCTTCTTAAACTCTTCAACCAGCCACACATTGTTTCCTGTCACCGAAAGAACATCAACATAAAGGGAAACAATGAGAAAATCAGTTCCTTTATGTTTGACATAAAGAGTGACTTCAGATACACTTCGAACAAACCCCAAACTCAACAAGTGATCATCAATCTTGCTATACTAAGCTCTTGGAGCTTGTTTTAAGCCATGAAGAGCTTTTTTAAGCAGACACACTTTTTCTTATTTTCCTTGCTCAAAGAAACCCTCGGCTGCTCTACATAGATTTCTTCCAGTAGTGCACCATTTAAAAAGGAAGATTTCACATCTAGTTGGAACACCTTCCAGCCCCTTTGTGCTTCTATTACTAGCAACAATCTAATGGTATCCAATCGGGTTAGTGGAGCAAAGGTATCCGAGTAATCAACACCAAATATTTGGGCATATCCCTTGACGACTAGCCTAGCCTTGTATTTATTGATAGAACCATCTGAATTGAGTTTGGTTCTAAACACCCATTTCCTCCAATGACCTTCATATCTTTCGATCGGTCAACTAACTCCCAAGTTTTGTTTTTCTTGATCATTAGCATCTCCTGCTCCATGGCGTTTCTCCACTTTTTATCTTGAAGTGCTTCATCGTGCCCTGCAGGCTCACAAACTGCCACATTACTTTATTGGTAAATGTTAGAGAGTAGTCTTGTACCTCTAATTGGAAGATCACCCACCAACTCATTTTTCCTGTGATCAGATGCCTGCTCCTCTGAAGCTTTGACCGAAAGTTGATTGTCCTTCCATTCCCATTTCTCTTCCTCACCAAAGTGCACATCTCTACTGACAATCATCTTCCCGGTTTGTGGATTATATACTTTGTAGGCTTAAAAGGATGAGCTACAAATATTCCAGGATATGTCTTCTTGTCAAGTTTGTCTCTTTTAACCTGTGGCACATGAAAGAAGCAAACACAACCAAATACTTTAATGAATCTTAGTGATGGTTTGAATCCATTCCAAGCCTCGAATGGAGTTTCATTCAGTAATGCTTTAGTAGGAAGCTGATTTTGGAGAAATCCTGGCATATTAGCTGCCTCAGCCCAAAAAATATTTGGCAACTATTTTTCATGCAACATGCACCGCGACATCGCCATTATATATTTATTCCTTTCACTAACTCCATTTTATTGCGGAGTATATGGAGCAATAAGCTGATGAGTGATACCCGCTTCCTCACAAAATTTATTAAATTCTTCAGAATTATACTCTTTTCCATTGTCAGACCGCAGGTATTTGATTTTACAACCACTTTGATTTTCCACCATCTTTTTGAACTTCAAGAAAATTCCAGCCACTTCTGATTTATATTTCATAAATAAAATCCAACAGAATCTTGTGTAATTGTCAATGAATATAACATAGTATAGATTACCATTAAGGGATAATGTTCTTTGAGGTCCTGCAACATCTGTGTGAATCTGTTCTAACCTTTGAGAAGTTTACCACGTTGCTTTAGGAAATGACTTCCTATTCTGCTTACCAAATTGACAAGCTTGACAACTTGGTAAGTGATCAACTAGAGTTGGTAGTCCTGTTCTCATATCTTCCTTCTTCAGCAGCAACAGTGTTTGTAGATGACACCAAGTCTCTTGTGCCAGGTTTTCGTCACACTTGCCTTCATGGAATAATCTTGTTTAGTAGGATCAAAGGAAAAACTCCTTCCTCCAATCTTCACCCTGAAAATTTCATTTCCAGTAGTGTCACTGATTTGACAGTGATGGTCTTCGAAGAAAACCTTGAATCCTTTTTCCATTATATGTCCTACGCTTAGAAAATTCTGATCAATTTCAGGAACATAAAGAACCTCTGAAATTTTCTTGTGCTAGTGCTCGTCTTGATAACTATGGTTTCAATTCCTTTGACAGGAATGTGATCTCCATTTCCTATCCGAACCTTGGAAACTTCAGTGGGCTTCAACTCCTCTCGTCATGAGTCATGTGGTTAGTACAACCACTGTAAATTAACCAAGACTCTGTTGAGCTCTTACTCGTAAAGCATTTTGCAACAAAAATATGATCCTCTTCTTCATGATCATCAACTTGAGCATTTCCTTCCTCATGCGGGGCCTTATTCTTGCAAATCATTGCTTCATGTCCAAACTTATTGCACTTATTGCATTTAGCATCAGGTCTCCTCCAACAATGAATGGTCCAGACCTTTTCTTCCACAATGGTGACAAGGGGGATAACTTTTCTTCGCACTTACTCCCTTAGTTTTGTTGTTGGCTGATGTTTCTCCTTCACACACTGCTTGATTCTTTTTCTTCTTCTGAATTTTCTTAACCTGATGCTTAGACAAGATCCCCTTCTGTTGTAACCTCCTGTCTCATGAGTCTTCTTTGCTCTTGAGCTTTCAGGGAATTGTGCAACTCTGTCAAACTATTCTTTGACAAATCCTTAGTATTTTCTAAGGTTGTAATTGTTGCTTCATACCTTTCAGGAACTGTTACATGAATCTTCTCAACAATTCTCGAGTTTGAAAATGTAAAACTGGGCAACCTCACTTAATTTGCAATGCTTAGAAGTCTATCTGAGTATTCTTTCACAGTTTCATATTCCTTCATTTTTTGCAATTCAAACTTCCTAATTAAGTTTAAAACTTGCATACCTTTTATTCTCTCATCTTCAGAATATTCTTCATTGAGATAATCCCATACTTCTTTAGCAGTTTTCAGGGACGTTATTCGCGTGAAAACTATTGACAATACAGCAGCAAATAAACATGCCTTGGCCTTCAATTTCTTTGTCTTATTTGCCTTGTGTGCTTTAATATGAGCAATGGTAGGATTATTTGGTAGGCCTGGGATATCGTAATCCTTTTCCACAGCTTTCCAAAGATCTAAAGCATCCAATTACGTCTCAATTCGTACCGCCCAAATCTGAAAATTATCTCCATCAAAGACCGGCGGAGCAATTGTGCTTCTCCAACTCGATCATAGATCCCTTAAGATGAAAGCTCTGATACCAACTATTAATTTTAAAATGACTGATGTCAGATAACACGATGAAGACAATATCTATTTTGTTATTGAAAGGAAAGCAGGAGAATACAAGGAATTTAAATGTGAAGATGACTAAGAGAAAAACTTATGCAGAGAGTTTTGTGTTATTGTGAAAAAGAAGCAAAAAATACATAAAAAATACAATTAAAACTGAAAATCATGGTCCTACTTTTAAGTCATAGTGCTAACCACGGTAACTACTCCTATAATATCTGGAAAAAGAAAATACAAGATTTTTAGAAAGACACTGCAGTCCTAAAGCAACTAACTAATATTGGTTTTATAAACTCATATAACTCCAATTGTTCTTTTCCCTATTGGTAGATAAGTAAGCTCCCAAGTGCCATTTTTTTTCAATCACCAAAATTTCAGCATCCATTGCCTCCTTCTATTTTGTTTCTTGGACAACAATTTCAAAATTTATTGGGTCACAATTTGCAAACAACTCAAAATGAGTATTTGTCTCATCATTGATATTAACACCGGTTACCTCATAGTCTTGCATCCATTTAGGTCTTCTTCTGACATGAGGAACAACTTTCTCTGCTTCGATAGGTTCTTTTGTAGGTGGAAAAACCTCAACAGATGGAGCAGCAGTTGCTAGAATTTCAGACCATTGAGCTACATATTCAGATTAATCATCGCATAGAACTTGACTAGACAACTTTTCATCCCAGTTCAAAGTATTGTCCTCATCAAAAACATCTCTACTAGTCACTATCTTTTTTGTCAAAGGATTAAATAGCTTGTACGCCTTGGATGTCTCGCTAAGACCAAGATAGACACACTTAACACCTTTATCGTCAAGTTTTTCTCTCTTTACATCTGGGACATGTGCGCAGGAAATGCAGCCAAAAAATTTAAAGTGATCTACAGTCGGTCTCCTTCCACTCCAAGCCTGCTCTGGTGTGACATCTCTAAGAGAAAAATTAGAACTTCTATTCAAGATGTGGAAGCTCCAATTTACTACATCTGGTCAAAATGCCTTCGGACTCTTCCTTGAGCCAGCAAGCTTCGAACCATGTCAAGAATGGTTCTGCCCTTCCTCTCCAAATCACCATTTTGTTGAGGTATATATTCTGTTTTGAGCTTTTTTTTTTAATGCCACAAGACTTACAAGATTCTTCAAACGCCTTTGAGCAATATTCGCCTCCACAATCTATTCGAAGGCTTTTATATGGTCTTCCCTGTCTCATTCTCAACATGACCTTTGAAATATTTAAATACATTAAAAATATCTGATTTCCCTGTGAAAAATATATCCAAGTCTTTCAGGAATAATCATCAATAAAGGTAGTAAAAAACCTTTTGCCTCCGTTAGATATTGGTATTATTGGCCCACAAATGTCTGATTGAACTAACTCCAACATCTCTTTTGCTTGCCATGACTTGCCTTTCGGAAATTGAGACCGGTGTTGTTTGCCAACAACACATTCTTCACATACATGAGAAGGAACAACAATTTTAGGAAGGCCCGTCACCATATTCTTCTTCTGAAGGATCTTTAAACCACCAAAATTTTGATGACCATATTGAAAATGCCACAACCACGAAGGGTCTCTCACTTCCTCCATAAAACAAGATTGAATATTTCAATCATCAAAGGAACAACCTGTTATTACTCATTTTCATAATAGCGATAGAAGGATCAGAAATCTTGCAACACTCGTTCCTAAGGGTGATGACATATCCTTTTTCTAACAATTGACCAACACTCAATAAATTATTTTTCAAAGAAGGAACATAAAACACATTAGATATGGTTTCCACACATCCAA
The DNA here is from genome assembly GCA_016801875.1 of Solanum sitiens. Taxonomy (NCBI): domain Eukaryota; kingdom Viridiplantae; phylum Streptophyta; class Magnoliopsida; order Solanales; family Solanaceae; genus Solanum; species Solanum sitiens. The sequence continues at coordinate 1,293,996 of JABWTJ010000365.1, read as the reverse complement.
TTTTGGTTCTAAAACTAATATTTCCATTCCCCATTACATTCACAGGGGAGAGATCACCAAGACCAACCGTTGAATGGAAACTTTTATTTAAATTAGAGAAAGAAGACTTACTTCCAGCCACATAACAAAGAGATTGCTCCTGAGGCCTATTTTCATCATGAAATGCATTAACAAGGTTTCTCCTTCATTGTTCTCAGCAAAATTTGACTTTTCTTCTTTATTAATAGGTAACATAGTACGACATTCAGAACAATAATGTCCAAACTTATGGCAACTATAACATTTTACTTTAGATTTGTCAAAATCTTTTCCTCTGACTTTGCCACAGTCATCATTATTGACTCTAAAATTCTTGTTGCACTCTTTGTTGCCACCATCCATGTTAATTCCCTCGATCTCCTCTCCCTGTTCATCTACCTATACCCCTTTGTCTCGAATGGGGAGAAATAAAAGTAGAAGCCTTCAAGGCATGCTCCTTAAAATTTGAACTTCGGTTCATCTTTTGCTCATGCACCAACAAGGAGCTCTGAAATTCGTCAAGTGACAAAGCATCTGTGTCTTTTGACTCCTCAATCGAGCATATCAGAATTAGTGAATTTGTTCCAAGAAGAACATGCAACCAACTCACCTAGGCATGAAGCAACAAATGCTCGCTTGGATGCACTGGCACAAGATTTAGTAAATTCTAAGGTCGATTCAGATTCAACAGAAATATCAGTCAGAATCGTGTTGGGAAGGGGAAAAAGAGTCGTTGGAGGGTTAGGATCAAAAGCAAGAGGAAGTTTCATCATTTCGTTACATTCAGAACTCAATTTCCCACAACTTAATGTCCAAGAGGACCCTTTGGGATGGTTGAACATATGTTAACACTTCTTTCGACACCAACAAACTTTGGATGAAGAAAAAGTTAGACTTGGTTCATTTCATTCGGAGGCAATGTACAACTTTGAATTCTGCAATTAGCGACAGATCTGCCTCAATTGTCTTGGGATGAATTCAAACGTCATTATAACCTTTATTTTGGGCCACTAATCAGAAGTCAGAAATTGGGAAGATTGGCTAAGTTACGCCAAATCGGGTTTGTAGAAGATTACCAAGAATCATTTGAGTAGTTAATTTCACGGGCTGGTATACTTATGCAGTCACAAAAAATTGAACTTTCTATTAGCGGTCTTACTATTTATATAGCAATTGAGGTTAAGTTGCATAATCCTCCAGATTTGGATACAGCGATGAGTTTATCCAGTTTTAATGAACTCAACGGACAACCCATTTTTCGCAAGTGTTAGATGCTTGTAAATCAAAGACAACAGATTTCTCACCTAAACATATCAAATTTGTGAAAAAACTAACCAGATCTGAAATGGAGGAAAGACGACTTAAGGGACTTTATTTCAACTGCTATGAACCATTCACTAGATATTATCAGTGCAAGAAATTATTTTGGATCCACTGTATATACGATGAGGAAAAATTTGTTGGAAAAGGGGGAAGTACTAATACTTTCCACACTTAACGCTTGAGGTCAAGTGCGATCTGAAAGGGGAGTAATGTTATCATCCTTTTAGTCTACCAATAGTCTACACGTGGAATATTTAAGGAAATTCAAAAGTAGAATTCTTCAGCTTATAAGTTAATTATTTTTTATTTCAGTCCAACAGTGTTTATAGTAGTCTATTACAGATTTTTAGCTATGTATTTTTCCTATTTTTAGGTAGCAGTTGTTGCAGTAAGGAGGTTATTCCTCCACTTTTTTATTCAGTCATAGTAGGCAGTTTTAGTAGGCAGTAGACAATTATTTTCCTCGTTTCAGTGTTGTATTTAATGTATTTGAATTCAGTGAAATGTTAAGCAGAAAATTAATCAAGTTTTTGAGTACTTCAAAGTCTAGAGATCGCAGATGCTCTCTTAACGAACCAACACCATAGGAAGAAAAAAGAAAACTTTAAATTTTATCTTGCAACGTCCCGTAATTAGATCCATAACAAGGGACCATAACACTCCTCTATTAATTCATGTTTAATATTATGTTTATGACTAACTTTTTGTATGCCTATATGGCACACTATAAAAAGAGGCATACATCGAGGCATAAAGGTTCATATTGTACACACTTTAAGATTTGGTCAACACTTAAACACTCGAAAGAAAGAAAGTTATCTTATATTGTATACACTTCAAGATGTGATTTTCTTTGAGAAGAAAAAATGTGCTTTAATAAAATTTGGATGATCAATATCTGAGTCAAAAATGATTTGATTATGTAGATGCAAAATATTTATTTGATCGGCATGAAGCTCGATCGCAAATGAGTTATTTGTTTACATATGAAGGCACAACATCTTGGCATTCAAAAAATCAAACATTGGTTATCACTGCTTGAAATCATGCAAAAATAATATTTACCTATGAAGTAAATCGGGAGTGTGTTTGGTTGGAATCATGATCTGTCATATTCACAAAACATGTGATTTTCCTTTGATAGAGAATATTCTTGTCACCATATACTAAAATAATATATAGCTCAATTGAAGGGAGGATACAATCAAAGGAGATCAGACAAAACATATTTTACCAAAATTCTTTTTCACACATAATCTTCAAAAAAAAATGGTGAGATAGACGTTCAAAGACCCGTGCAACTGATAATATTACAAACTTATTCACTAAGGATTGCAAACATTAATATTTGAGAAGTGATATAAAATTAGAATGCATCATCTTCGAGATATCAAGTAAAGTTTTTATCGAGGGAGAAAAATATGTGTTATACTCTTTTCATTAACCATGGCTTTACCCCAATTGGGTTTTCCTGGAATGAATTTTAACGAGGCAACATTCAAAGTGTGTACTCTTTTTTCTTCACTGGAAATTTTTTTCCATGAGGATTTTTCCTCGTAAGAATTTAACGAGACATATTATCTATAGACATCCAAGGGGGAGTGTTCAAAAATTATATAGTGTGGATGCAACTACACCAAGAAATTACTACATTACTTCCCTTCATTATGAAAATTACCTCCACCTTTATGATCATTATTCTTGTAAACTTTCATCTCCATAACCTACTCCATTATATTCATTTTTAATGTCATGTTTATGACTAACCTTTAGTATGCATGCATGTTATATAATAAAAAGAGGCATACATTGAGGAATAAAGGTTCATATTGTACACAAATCAAGATTTGGTGAACACTCAAACACTCAAAATAAAGAAAATTATTTTATATTGTTCCTCTTGTTTTAAATTTTTCTTGTCTTTATCTTTACATTGTTCTTTTGTTCTTAAGTTTTACAACATAATAAAATATTTTCCAAATAAACAAAAAAACATTAATTCTTGTGCTTGTAAAACCACCAACCATATCATATATAGCACGAAAAAAACCAAAAGCAAAAAGAGTCAAATGGGAGTGGAAATTGGATACAAAGTAATAGGCATTACATCCTCTTTACATTCAAACCAAAGCACTCCATGTAGCAAAAAAAATGATGAAAAATAGAGGAAGCTTCCAATTATTGTCACGCCTTGAGGCTATCCTCTTGATGTAAACACAGGACCTAGGTCATGAGTGACATAAAGCTAATCCTGAAGCTGACATATCATAAGCATACTAAAAAAATTTGAATAAAGAGATATTACGCAGAATCTAAAACAATGGTAACTGAAAGTGGGGAATACCTACCTAGATTGAATATATGAAATATACTAAAAGTTCAATAATAATTGAAAGATCAAACTCAAATCTAAAGATGAATCTAATACTATGTCTGAAAAAGCCTCTACTAACTAAAGTTGCTAGTACATGCCCTAACTAACTCTAGAAAAAATTGAAACTGAAATGAAAGACTAAATACGAAAAACATGTATGTTGTCCCTCAAAATATGAGGACTCACCACTGAAGCTGCTGAGTACGGATCGGGAATCGATATATGCGTGATCATAATATTGAGTATCTGGACCTACATCATAAAGGAGGTAGCACACACTATGCTTCAGTACTTGGAATATAGTGAACATGCTTTATATATAATATAGCTAAACAAACATATAAACTGAACAAAGTGCAGCTTATCAATGACATAACTGAATTGGGTGAACTTAAGTCTGTACTCTTTGACTAGCGTTGAACCTTGTCTGAAATTCATAAACTCATGAGATTTAGCCTCTTTCTCAACTATCTTGGAAAGAACCTGTCCAGAAAAGCTCCAGTAAAACACTCCCAAGTTAGAGGATCTGCATCCACACTCTTGTTTTCTTTCCACTAAGTGTACCATATGTGAGAAACATCCTTAAGCTAGTAGGGTGCCAACTCTACCCTATCATTACTGGTCACTTGCATCACTCCAAAGATTTTCTTAACCTCATCAATGAAGTTTTATAGGTCCTCACCAACTTGCGACCCTAGAAACTCTGGTGGATTCATCCAAATAAAATCTTGAACTTGGTTGTTGCTGATCCAACATTAGCATTAGTAGAAACTTGAACCTGCTGATTGTTCTGGTTAGTCATACTCCGAGCCAAAAGCTGAATTAAACACTACATCCAAAACCTCATGGTCTGAGACTGCAGGAACTACTTTAGCATTGTGTGCATTAGGATTTCTTGGGTAAGCTCTACGAGAAGGCACGATCTGAAATGCATAACGATGAATTAGAAAGAATCATATCCACACACGATAAGAATATCTAGAAACTGAAGTTTTTCCTAATACACTTTGTAGTCTCTCTCTCATTAGATGTGGTGCACTTCACATCCATGAAAGAAACTCTACTTAGTGCGATTTTCAAACATCTTAGGATTCTTGAACCTAATGCTATCCCTTTGATATAAATACAGGACCTAGGATCACGATTGACCCGAAGCAAATCCTGAAGATGTCATATCATAAGCATACTAAAACAATCTGAATAAAGAGATATTGTGCGAAAGCTAAAACAGTGGTAACTGAAAGTGAGGAATTCCCAACTAGTCTGAATATATGAAATATACTAAGAGTTCAATAATATCTAAAAGATCAAACTCAAATCTAAAGTTGAATCTAATATTATGTATGAAAAGACTCTATCAACATAAGTAGTTGGGACATGCCCCCAACTTACCCTAAACAAAGTGAAACTGAAATGAAAGACTAAATACGAAAAACATGTATGTTATCCTCGAAGTATGAAGACTCATCATTAAAGTTATAGAGTACAGATCGAGAACCGATCTATGTATGAACTGTGTGTTGAGTACTTGAACCTACATCATAAAAGGATGTAGCACACAATATGTGTTAGTACTTGTTATGTACTGAGCATGTAGGATATAGAATACAGTTGAACAAACATATAAATTAAACAAAGCGTAACTAAACAATGACATAACTAAATATGAATGTATATACTGCAACATGTTCAAAAGCTAAACAAAATGCAATGACCAAGTACTAAATCACGGATAGGAAATGCTGATGCAGTACCTAAGTATAAACTGAAAACCTGATCGAAAGCACTAAAATTTGATTATAGGAACTACTATTAACCAAAATAAAACCACGTGAGCTAAACGTGGAGTCCGATATATATGCTCTATCAAGAGGACCCAATATATCTTGTCAATGGTATAAAGGCATGACTGGCGTGATCACTAAATATAATACCCAACAGAGGGGACTTATAAACCTACGGGGGTATGTAATTCTGGGACTATACGGGTACGCAGAACCTTAGTCCAACTCGGTGTTAAGCCTATTCCCAACTAGAAATGTATACAATATAACATAAGTAAAATTTATTAGAATTGCTCAATATTCGAACATGCTAATTATGAGTGCAACATTCAAGTACTGATGATGAAACATTCGAAATCTGATTCATGTATATTTGGTTATCTGACCTAGCTAGTGTAATTCATGAACTAAATAAATTTACACACCTAGGGTTCTGAGTTTATTGCAAAGAACTAAGAAAGAATGTTACGTAGACATGATAATCTTATTAAGAACACTATAACAACTAAAGCGCAATGATTTTCCAAAGTGATAGAAACCCTAGGTCTAAACATGATGAAGAGAATCAAGAATCTAACTGAATTTCAGAGACCTAGTGGATGAAAGGAACCTACTAGTGAAATCTCACATACCTGATGACAAAATTTACGGGGAAATTCCTTAATTTCAGGGTTGGAACTGAAGAAAACCTGCTTCGTTCTTGGAAGTGTTTTGGTCGCCTCTTTTCTCCTTTTTTTTCTAAGTTTAATTAATTTTTAGTGAATCAAATTCTTAGCGAAAGATATGACTAAGTTATTAGGCTTAAACTGACCAAACCTATGTAGTTTAGGGATCAAACGACGTAGTTAAAGTGCCCAACGCATAGGGGAAAGGAAAAAAATGACCCTGACTTAATTTTGACGAAGTCCACCCGCGGAGGGACCTACAGTCCGTGGGTTGATCTACCAACCGTAGGTAGGGGTAGTCCGTCAAGTCTGCCTGACAAGGTTTCACTAAAACAAGCATAACTTTTTACTCAGAGATGGAATTTTAGCAAACTCGGTGGCGTTGGAAAGAGGGTTTAACTATCTTTCTTTGTATAGGTCATGGACCACCTAATTCCTTTTGTGTAAAGAGTTACGACCGTTTGAAGTTGATACAACATGAATTTCCCTCTAACTGGCTGCTGACCCTCACTTACCGTCAGTCATACGGCCCATAGGTCCAACCACAGACCATACTGGTTCACCGTGGGTGGGATCAGAGACTATAAAGATTTGGGCCTTAACAACGGAACCCCGCCTACGGTCTGTGGGTCGTTTTGTTAGTACTGGCACCATATTTTCTTCATTTTGAAATCCGACGTGTTATAATTACAAATGATTGAAATATAATGAAGATTCTTTTTAATGCCCTTTGATTCAATAGAAAACAACACAATAATGAACAAAAATGGTGGTTGATATGGTAAGGAATGGACAAGCCACCAACTTGAAAATCAAAGGTGTTGTGGAAGACATCATACAAGTTGTTTCTAAGATGAATTGTGAAGTAAATCATTGTTACAGGAAAGCTAATCAAGTTGCACATGCATTAGCTAAACATGTTGTTATTTCTGATGAAGCTCATATGTATCACGATTGGAGGGATATCCCTAAGCTAGCAATGGGTTCATATTAATTAGACAAAATGCAAATGCCTAATATTACAATTAGGTATGACAAATCAATTTTTTTTGTAAGCTGAGGCCTTTTCTGTTGGCGGCCAAAAGGCCTTTTGTACGTGGGTTTGCCCATATGAACTATTTTGATGGAATAAATAACTCCCACTTGGTTTGGGTTAGAAAAAAAAGAGATTTAAAAGTAATCATGAAATTATCATGGATAAAGGAAAGTGAAATACAGCAAAACACATTTGAAATTTGAAGGGTAATTTTGTTATTTAGTGAGTTTATCCCATGATAAAAATATGATGAGATTACTATACAGTCTCGATATTAATTTAATCAAGATAAGTTATCTCTGGCAAACCAAAAAACAAATTAAGTGGCATCATATTTCAATCACAAGATAAATGGATTTATCTTTCCACAAATGACCACTGTGATATACTATTAACTTTTGCTAGCTAACACACGTAAATTGCATACGTATTGTGCAAAAAATAAATAATACATGAATACGCATACCACTATAGATTCACTAATTATTATTAATTTGAGCGTTCGACTTATTTAGGTTTATTCTTCTTAAATGCACATCAATTTACAAGGTGAGGGATCTATTATTTTTAATTTGTAAGTACATTAATATATTTTCTTATTTTCAAGTTAAATAGTAGATTTATTTTTATATGAGCAGGTGCAAAATTTGATTTAGTTACTATAAAATAACCAAAAGGTTCTAGTATTGGTAAAATATATATTCACAGTAGTTAATTACAAATTGATAAATTTCATCTAGAATATTAAACTCCAACATACCTATTTAAATTAACTTTTAGATTAACTTATCTTATTATAAAATCAAATTTGGAATATAAAATTAATATAAATTTTCCTTAATAACTTTAAATATCAAGAAAAAATTGCTTTTATTGGGATATTTGGCAAGTAATTTAATGACCAAAGTGAAATTTCTGCATATAAATATGCATGATATTTCCTCTTTTTAGTACACATATTTTTAAGAGAGAACTAACTAATATATTTTAGTATATTCTAGCATGGAGCATAAGAAGACAATAGGACGCCAAAAAATTTCATTGGCAAAAATAGAGAATGAATCTGCTCGATTGACCACATTCTCTAAACGATGTTCTGGCTTATACAAAAAAGCTTGGGAACTTGTTAGAGAATGTAATGTGGATCTTAGAATTGTTATGTCTTCACCGAAAGGTATACCTTATTCCTTTATTAGTCCAACTTCTAATGTGGTCATTGATCGTTTTATAAATCCTACGGCAAAATTAAGTTCAAGTAACCGCATTGTTTCTGCACAAGCACGCAAAAAAGTAGGTCAATTTAATGATTTTCTTAACGAATTGGATGAAAGAGAAAAAATTGCAAATGAAAAATTAGACCGAATGAATGAGGCTAGAGATCTAGGTTGGTGGGAGTCCATAGATCGATTCAGTGTACATGATATAATGAAGTTGGAAGCATGGTTGAATTCCGGTGAATTTAAATTGAACAAATATTTGGAGCAGCTAGAAGATGGAGCTTCATCCTCCTCACAGATTCCATCAGATGATGCAAATATCTCACCAAATATTTTCTAGATGAATTATCTTCCGATAATATTATTTATCAAAGTCCTTCCCTTTATGTTTTTGTTATTTATTATTTTGTTTCAATTATGCTATTTAATTCTTGTACCTTGCAGTTTGCAATGATATTTATTGAAGACATTTATATTTATGATTACCCATTGTCTCCAACTATGTTTGAATTAATACGCAACCTAATATAGGTACCTCTGAATTTATTTAAAACTATGTTTGAAGCACGTCATATCAAAAAAATTATATGAAAAATAGAGGAGAAAGAGAAATCTGTGACTAAAACTTACTAAAATACAAAAGGATTTAACTCTTTGTGATGAAAGAGTTTGACAAAAATCAATATTTAAAGGAGAATTTAAATTCTTCAAGTCTTATTTCAAAGAGTTCAATAAGTTCCAACAAGCAAAATTCCTATTTTTTTTATAACATAAAAAATGAATGTAGTGCAAAACTCATCCGAGCACATTTAACTAGAATGTTGACAAAAGTAAGAAACTAAGAATATTGATCGAAGTCAAACTTTGGCCAAAATATCAAAGTTGAAACACCTAATGACATAAACTCGCATTGAAAGCCTCGAGGCCTAAACGAACCATGCCACAAGCCCAAATTGGCCCTTAGGAGTTGATGGTACCGACGAAAATCACATCTGATACTTAAATTTCTTTTCACTTAAGAACTTCTTTGACGAGAAAAACTCGCATAAAACTCAAATGAATGACTCGATGATCGAACTGTCAGTCTTATAAAGTTGTAAATAACTTGAGGTCACTACTAAATCATTACATATTCATAATAAAATGACACCTCAGATTAAATTTTAAAATGAATCATTTATAAAGTAGTGAGTGAGTATTTACATCCTCTCACGGGACTGTGATGAGAATGAGGTTTCATTTTTTTATTAGATCCATACAATTTCATGTTAAAAATACTCATATTTAATCACATCTCTTTTGAATCTTTAATTTTGTAAAATTGAATTATGCAAAGAAAGGACAAGTCTTTCCTAAATAAGAAAACACTAGAAATACTAAGAAAGGACAAGTCTTTCCTAAATAAGAAAACACTAGAAATACTAAGAGAAAACAAGACAAAGAAAACAATTTCTTTATACTCACTTGAAGGACTAAGGAAAATCGAGATAATAAAAAACGAAGAAGAAATAACTAACTTTATGTGTAAAATGGAGAGCCTTTAATTTCTCCCATTTAATTGTCATAGTTTTCATTTTAGAATCAAACGATAATAACTTTGACTAACATTTTACGATGTATATTCTGTCATCATATTGATATGAAAAAAAAATGTAATTTATAGTACTTTTCGTATAATTTTTGAATATCCAAATTTTTGGTTTAAAATATCAAATTAACGTAATCTAATTTCATTTTTAAAATTAATCAAATTGACTTTTGATAAATATAACACGACAACTAATAGTGGACAGAGTGAGTAAAGAATAAGAATCATATTCATACGTACAAAAGTAGTTGAAGTAAAGATATGAAATACAAAAAGAGATTGAAAGTTTTAACATTATCCTATCTAAGCAAGAACTTTGGAAAAAATGAAGAGGAGTCAAATTTGAAAATAATAAATAAACAAAGTGGAACTATTAACATTCTTGATAAATCATCGCTAATGAGGCCAAAAACAATAAGGATGATTAAAAAAAGGCATAATATATAAAAGGCATAGGCATAATAGATAAATATGTCCTTTAACATAGTTTCAAATCATATTTATGCCCTTCAATTTTGGGTGTGCTCATGTAGACACTTAAACTTGTATAAAGTTGAACAAATAGACACGCATGCCCTACATGGTATCCTACATGTCATTTTTATTCTACATGGTATCGTACGTGTATCGTGCCACGTAGGACTCCTGTGTCTACTTGTTCAAATTTATACAAGTTTAAGTCTCTACATGTGCATACCCAAAGTTGAAGGACATAAATGTGAAATGAGACCAAGTTAAAGGGCACATTTATATATGTATTATGCCCATATAAAAGTACCTTTTAATATAGATTCAAATGGCATCTACATTTTTCAATTTTGAGAGTACACAAATATAGCTAAATTTGTATAACAATAAAAGTATATACACATGTCTTACGTAACAATTTTCATCTTATGTGGCATCCTACATGTGTTATGTCACATAGGACGTATGTGTCTACTTGTGTACACATTAGATTGGATGACACAAATATCAATTCATACTATCATATCTTAGTAATCAATGGTGAATTGGAGCTCTTCAAGCCAAACCCTGGGTTTCTCACTCAGTTGTTGAGGGAAATTTTGGGGTGATCTTGGAGGGGATTTAGGAATTTTAGAAGAGTGATTTATAATGGATAGTTATTAGGCTTAAAAGAGCTATATAGGGCTTAGGATTAAGATCAAAGTGACTTAGTTTAGGTATTAATCGATTAGAGAAAAGACTAAAAAGTCCTTTAAAAATAATTGTCAATCCATTCCTACATACAGTCTGTAGGTCCTTCTACGGACCGTTCTGGTCAGCAATAGAAATGATGAGAGACTATTACTTTAGACTAAATTTTTATGGTACTTATGTACGGCTTGTAGGTCTACTTGCGATCCGTACATGCCAACCAAAGAAACCAACCTTAAACTTTAGAATTCACGTAGTTTGGGGGTAACCTATGTGACCTATCTACGACTCGTACATGGGAGGATGGGTTGTCCTGATGTACCGTATAAAAGGTATTGAGACTTGTTTTGAAAAAAATAACAATTTCCCTATTCCTACGATTGCCACCTTCGGCCCGTAAAAGCCTCTACGGTCCGTATATGGGAACTGTAGAGACATGCAACCAAAAATCGTAGTTTTTCTCTTTTTCAAATTCTGAGGTGTTACATTTGATTTGTAAGCATTTTCTTAGTAGTTAAACCGAACCGTTATGAATGAAAACCGATAAAAATTATCTTATCGGTTTGATTATTGGTTCAGAACTTTTAAAACTAAAAGACAATAATACTTAAAGTCGAACAGATCTATGCACACCCTTATCTAAAAATTAAAGGATCCTCATTTTGTAACAATGTTGTTATATAGAGGTTTGGCAGTCTTCAATATGAAATTCATATATTTTATAAAAATAAAATTTGAAGTCCAATCCATAATCCAAAACAAATATCAAAGATTTCCAATTTTATAGAGAGATTTGACGGTACATGAAACCTCATCATAAGCTTAATTTGATGTTAAGTAAAGAGTTAAGGTTAGGGTGTTAGGCAGAGTTGTAGTTGGAGTTTGGCACGGAACCACTCACATTCTTGTGGCTTGTTTGATGAAAATTTAAATTTTAACATGCATAATTAAGACTAGATTCTTTACGTTTGATCTTACAAATAAAGAATAAGAATCATCTTCATACCTACAAATAAAAGTAGTTGAAGTAAAGATATGAAACAACAAAAAGAGATTTGAAAGTTTAAACATTATCCTATCTAAGCAAGAACCTGGAAAAAAATAAGAGGGGTCGAATTTGAAAAATAAATAAAGTGGAACTATTAACATTCTTGATAAATTATCACTAATGATGCCAAAAATAGTGAGAATAATAAAAAGTCATAATATATAAAAGTACCACAAATGTTATCTGCGCTCTTCAATTTGAGTGTACAAGTATAGCTAAATTTGTATCACAATAAACAAGTATACACACATGTTCTAAGTGGCAATTCACATCTTATGTAGCGTCCTACATGTATTATGTCACTAGGACGTGTGTGTCTACTTGTGTACACACCAAATTGGATGACATAAATGTCATTTAAAATCAATTAAATGACACATGTATATATTATACTACCTCTGTTCACTTTTAATTATCATAGTTTCCTTTTTAAGAGTCAAACGATATAGCATTGACTAACATTTTACGATGTATTTTTTCATTATATTGATATGCAAAATAATAGAATCTATACTACTTTTCGTATAGTTTTTGAATATTTAATTTTTATTTAAAATTCAAATAAATATAATCTAATTTAACTTTCAAAATTAATCAAATTAATTTTCAAAAAGTTCAATATAACAATTAAAAGTGGACATAGGAGTACCACATAGTAGAAAGGTAGTCCATAACTTCCTCATAACATAAAAGGATTCTCTTTATATGGTCCTAAAGTTAAAGAATCTATATATATATATATATATATATTCATTCAAAGTATATATTTCCTTGTGCAATTTTTCAACATTTACCTTTATTCCATTCATGAAAGCAAGTTCAATTTGTAACCTTTTTAAGTTATATCTTAGCCTTAAGAATCTTTCTTGTCACAATATCTGTCTATAAATATTTACACATTAATTCCATCATATAACATACATACAAGTGTAACTAAAACTATGGCTTATTATTATACTTGCAATTTTCCTGATATATACTCTTGGATTCACAACTTACCACCAATTTCTAAATGGAAAACAGACTCTATTTCAATTTGCATTTCTCCTTCATGTTCATCTCAACCTTCCCTCAAACTCTCCATAGCTAAAAATTACCATTTTTCCATCGTCGCGGATTATAATCTTCCTATTTCCCTATGGACCTCAAAACCGTTAAGAATTAAATACAATACAACAAAATTATTAGACGATGAATCAGTATTCAGTCTTTTGATTAATATTGTCCGCGATGTACTTAACTATGGTCCGAATAAAAATTATAACTCGTTGTTCCTCAAGATCCCACGAATGGATTTTAACAACTCCGATTTTAAGGAAATTTTCAATTTCTCATTTCTTACTTTGGCTTTCATAATTTGTATCTTTGAAGCTCCTGCTGATCTTAGGTCAACATGTATTATTGCCCTGAAGAATCAATTTTCGTGTTCTCAATCTAGACAAGCATCGAAATTGCTCGTGAGGATTTTGGGATCGAATACTGAAGAGCAATGGATGCGTTCAGTAAATCTAGCGATAACTAATTGGATCCTGGAAATAAATTCCTCTTCTAATCATCATGATCATGCGATGAAAACGCCATGTCCGTTGTTTTCATACTCATTTTCGACACAAGGGCTATGGAAAGTTCAGCTATATTGCCCTGTTATTGCAATGGAAGTCGAAACGTCTACTTGTAGTAGTTTATCTGATGAAAGTTTGAGGTTTTCCCTCAACTTTCATCAGCTTGAAGGAGTGATCCAATTAAATCATAGAGTTATCGTTCGAGAAAAGTGGATTGAAGTAATGGTGAACACCGATAACATTAGGTACATTTGTCTTCTGTGAACTAATACTTTTTGGCGTGAAACTTATAAGTTTGTCAAGCTAGCTTATCCGCTCTTGTTGAAGTATTTACACATTTGATGCTTATAAACATGAATCAGCAAGATTTCTATTATGTTATTCCAAATATTTTTTCGAAAAATCCAAATACCTTTTCCATGACCGAAACCTTAACTCCATCTCCGTCTCCATCCATTTTTTGTCATTTGTCCTTTTTCATGTAAAGATATTCTTATACTCATGTTTTTGCAGGAACGGACCAAAAATGCTCCTGAACTATAGTAAATAGGATAAAAATGACTTCCGTTTGGTTTTTGGTCCAAAAATGCCACTGAATTATTATAAATAGGACAAAAATATCCTCATGGTTAGTAAATTGGCCCAATAATGCCCCTATCTCATTAAGTGCATTTCAGTTATTTTAACTGAATAGCTTATAACATTTTTTTACTAAACACACACCTATTTATTATACGGAAAAGGCTCAAATATGCCACTGAGCCTTGAAAAAAGATTCATGTATGTTATCTGTTAAAAGTTCAGCTCATCATCTATGTCTTTTCCGCTTGAGAAAATGTTCAAATTAACTGTTGGACACTTAAAAAAGTGATTCTCAACACTAGATGCTTATGGATTACTTTAAATCAGCTAATCCAAGTAGGATCTAATCTAATTTATGTGAACAACCATAATCGCAATTTCTTAGGGAAAAAGAACCTAAAGATTGAATTTTAACTTGATTTTAAAATGTTATGTTCATGTAGGTGTGATGTTGTTAGGTTAGTGAATGAATCTCTAATGGCAGAGAGAGGTGCAGGGGTATCAGAGAAGCATTTCCCTTCAAGAATATCATTGCAACTAACTCCAACACTTCAATCCAATGTGTTGAGCATATCAGTAAACAAGTCCTCTGACAATCCCTTGAGAGAAATTGGCACCGAAAAGACCATTGAAGCGGGATTCGATCCACCAAACACTTACATGGGCTTAAAAGTCTCCGCGGGAGAGACAGTTGTTACAACCATGAAGCCGTGGAAATTTGAGCAATCTGTTAATGGAGATGGTGCAAATTTGAATTGGTTTCTTCATGATAGTGGAAATGGAAGAGAGGTATTTTCGTCGAAGCCTTCTGTTTTTTCATTAATTCAGCCAAAAGCTTGGTTCAAGAACAGATATTCAAGTGTTAATAGGCCTTTTACTAAGCAAGGAGGGGTAATTTTTGCTGGAGATGAATATGGAGAAAGTGTGTGTTGGAAAGTGGACAAAAGGGCTATAGGAAAAACAATGGAATGGGAATTGAAAGGGAGACTTTGGTTAACGTATTGGCCAAATAAACATATAACTCCTTATGCTGAGACTAGAAGATTGGAATTTAGAGAAGTGCTTCATCTCAAGCTTGCATAGTTATATTTGTTGTATTGATTATCTTTCGATAGATTGTCTACGTTAATTATATCTTCTTCTTCAAGTGTGTGTGGGCTGCTTAACCTGCATGAATGTGGGATGCTTCGTCTGTTGAGCTGGCCTTTTTATTGTGTGTTGTATAGTTATACTTGTTGTATTGATTGTCAAAATGATGCTTGCGTCTAGGGTAGGTAGGTTGTCCACATCACAACCCTTGAGGTGCGGCGTTTATGTTACTAATTATTATTATTGGTATTGGTATTGTTTTTTTTTTTCTCAATAACACTTAAAGAAACTAGCTAGTACCAACTACTCGAGTTATGGAACCAAGTTCCTTAGGACTAATTGAAAAAATCAAGCTAAGTAACATGAGTTTTACCATCGAAAACTTCCTTTCTCAAGGGAGTTAAAAACATGCACGACCTAAATGGCGTAGAATGTCAGCTACATTCACTAACTTCAAGGAGTGGTTTCTGATTACTACTCTATGTTACAGATACCGTTTGGCCCTGATGCTCTTCCCTTACACATATTACAGATAACACCCTTAACCTCATCAACCTTAATACACGTACGACGCCCAAAATTGTGATGCATCTCTAATTGTTCCAACTTCCCCCATCAGTCATCACAATGTCCACGCCCCCTCTTTGTTCAAGGGTTTATGGAAGTATAATTGTCACCTCTGTCCAATGAGTGTCTCCTCCACCAGAACTGTCATTCTCGTCCTTTATTCATGAACTTCACTTAATCTAGGTCAGATGCCCTCCATTTTATCGCCTTGTCTGGCCTGTACAACTCTTTATCCCCGTCATTGTCCTCTAATCCAACATACATGAGTTCAAAAGTTGTTGTCTTTACCATCGTAACCGCTAACTTTTCACCTCCTACTTTGCCACTTTATACTTTTCCACATTTGTCCACTTTTCCTCCTCTCATCCTTAATTTCCACCAACTTCGTTTACAGTACCTTCTTAGACTCTACCTTTCCTTGGAATTCTGCATCCCATCACCATATCCTCGAGGTCATCCTGATCTACCTCAAGAGACCCCCGATACCTCGAGAAGTACTACACTTTTGTCAAAACAAATTCCCCCCACTAATTGAACCATTAACAAATTTAAGAGCACAAAATGTCAAATCCTTTATTTTGGTCCATGAGTACATGGAAACAGAGAACATAAGAAGAAAAAGGAAAGAGAAAAAGCTTCATATAATATGAAACAAATGGATTAGAGTATGTTTCTTTGTTTGCAACATTCAATTGCTCCATCAAACATTTCCTCAAGGCCATGCATGTACTTGAATCCAGTCTCCAAAAGCTTTTTGGATGAAAATCTAGGGAATTCAACTTCTTCACTACTTCCACATGTGTACCTGCAAATTAATAGTAAATTAAATCAAGTATCTTTTTTCCATCTCTAATTTCCTGAATGAACATTTACTAATTAGATTTAAAAATAAAAGAATCAACAGTATTAAAGATAAGGCAAGTATTTATACTTACTCATTAATTTGTTTTCGAAATTCAGGATATCTTGTCAACAGAAACTCAGCTAGCTTTTCGCGTGTTATTTCAACAGCTGAACAAATATATCTCCCTTTTGTGTTAGGATTTTCAAGAAGGAAAATGTGAGCATTTGTCACATCATCTACATGTACAAAAGGTACATATGGAGGGTAGTTCATGTTATAATTTTGATGTCCTGCACAAATATTCAATTACGAAGAAGTTGAGGGAATGAAACTCTATGATATTTTAAGACGTACCGAGAATCATTTCCATGGATGAACTAACAGAGCCAGGAATTTGAGGAGTAATAAAGTGGCCATGTATCCAAGTTGGGATTACAGTCACAAGATCGATACCATTTTTTTCAGCGAATTCCAGAGCTGCCTTCTCTGTTAATGTCTTACTAATCGTATAAGAACTTGCATAATTCTTTAAAGCTCTTACAATGTCTACGTTTGTCCATGAGTTTTCGTCTACTATGTCTGATGAATTCTCAACCATAATCGTAGTGGAACTAGAAGTATATACAACGCGTTTGAATTAAGACATGCTTGTAAAATCAACTGGATGTGCAACATGAAATACTCCAATGCATCCTTCAATTGCAGCATTGAAACCCTCTGGTTTGTTTAAATCGACATTAAAAAAAACGCAACCTTTCTTGAGCACCTTGAAGATTCGTGATGTAGCTCACATCCTTCTTGCGATCTAGCAATGAAAAAAAAAGAAAAATTCATCGTCATATACTTAAAACGTATTTATTTGGCGAAATGGCCTATTGGACCCCTAAACTTGCACTACTCCGTCTAACCTTAATCGTGCTTATATGGAAACAACAATAACAACCGCGTATCTAGGTAGTGAAATCCAATAAATGGGATATAGGAAAAGTAGAATATACGCAGATTTTATCACTACCTCGTGAAGATAGAGAGGTTGTTTCCGGAAGACCCTCAGCAATGACTTGATATATGACGAAACTTTCCTTTTAACACCTCAAATCTAACTTGTAGTACTATGGGAAAAGAGAGAAGTTCAGTTGTAGAGTCAGTGTCAGGATTTCACTAAAGAATTGAAAGTATGAGCAAAAAGTCACAGAGGTTCAACATCTATTATATATTTAATAGAAAATAGTAATTTTAAACATATATAAACAATGTAATTTTTTATCATAACAAATTTGAAGCTTGTTGGTGTTTTCATGTTTGTTCATTTTATTTTCAACCATAATTTATTACAATTTATAATATATTCACATAGAGAAGAAGTAATAGAAAGCAAATTCATTGTAATAGTAACAAACCTGGATGATATCTGATAGTTGTGTTAACATAATAACCAAATTGAAGAAGTCTAGAAGTCTCATAACCATCCATGATCCAAGATAACCAATTCCTCCTGTTACACATACCTTTCCTTTCTCCTTCACTTCTTCCATATCACCTCTATTCATCTCTTCTTTCTTCTCCTCCTCTTTATATATAGTGAAACTATCAAGTGGTTATACGATGTTAGTTGAGTTTTTTTTTTTTTTGCTGACATATATAAATTGAACAATAATAACACCCTTTTAAGAGAGAGTTTGGGAGGGTAGGATGTACGCAGAATTTTTGAAGTAAGAAGATAACAATGCAAATTTATAATGAAAACATATATATTCTTTGTGTTAATCAGTACTTGTTCACTATTAAAAAAAAAGTTTTTTTTACTTTTATTTGTCACTTTTAAGATATCAAGAAAAAATAATTATTTTTTCTATGTTTCACTCTTGGCATTGATTACTTATTTCCCAAATTATTTTGCGAGACCTAATAGAAAATATCAATCAAAGGAATAGTATGGTAAAATAACTATATCAATCATTTTTTTCTTAACAGGCATGTCAAGTCCAAATGTAACAAGTAAAAATGAATGGAGAAAGTATAAAGTTAGAATAAGAACCGTTGACTCAAGAATTTGTGTTCATATAACGATATTGGAACAGTATATTACGTTGAATTTGATAAGTTGATGTAATGACAAAACAGTGTTGATAACTTAATGCAAAGACAAATTATCATCTTTCTGTAAACAAACAAAAAAAGTAATTGTTTAAGAGACTTCAAAATATTCAATAGTAAGAGAATAAATATAGTGAGAGAGAATGAAAACAGTAAAAAATAGGAATAATAAAGTGTGTCCGTGTTAGTTGTACTGATAAAAATGAAACAATAAAATAGATAGCCACATAAAAAATAATACACATATAAATTATGTTATCCCTCCATTAAATATTACCGTTATCCCCACATTAATAAAAAAATATGTTATATTTTATAATAAAAAAGTTCTTTTCAAATTTGTAAAAAAAATGTGCCCAAAGGAGTGTTGCAATTGCCTTAGTTGAGCCCACCCTGTATATTGAAATGGGTGGAAATATGGACACGATATTTCTCAATTATTGCCATTTGTGTTCATCTCATAAAATTGGCGACACATCCAACTAACGTGCAAGAAATGTGCTAGACCGCTATTGAAAAATAACTTCTGGGTCGTCATTAAAGAAGTTGATGTTCGGGGCTAGCAAAGCGGGAAAAGAAAGAGGGAGGGGAGCAACATTTTATTCTCTTCGCGAGAACTTCCGGATTGTAGAAGCTTTCGAGGATGAAACATCATATAATTTAAAATACGAGTTCTGTTAAATTAGGTCTTAGGTCTAACTCACACCCCAAAAGTTAGCTCAAAGGGAGGAAGATTGTCCAAGCCTTATAAGGATTCCACTCATCTCATTAACCACCGATGTGAGAATTTTGTCATTCTTTAACACCCCACCTCACGCTCAGTGTTTAGCATCGGTTGTGCGGATAATTCACGCCCAGTACTTAACATCTGGTGCGTGGACATTTTTTTGGGCTATTTTTCATTTTTTGAGTCACAACATCGGATCAGATGAGCTATGTTATTTGAAGTTTTGATGTTGACAAACACAGGGCCCTTGTGAAGGTACCTGGTTCTCAGCTCACTATGCCTTTTTGTCTGTCAGCTGGAGAAAGTACAAAAAGTTGGTGCACAGTCTCCAACAGCGGCAGAGGCGTCAGGAAACCTTAACCAACGGCATGGCTTTAAGGATGGTGATCTTTCTATACAAGGACAACATCTCCATACACTCTTGCTAGTTTTTGCAACTTGAAAAAGAAAAATCAAGAACTCTTGCAAAGGCTGAGAAAATTAAGGAGAAGAAATATTTCAAATGATTCAAGCTGAAGTGAAGATAACGTTTGTGTGTTTAGAAGTATTTTCTTCCGATCTGATATTGTGAACTGATCCTATAATTTATAAAGGAATCAGTGTGATTTGATATGGAAATCCTAAGTTAGTAAGTTTAACTAATTTAGTGGGCAACCTGTGCGTTGCTTAGAAAATCCTAAATCATTAGTAGGTTGATGGTTTAGTGGGCAGTCTGTTAGATTGCTTAGAAAATTCTAAGTTGTCTCGAGGTGATAGCTTAGTGGGTAGAGTAACATCTACTTAGGCTCATCAAGCAATAGAGGTATTGCTTGATAGTGAGATTAATAACTTTTTCTCACATTTGTTGTAATCGGTTTTACTTTTGCTCTTGAAGATTAGTGAAACGATTTGAAAATACTGTGTGACAGGTCGTGGTTTTACTCCCTTGAGCAAGGAGGTTTCCACGTAAACTCACTGTGTCATTAATCTGCATTTAATTACAGTTGTTATCATTTTAGTGTGTCAAGGGACCTGGTCCATTGACTTGTAGTGGACGCATAGATTCTAACAAGTGGTATCAGAGCAGGTACTCTCTATCTGGTTAACACCAAGAGAGTGATTCCTGTTCAAGAATGGCTACTCCACTTAATCTAGAAGAAGGTCAATCTTCAACTCGACCCCCACGATTCAATGGCCAGTTCTATAGCTGGTGGAAAACAAGGATGCATGATTTTCACATGGCTGAAGATAGTGAGCTATGGGATATTGTCTTGGATGGACCATTTTTCCCAACGTCTGAAGTAAAAGATGGCGGATCACTCGAGTTATTCCAAAGACTCGGCAACAATACACTGAAGTTGATAGAAAGAAAATTGAAAAAGGTTACAAAGCAAAGAAGTTGCTTGTCTGTGGTATAGGCGCTGAAGAGTTTAATCGTGTCTCTGCTTCTGAATCTTCAAAGGAGATCTGGGATTGCTTAAGAACTGCTCATGAAGGGACCGAACAAGTAAAGGAATCAAAGATAGACATGCTTACTTCTCAATATGAAAACTTCAAAATGAGAGAAGGAGAAACCATTCATGACATGTATACAAAAATCTCTTCCATCACAAATGAGCTGCGAAGTCTTGGAGAACCCATCAGTATGAATAAGAAAGTTAGAAAAGTTCTTCGAATTCTTCCAAAGTCCTGGGAAAGCAAGGTAGATGCTATCACTGAAGTCAAGGATCTTAAAGTCTTAACCATGGACGCTCTTATTGGAAATCTCAAAACACATGAAATGAACTAAAGTCATGATTTGTCGAAAAAGGAAGCCAAGAAGGACAAGTCTTTAATGCTGAAACTCAAGCCTGAAGAAGATTCCAGTGAAGATGATGGTGTGGCGTACCTTACCAGGAGATTTCAGAAGATTTGAGGAAAAACAAAGGTTTCAGAAAAGGATCTAGTCCAGCTTAAGGAAGAACTCACTAATTCCCTTAAATGGACAAGATCCTCAAAACTTCTTTCAAATGTAACAAATCAAAGAAACTATAACAAAAAGGATCTAGGAAGCTTGAATATTACTCCTCCTTACAATCCTCATAGTAAATATGTGTATGTGTCTGATAATTTGTTGTGTCTTCACTGTGGGAGAAATGGTCATTTAAAAGGGGAATGTAAAGCTTGGAAAGAATCGCAAGAAAGATTTTCAAGTTATACAAGACAGAAAAGGGTACCAAGTAAAGGACCTGGTCCTGTCCAAACAACAGAGATAAAAAGAGAACGTAAATTACCTCACTGGACAACAAAAGCCTTGATAACCCCTTTATCTACCTTTTGGGAACCCAAGTTAAAGTGGGTTCCCAAGTCTAACATGTGATTGGTGTTGCAGGTGGGCGAGAGAAGTAGCAGTCAATGTCGGTACATGGATAGTGGATGCTCAAAACATATGACTGGAAACACAAAATTTCCTCTCGCTCAAGGCACTTCAAGGAGGAGGTGTCTCTTTTGGTGACGGAAAGAAGGGGTATATACTAGGTGTTGGTAGAGTTGGAAAATCAATTGAAGAATCCATTGGAAATGTGTATCATGTAAGTGGATTGAAGTACAGTCTTCTTAGTGTATCTCAGATCGGTGACAAGGGAAATGAAGTCACGTTTACTTCTGAGAAGTGCACTGTAATTAATCAGGTTACAAAGAAAGTGGTTCTTACTGCCCAGAGATGCAAAAACATGTATGTGGAAAATCTAGAAGCATCTCATGGAGACGATCTGACATGTCTTAGTGCTCAAAGTGATAATGCTCGTCTATGGCATCGAAGGCTAGGTCATGTAAGCTCGTCTTTATTGAATAAACTGGTGTCTAGGGACCTGGTACTGGTTTGTCAAAATTGAAGTTCAGTGAAAGTAAAGTATGTGAAGTTTGTGTCAAAGGGAAGCAAGTCAAATCATATTTCAAGTCAAAGAAGCAAGTGAGTACTTCAAGAATTCTGGAACTGTTGCACATGGATTTGTGTGGACCCCTGAAAATCCAAAGCAAAAGTGGCAAGAAGTACACTTTGGTTATTGTTGATGATTACTCAAGATTCACGTGGACAAGGTTTCTAAGAACAAAAACTAAAACACCTAATTTGTTGATTGTGTTTTTCAGGATGATTCAAAATAAACTGAATCAAGTTATAGCAGGCATCAAATCAGATCATGGAACGGAGTTCGAAAATTCAAAAGTTGATGAATTCTGCTCAGAAAATGGTATAAGTCACAATTGTTTAGCTCCAAGAACTCCTCAGCAAAACGGGGTGGTGGAGAGAAAGAACAGGACATTGGTGAACATTGCCAGAACCATGCTTATTGAGTCTAATCTACCTCAAAATTTCTAGGCTGAAGCAATCAACACTGCATGCCATGTTACTAACAGATGTTTGATACGATCTACTGAACAAAACTCCTTATGAACTTCTCAACAACAAGAAACCAAAGTTGAGTTATCTAAGGGCGTTTGGATGCAAATGTTTTGTCTTGTACTATGGAAAAGATGATCTTGGAAAGTTTGATCCTCGAAGTGATGAAGGGATCTTTGTGGGGTACTCATCATCTAGCAAAGCATACAAAGTATTCAACAAAAGAACTCAATGTATTGAAGAGAGTGTTCATGTGGTATTTGATGAAGACAACAATCTGAAGAAACTGGAAGTGAATGATGATGATGAATTGAACGAGTTATTCCAAGCTCAGAAAATTCAAGGTGGCAGGGATGAAGTACTTGAAAATCTGGAGACAAATGATGTTGATCCAGATTCATCAGAAAAGACAGAAGAAAATGACTAGTCAGATGAAGGTCCTGGTACCATGCAGAACACTCATGAAGAAACAAATCAATCTCCAGAAAATAATGAGTCTGAGGATGAAGAAGATGATGCAGATCAACCTCAACCTTTGGTGTCTAGGCCAGCATGGAAACATAGTTCATCACATCCACTTGACATTCTCATTTCACCACTGAATTCTAAAGTGCATACTAGATCAAAAACAAGAAATCTAGTTACATTTTCATCTTTTATCTCAACCATTGAGCCTAAAAATGTAAAAGAGGCTCTGAGTGATGCAGACTAGGTAAATTTAATGCAAGAACAATTGCATCAGTTTGAGAGAAGCAAGGTATGGTACCTGGTCCCAAGACCTGCTGGCAGAACTGTTATAGGAACCAGGTGGGTGTTCAGAAATAAACTTGATGAGAATGGCGTAATTACAAGAAACAAATCTAGACTGTTTGTTCAAGGATATAATCAGGAAGAAGGCATAGATTATGATGAAACATTTGCTCCAGTTGCCAGAATCGAGGCTATCAGAATTCTTATAGCCTTTGCTGCTTTTATGGGTTTCAAGCTGTATCAAATGGATGTCAAAAGTGCGTTCTTAAATGGAGATCTGAAGGAAGAGGTATATGTTAAGCAACCTCCTGGCTTTGAAGATGTTGAACTATTGAATCATGTTTTCAAATTGAATAAGGAATTGTATGGTTTAAAGCAAGCTCCCAGAGCCTGGTATGAAAGGTTGTCCAAATTCTTGCTGAAGAATGGATTCAAAAGAGGGAAAATTGACAACACTCTGTTTCTGATGAAAATGGAACAAGAACTGCTCATTATACAGGTATACGTGGATGATATTATTTTTGGAGCTACATCTGAGCTTTTGTGTGAAGAATTTGCTGCCTTAATGGGAAACGAGTTCGAGATGAGCATGATGGGTGAACTAACTTTCTTTCTGGGACTGCAAATCAAACAATCACCAGAAGGTACTTCAATCAGTCAAGAGAAGTACGCAAAGGAGTTGCTGAAGAAATTTAACATGATTGATTCTAAACCTATAGATACTCCTATGGGAACAAATTCCAAGCTTGGGATAGATGAAGCTGATCCTCTGGTAAATCAAACCATGTATAGAGGAATTATTGGATCCTTGTTATACTTAACTGCTAGCAGACCCGACATTGTGTACAGAGTTGGAATGGGTGCCAGATTTCAAGCATGTCCCCGAGATTCACATTTGAAAGCTGCAAAACGGATACTAAGATACTTGAAAAGAATAGGGGACCTGGTCCTGTTCTATCCAGTTGGGGATTCTTTTAATCTAGCTGGTTTTGCTGATGCTGATTTTGCATGTTATCAAGTAGTTATCAAGTAGACAAGAAAAGTACCTCAGGCATGACATATTTTCTTGGGTCCTCACTCATTTCCTGAGAACGAAGAAACAGAATTTTGTGGCTCTCTCAACAGCTGAAGCTGAATATGTAGCAGCAGCTGCTTGTTGTTCTCAGCTTTTGTGGATTAAGCAACATTTAGAAGATTTTGGAGTGACCATAAAGTCAATTCCTCTTATGTGTGACAACACAAGTGCCATCAGTATGGGGAAGAATCCAGTTCATCATAAGAGAACAAAACATATTGATGTGAGACATCATTTTTTGAGAGATAATGTTGAAAAAGGAAATATTGTGCTGACCTACTGCCCAACGGAGGATCAAATTGCAGACATCTTCACCAAGGCTCTCAGCAAAGATCAGTTTGAGAGTAACAGGCTGAAGTTGGGAATAATGAATCCAAATTGATATAAAGTCACTCACAAGCATGAAATTTCCTTGGTGGCTAGAATTCGTAGTGCAAGTATCCTCTTTACTAATAATAAATTGTTTAAGTAAGATCAATGTTGTAACTATCGCAGGTATACATTCATAAAAGATTTACAAAAGACAAAACATGGCCAGAACCATTCAGGAATAGTGTTCAACTTGCATTAAGCGACCTGGTCCTTTCAGAGGTTAGCTTTCTTTACATTAATTTTAAACTGGTTTAAAAAGGGACCGTTGAAACAGCCACGTGTCAGTTATCAGTCATTCTGACCGTTAGTCCCATCGCTTAACTCCAAGCGACGCGTCTAATCCAAGGGACCTGGCACCGTTTCTCTTTTTTATACATCTTTCTCTCCTCACAAATTCTTCATACTTCTTTCTAATCCTTCTATTGCAAAACCATAAAATACTCTCTCCTTCTTCTTCTTCTCTTCGTTGCTGCAATTTCCCCTCTCTCTCTCTTTTTGATAACATGTCGAAACCTTCATCCTCATTAAAGAAGACTCTTGCATCTCTGAGTGAAATCGATCCTGTGTCATTCTACACTCCCTCATCTTCAAGGTCTAAATCCAAAGTACCGATAACTTCAGAAATCAGTCCTACTCTAGATAGTTCTCAAAGCCCTTTTCATTCCATCAACCTAAACAACCCTATTCTCTACCTTCAACCTGGTCCCCATCTAGAAATGCTTTCCGATAATCTTTTTGAGGGAGATCTACTAGAGAGTAAGACGTCTGAGTCAAATATCTTGGCCGCAAGTGAAGGATTGGTTATTGAGAGTCTTACTATGATGAGAGAAGAAGCCCGACTAGAGGAACCTAAAAATCCTCTGTATGAAGATGTCAGAGAAACCCAACCTGTCATTGACAAAACTCCAGATTTTGGGAGATACCCTTCGTCAGATTCTACTGACACTGAGGGTGATAATCATCCCATGCAGTGGATGTTGAAGAAGAGAGAGGTGTCTGTCTCTAAAAAGGGAAAAGAAAAGGTTGTTGAAAGTGAGTCTATACGAAAACCTTTTACCAAATTTGATACGAAGAAGATGTTAGCAGATGCCATGAAAGCCAGTGCAGAATCCACCGCCAGAAATCGAAGGAAAAGAACCTTTAGAGTGTCTAAATTCCAAATGCCTTCGTCTGATGTGGTGGAGGTTTCTGGGGCAAAATCTGATGAGGGGCCTGATAAGAAAAGTTCAGGCAAATTAAAACAAAGTGCAGAGAGGAAGGGTGGCAACAAGAGCTCCAAAGAAGTGACTAAAGTTGGTGGTGTTAAAGGGAAAGGGAAAAGAAAGAGAAAGACATTTGAAAAGGAAACCAAAAAATCTGAACAGGGACCTGGTCCACAAGTACATGTGGATGACACAGTGGTCAGCAGACAGACAATTGTTGACAATCTAAGTAAGTAAAGTGTTTTGGCAGGCAGAGTGTTTGACATGAATATTGTTACCCAACCTGGGATGGACACTCTTCATGATATTGTGGAAACTCAATCACGGATGCATCTTTTTGACCTCAAGTCTCCTGTTCTTCATGAGGAAGAAGTCTGTGAACTCTATTACAATATCGAATTTCAGGAAGATGGCAGTATCAAAACCAGAGTAAGAAATATAGTAATCCATCTTGACGAAGACTAACTGGGAAATATTCTTGGAGTACCTCGAGGAGGTATCAGGTCCGTAGTTGGGAAGGCTTGTTCTGTGGAGTTTGTACAGTTATGTTCCAAGGTTCCCACTACTCGATGTGCTGGTTTATTCAAGAAGATAATGAAGAGTGAATATCAGCTAATCTTTGAGTTTGTCATCAAGGTTCTTCTTCCAAGAACAGAGAAGAGAACTTCAGCAACTTCTGCTGATCTGTTTATTATGGAATCGTTGTGCAAATTCGAATCACTGGACCTTTCGGCACTCATGCTAGAACATATGTACAAAACCGTAATTGAGCGAATAGGGAAGCATGGAATGGGCTATGGATACTTTTTAACAAAAGTATTCAAACACTTTAACATTCCTCTTGGAGTTGGAAAGGTGGGTACTGTGAA
Source organism: Solanum sitiens (assembly GCA_016801875.1). NCBI lineage: Eukaryota > Viridiplantae > Streptophyta > Magnoliopsida > Solanales > Solanaceae > Solanum > Solanum sitiens. The sequence goes on along the minus strand of JABWTJ010000365.1, from coordinate 1,266,691 downwards.
GCAAACTTTCTCTGAGACTACTTTGGTTGAATGTGAATGCATCGAAGGGAAAGGAATTTCTAAGAGCAGAGTGTCTCAACTAGTTGAAGAGCAGGATCAGCTGAAGCATGAGTTGAAAAAGATGACTGTGAGGTTGAGTAGCAAGGATGCAGAAATTGTCATTCTTAAGGCCGAACTACTCAAGCCGCAGACTGAGGGACCTGGTACCTCTGTAGTTCACGAACTGCAGAAAGAAAATGCAGAACTGAGGGCCTAGATTGTTGGTTTGCAAGAGAAAGCAATCAAGGACAATGATGATGCTAACGCTAGACTTACCCTTATCATTCAGTCCCTTTCTCATCAGCCTCCCCCCTCATAGTTCGTCCTGTCATCTCCCTGCATGTTTTTTTATATAGCTTATCGGCATGGTCTTTTAAATTCTAGTTTAATTTTAATGTATTGAATGTTATTTCGGGGCTTCTATTGATCTTATTCCTCTTTTGTTCTGGCCAATGTCTATTTTCTGATGTTTTCTTTTATGCTTGATTGTCTAAAGGCTATGATCTTACTTGGCTGTATTATTGGTACTGTTGGTTACTGTGTCTTTTTTTTATGATGCCAAATTGGGTAATTTTATGCTTTGGATGCGTTGGGGAAATTTTTTTGTCAGGGGGAACAAATGGGGGATTGTTATTGCTGTTTTGGGATGTCTTCGTTTAGGTGGAACAATGTATTGGCAAGCAAATCAGGGGGAACAATGAACATTGTAATTACTGTTGAAGATGTGATAGAGTGTAATGTTGCCTTGGGGCTTGGCTTATAGTTTGTCATCATCAAAAAGGGGGAAAATATTATTTGAAGTTTTGATGATTTGACAAACACAGGGCCCTTGTGAAGGTACCTGGTTCTCAGCTCACTATGCCTTTTTGTCTGCCAGCTGGAGAAAGTACAAAAAGTTGGTGCACAGTCTTAAACAGCGGCAGAGGCGTCAGAAAACCTTAATCAATGGCATGGCTTTAAGGATGGTGATCTTTCTATACAAGGACAACATCTCCATACACTCTTGATAGTTTTTGCAACTTGAAAAAGAAAAATCAAGAACTCTTGCAAAGGCTGAGAAAATTAAGGAGAAGAAATATTTCAAACGATTCAAGCTGAAGTGAAGATAACGTGTGTGTGTTTAGAAGTATTTTCTTCCGATATGATATTGTGAACTGATCTTGAAAATTTAAGTTAGTAAGTTTAACTAATTTAGTGGGCAACCTGTGCGTTGCTTAGAAAATCCTAAATCATTAGTAGGTTGATGGTTTAGTGGGCAGTCTGTTAGATTGCTTAAAAAATCCTAAGTTGTCTAGAGGTGATAGCTTAGTGGGTAGAGTAACATCTACTTAGGCTCATCAAGCAATAGAGTTATTGCTTGATAGTGAGATTAATAACTTTTTCTCACATTTGTTGTAACCGGTTTTACTTTTGCTCTTGAGGATTAGTGAAATGGTTTGAAAATCCTGTGTCACAGGTCGTGGTTTTACTCCCTTGAGCAAGGAGGTTTCCACGTAAACTCACGTTGTTATTAATCTACATTCAATTATAGTTGTTATCATTTTAGTGTGTCAAGGGACCTGGTCCATTGACTTGTAGTGGACTCACAGATTCTAACAAGCTATGCTCTGATTCCATTTTAAATTAGGTTTTAGGTCTAACTCATACCCCGAAAGCTAGTTCAAGAGGAGGAGGATTTCCCAAGCCTTATAAGAAGTCCACCCATCTCATTAACCACCGATGCGAGACTTTTGTCATTCTTAAACAAGTTCAAATATATTATTTATAATAATTTAATAATTTATTATATGTAAATTTATATATAAAGTAAAAATATTGAGTTTAGATGATCCAATCATGAATATAGTAACTTGAGAAACAAAATATTTAAAGCTTTTTTCTTTTAAATTTTTCTTGTATAACATAACCTAATTGAACTTTCATCCTCAGTTCATTAATTATATTAAAACGTATATATGGAAAAAAGACATTGAAACGACACTCTTTCTATGATCCTTACACATCTACATTATGTATGCAATCAAAAAAAAATAAAAATATATATATATATATATATATATATATATATATATATATATATATATATATATATATATATATATATATATATATGAATTCAAAACCACTGATGTGGCATGTCTCTAAGAGCTAGAAAAATATTCATCTCTTTTTATGTTTTTTAACCATTTTTTAAATTTTAAAATATAAAAAAAAGTCTCTTAAATATTGAAAATAATCACAATTAAAGTCATTGAATTATAATTACTACAATGGATGTTATTTATCTTTTCATATTCATATGTTACTAATTATTTTACTAACTATAAATACTAAAGCAAATATCTAACACTACATAACATTTTGTCTTTTTCATTCATAATTTCCTTTCAATTCTTCTTCTCTTCTTTTCATTTGAAACTCTTTTTCCAAGAAGTTTCTTTCTTTCTTTTTTCCTTTTTTTTAATTGTTTTTTATTTTAGCATTGTCATGTTTGGTCCACAATTTATTATCTTAGTATGTAATTTTCATTCCTGATTTTTATTTGTTTGAATATGGGAGAGAGCAACATATATATGACTTTATTTGTGAAAGGAACTCGTCAGGACCAAACTAGAAGAATATCAATCATTAGCGATATAACAAACTTTATCAGTATGTTTCAAGCTTGTATATAGTTATAGTATGAATTCAAATGTAACAAACTTTATTTTTTTGTGTAAACGCCTGTTTTAAATTTAAGAAATAAAATATTAATTTTTCATCAAATTATTATTATTATTATTATTATTATTATTATTATTATTATTATCTCTAATGCTCCCAAATAAGTAACAATTAAAAAATATATAATTATTTCTTTCATCCCAAAACAAATGATATATGAATAAAAATAAAATCTTAAAAATATTCTTGAAACTCCTGACACTTCTATAATTTTTTTAGTTTTGACAAAAGAGATTTCTTTAATATAAGAATTCTTTGTGTAGTTTGAATCGATTGATTTTCTTTATTTTCTTTGTTGAATTTATGAGACCTAATAGACTTATCATAATGATAGGAGAAATTAATTTTTGAAATATTATTTTGGGGATTTTGAATAAAACAATCACAAAGGAATGGAGAATTGAATTAATTATCCAAAAAGGATATAATTAATTAGTAAGGCATATTTTATTTTAACTAGAATAGTCATTCTAACAATAATATAATAAGAAAATAAGAAGAAAAATGTCATTAGGTTTTATATATTCCTTTTCACAAATATCCAAATTTATTTTAATATCGGAGTAATGAATGCACAATTTAATTAAGATAAATTAAATTATATATCTTTTTGAAATATATTTGGATGAATTAAAATTTTAAAATAGTGTAACTAGGGTTACTTGACTTACAACATATAAATCAAAATTATACTTATTGAACAAGGAAGAGGATGATATTAATATTTGATGCTTTTAGTTTTTAAAATATATAATCTATATCTATATATAATATAAAGCTAAATGTAGACAAGGTGATGTGGCACCTCTCTATAACCACCATTCTTATTGATCATTTTTTCTCATAATTTTGATCTTTTCTACTTATTTTTATGCTTAACTAATTTTTATAAAAAATCCTAAAGTTATTTATCTTTATTTCATCTATGACAATAGAAAATGAATAGACATTCCTTTCAAGACATTCATTGTCAAATGTGGAGTAATTGTTTTGGCGAAGCACAAAGAAAGGGCAAAACTCCCTATTAAAGTGCCTCTTTGATTATCTTTAGCCAAGTAACATAAAATTTAGTAGATGCAAAAATACAATTTTTAAATGCTCGTGTGATTGATTATCTTTAGCCAAAGTAACAGAAAAATTATTAAATACAATACTAATTTATGTTAGTGTATTTAACATGCCAATTATGTATTCAGTTTGTAGTTTCTAAAACCTTTCATTTCTATTGCATTTTCATCTTTTTTGTACTATATATTATATATATGGTGTGTGAAGAATATGTTTCAACTTGTATATATATGTTGGTGATTGCAGAACAAACACAAAAGTTTCAAATCAATACTCCATAAGTACATTTTAAAAAGCAATAACAGATAGTATTACTCTGAGTTTTGAGGAACGGAGAAATTCAAGTATCTCCGTGATGTTCTTATAATTTTCAGATTTTTGCTTTGATTATATAAATTTCAACCTTCGTAAAAAGCAAGTATATTGACGATACTCAAATGCGAGTATGGTACACGTTTTTATTGTATATGCTTAATGAAAATTTATTTTCTATCATGTTTTCTTTTTTATGCTTTTTAGTGAAGTGGTTACAGGAGTGAAAAATGTGAGTATGGTATACATTTTTATTGTATGTTTCAATGTTAGCTACTACTAAAAATATAGATTTTTTTCAAGTGTGAATCAATAATGGTATTACAAAACATGATTTTTCTATCTCATTTTCAATGAACCAGTTCATTAATAAAAAAGCATAAAAAAAACATTCATTGAATAACGAAAAGTTTTTAATTTCTTGTGTAAAACTTGGAGATGCAATAGTAATTGCATTATTTTATGAAAGAGAAAAAAAAGCATATATATATATATCCGTTTGAAAGAATAATCATCGCAAAATAAATGGATCGTGAAGAGGAAAACAAAAGAAGGGTACTTTAAGGACGAACAATCAAAAGTTCTTGCTATTGATGTGCGTAAATTTTTTTAATCTTTGGGTAAGAATTCTATTTATTTTATTCTCAATTTTCTATTTTCTAATTGTAGAATTATAAATATATCAATTAATTATTTTTTCATAATCTTTAATTCAAAATTTAACAGTCGATATTTTATATAGTCTACTAATTTTTAATATCATAACATCTAAAATAATTAATAGGCTTATTCATGACATAATTTATTATTCATATTATAGTCATATAGTAAAAGACATTGTAAGATTTTAGAGAAATGATACACAAGCCTTTTAAATTGTTATGTTTCGGTATTTGTTTTATTCATTCTTTAGTTTGACTTGAACAATAAAATGTAGGCTATTGAATGGTGATCGCTTGTGAGAATGGATGTTGACAAGAGCTCGAAAGATTGCATATTGATTTCGTACTATATTTTTTTATTTTTTTAATGATTTAGATTATAAGAATAATGTTGCCTTTTATTTTAAAGTATATATCAAATTATTGTTGTAATTTTTTTTTTATTCAAAAGATCAAAAGAGTAATTGTTGGTGTAATATATCACAAATATAAAATAACAGTTTAAATAAAATGAACAAAAATGAATATATTAATCTTTAGGCTGAGGCACGGATATCTCGCCCTCTTTAAGGAGATTCAAGCCCACTGCGGCATAATCTACACCGATCCAGCAGTATAACTCTTGACTTGTCCCCTCCAGAGTACAACAACCCAACAACATTGTATAACTCAAACAACTCCGGATTAGTTGAAAAGTTCAAAGCTCCACAAAAAGAACACCTTCCTTCAACATATAATACTCTCTTTGATATATAGTGAATATAGTTGAAGACTTAGAATATTATTCTTTGTCTCAACTCTCTCTTTCACTACTACACTAATTTCAATATAAACATAATAAAATACTACTCATCTTTTCTCTATATATTTTCTTGTACTTCTCTATTTGTTGTTTTCTCTCTCTACCAACACAAGGAACACCACACTATTTATAGTTGATGAATTCTTCCTTGCAATGAATAGGAAGATAGTGGGTAGTAAATTTGTTAAATGAATGGCTCAAATGTTACATAAGTTACAAGACATAAATATAGAATAATGGATGAAATGAAGAGTTGGTGGTTACATAAGTTATAAAAACTAATGACCACTTGCTTCCACAATTAATGAGAGTAAAGAGGCACAAAAGTAATGTCCATCAATAGACATAACATGATATATAATGTGGCATATTATATACTTTTATTAATATTAAAATGTCACACCAACAATAACTTATGGCTTTTTTCGAAAATTATCTAACTACTAACCAAATATATTGACATTTTATCATCTTTCATAATCGCGCGAAGCGCGAATATGTTCATTAGTTTAATAATAAATAACAATTGGAATAATATATTTATCTTAGATTACAAATTATTTTGAAATCGATTAGTGTTTTTTTTTTCAAAACACTTGTGCATGTCTAGGGATAGAGTATATCCATCAATTTCCAAACATATATAATAGTGTCCCAACATTGGGACCTTATAATCGATATGGTGGTCAAGACCCAAAAATTTAAGATGATATTTCGCAAAAAAAATTATTATGGTTGAGGTCTACCAATTCATACTTGTACGAGGATATGTGTGATTGACAAATGGACAATTTTGGGGCCCGTTGTACTTTCTGACACTTAATTGGTATTTTCTTCTTTCTTTCTTGCTTCATCGTTTGTTATTAACTTTCTTTTTTTCTTGATTCCTCTTCCAACATGTTGTTTTTACCATTTTACTGTTTCCTTTAAAGATTTACATAAGTGCTTATTTATTATTGAGAAAATGATCAAAAGTCTTCTCAATGTATAGTTAGATTTTCAGATAACTCATATTTTATGGGATTCTATACTCCTATTATACCCCAAATATTTTAAAAGTAGAATATATAATCCCTTAAAAAACTCACCCCCAATTCATATTAAATGGTGAAGGACACACGCCCACCACGTAATATATACTTTTTAATGTATAAAAAATAATTATTTTGTTTTCTCTATCTTCAGACATAGCATTAGCCATCTGTCGGAGTCTTCTCCATCGGAATTGCTTTTTTTTTCTTTAACTCGTTTAATATAGCTATAATTTTCTCCCATCCACCAAATTTTCATGAAATTTCATCTAAATTTCTTTTAATTCAACCTTCGAAAATTCCCTCTCTTGCTGCATATTTCACTACTGCATGTGAGTGCCTTTTTTCTGCTTCACTTTTTACTCTAAGAGAAAGCTAGCCATGGCGGACAAAGCAGTCACTATTCGTACCCACAAGTTGTTGATGCTAAGAAGAAATGAGTTTTGTGCAAACACAAATCTCATTTTGGGATTTTTATTGGATGACCTTCGTATTTTTCTCTCAAGATTAATGAAATTCCACTTAAAATCATTATCCACTTAAAATCATTAGTTAATTTATTTTAGTTAAATAGATAGAAATCTTTAAAAAGAAAATTTTGTAAAATTTGATAGTGGATGAGTGAAGTTCGCATGGTGGATCGTAGGTGCCGCCGCCGCCACTGCAACTCATTTGTTGGTCCCTTACAGTGAATAAAGAAGTTACAATTTTTTTTAATTAAATAAATATTAAATAGTAATCATATTGTATCATATTGAATCTATGACATCCGACTTTCAAAAAGTGGTTATTTAGTATTTAGGTATTAGTATAATAATATTATATTAATCATTTATACTTTTAGAAAATATTTAATCATCAATGTCATCATACTAAAAAGCTTAAATATGCGATTAAACTCTTAAAAAAGGTTCATTTATGTAATAAAAGTTGGACTCATCTATACTATTCGCGTTAACAATATAATGACATGAATGAACCTCTCTCAAACAAAAAATGACATAGATAAATCAAACTTTTAACAAATGATATTAATGAGTCTTTTTTCAAACACATATTTGAGTCTTTCCCATAAAAGAATACGAGGAAGAAAAAAGTTATTCCATGATTATGTGATTTGTTTTCGTTTATTTCAAGATTTTACTATTGAGTTAATTGGAGTCCGGAGCCTAAAGGGTACAAAATATTAACAAAAATTCCAAAATGTTATATAAAATTTTATATTAACAAAACGGCAAAATCGCTGCATCAACAGCGATTTACTCCACCGGAAAAAGTAAAATCGCTGCCTCTGCAGCGATTTTGCAAAATGTGATTTTTTTTTAAAAAAAATGAAATCTCTACCTAGGCAGAGATTTTAAATTATTTTCTTTTTAAAATCGCTGCCTAGGCAGCGATTTTCAATTTTTTTAAAATTTTTTTTAAAAAAAAAATAAGGAAAATCGCTGCAAAGGCAGCGATTTTAAAATATGGAAATCGCTGCCTAGGCAGCGATTTCTCAAATTTTTTTTTTTTTAACTATGTAAATCGCTCAGCGATTTTATAAAAAAAAAAAATTAAAATATGGAAATCGCTGCCTAGGCAGCAATTTTCAAAAAAAAAATTTTTTTTTTTAAAAAAAATTTAAAGCAGCGATTTTATAAAAAAAAAATTTATAATATTTTTTTAAAAAAAAGTGGCTTCCAGCGATTTTTATTTTTTTATTTTTTAAAAAAAATTAATTTTAAAAAATAAAATCGCTTTTTCATTTTTTTTTAAAAAAAAAATTAATTTAAAAAAATGAAGTCGCTGCACATGCAGCGATTTTCCAATTTTTTAAAAAAATTTAATAAAATCGCTGCTCTAGCAGCGTTTTCCAATTATTTTTTTTTAAAAAAAAAGTTAATTAAATGGTGGCAGCGATTTTATTTAAATTATTATTATTTTTAAATATTAAATCGTTGTTAGTGTAGCGATTTTAGTTTTTTTTTTTGTAGTATTTTTAAATATCGCTTTTCACGTAGCGATTCATAAACAACAATATCCATATATATACTCATGATCATTATTTCTAACTGAAGTGTGCCATTATGGGAGAGTCTAGCCAAAATTTCAATCATTTGAATTTTTTCTCATCGGATTTAACTAATAGGTAAATAAAGTAATGTTTTCTTATTTCTTAAAACTATTTTTCTTATATGTAATATATTTATATTATTATTTTTATAGGTGTGATCAAATTCAAAATGCAGTGAATTATTATACACAAAATTCAATATCACCACGACGCGTATATAAGCAAGACATCTCTTCTTTTATGCTATCATTCCAAATTCCTTCGGAATGATGATGAACTTGAATTTTTAATACATCATGCTCTACTGGACCAGGATGTACGTATACATTTGACGAATGCATATCTATACACAAAAAATAAAAAAAAATATTAACATTAATATAAGTATCAAAAGATTGAATATATCAACAATATCATATAAAAGTATAAAATTAATTAAATAAATTAAAAATAAAATAAATTCAAACTCACCTTATAAAGAAAATAAAAACTTTAGAAAATTAGAAAAATAGAAAGGCTTTTAAGATTGTTGGAAAATTGAAAAAGTACAATGCAATATGAATGAGCAATTCATCAATTTATAACAAAGTAAAAATGTTGACACTATTCGCACGTGAACTGTATTCAACAATTTATAATAAAACAAAAACTAGTGAATATTCAGTCAATTTATACAAAATAAAAATTACATTATTTACATGTGAAATACAATTCAATCAATTTATAACAAAATAAAAATGTAATATGCGACTTTGACACTATTTGCATGTGAATTGACACAATTTTTTATAAATGCATGTGAATTTTTTTAAAAAGTTTGAATATTTTTGTAAGAATTTGACATGTCACCTTTTTTTTTTAAGTTGACATGTGATTATCTTAAAAAAAAATTTTAAAATATATATATATATATATATATATATATATATATATATATATATATATATATATATATATATATATATATATATATATATATATATATATATATATATATATATATATATATTTTAAAAAATTTAATTATTTGAATTTAGAATTCTATTTGAACTCAAACATCATTTATATCTAAATAAAAAAACAAAAAAAATTTAAAAATGTTAAATCGCTGCCTAGGCAGAGCGATTTAAAAAAAAAAATAAATTATAAAATCGCTGCCAAGGCAGCGATTTAACATTTTAAAAAAAAAATTAAAAAATCTGAAATCGCTGCCTAGGCAGCGATTTCCATATTTAAAATTTTTTTTTTGAAAATCGCTGCCTTGGCAGCGATTTTCCTTATTTTAAAAAAAAAAAAAATTAAAAAAAAATTGAAAATCGCTGCCTAGGCAGCGATTTTAAAAAAAAAAAGAATTTAAAATCGCTGCCTAGGTAGCGATTTCATTTTTTTAAAAAAAAAATTCACATTTTGCAGGCAGCGATTTTGCTTTTTCCGGTGGAGTAAATCGCTGTTGATGCAGCGATTTTGCCGTTTTGGTTAATATAAAATTTTATATACCATTTTGGAATTTTTGTTAATATTTTGTACCCTTTAGGCTTTGGTGCATTAATTAAGAAAACTAGATGTCAAATATTTCTAAAGCAATATGATCCAGTGTATTCAAATAATTAGTCACATATCACAAATTCAATATATAATTAATATTATTCAGCACATGACGCAAGTTTTGATCTGTATATCGTTTAAATACTATACTAATTTACAAGTAATTTTTTTTTGTTGTAATAGAAAAACAAGGGGAAAATTTCTTTTCACACTTGACAAACTTAGCCATCATAGTATTGTTTTGTTACCAACCTGATCACGTCATTCTCACGAAATCAACAAGCACTTTTTCTCTAATTTGCAACTAAATCTACAACTTATATATAAGTGTCGATAAGCACAGCTGAGGGTCAACATGTATGTGTTCTTCAATTGTGTTTATTCACATAAGCAATTGTATGGCCTACTACTGGTTTAGGCTTGTGAATTCAACCCTAAATAAAACTATTTTATTTTTCTTTGGTCCCATTTCGTGTGTAGTTATAGTTGAACCAATTAGTTCGACAAGGATAAGGATTTTCCAAATTCGAGGCCTCAAATTAAAAGCACCACACATCCTGCTTCAGCAAGAATGTCTCTGAACTCGATTGTCTTCTCTCTTGTAGTTGGTTTGAAGAAGGATCCAGAATGAGGGTTAAAAGTGATGGAATGCCCTGGACAAGATTGATTAGTCTCTTTGCATCCTCAACAGTGCAATAAATTATTTAAATGGTATTTTTTATTTTTTTAAAAATTTGATTTGTGATATAAATAATTAATATCAACAAATTTTAATTAATTTTTTTAAAAAATAGATTGAGTGACTTTTTGAGAGAAGAGTGGATAGTGGAGTGACTTTTGAGTTAAAATTCAAAGTTGAGTGACTTTGTGAGAGAGAAGTGCATATATAGTTGAGTGACTTTTTAGTGGAAATTGAAAGTTGAGTACTTTCTCAGAGAAAAATGCATAGTTGAGTGACCATCTAAGGTATAACTCACTGATATTAAAAAGTATTTTATAACTTACCTAAAACTCATAGTGTAAAGATTCTAAATTATATATTATCCCTACTCTTTTCTATTTTACAAAATTCCTTAAAATTTCAGCCATCTGGATACATAAATTTCATCCGAATACATTAAATATGATACATTATAAACTTATCTGTTGCCCTTAATATGAAATATTAACGTAAATTTGATTTTTCCCCCCATAAATCACGCTAAGTGATTTTCTTTTCCCACAAATCACGTAAAATTGATTCATATCAATCCATTTCAAATCTGTAACAACTTTACAAAATTTAAAAATCAAAATTTCATCTTCTCCATGGATTCAAAATATTGAATCTGATCAAATCACCACTGTAGATAATTGGATAAACGATTCACGATTTCGAATCATCAATCCGAAATCGTCAAGTATAAGAAATCGTCGAGTAATATGAATTTAAGGTATTACGCGAAATTGATTGGACAAATAATTTCTTTTGTGAATCTTAAATCCGTCATTGTGAATGAGGTAGAACTATATCTTCATCAATTCTTTTCTTCTTGATTCTTAAGTTGTAATTTACATAGTTTTTCCATCTATTTTTTTTAATACATATGAATTATGCTTCCTTTTTTTAGTATTGTACCTTGTATATTTGATTCTGATGATGAGAAGTTTCATGAAAATAGATCTAAACAACAAAATGATATGTTAATCATGAAGAATTTTAGATCAAAGAAGTAAAAATAGGATGCATAAACTCGAGTTCGAAATCTACTATTGAAAAATATTGCTCAAAAAAGAAGAAAAAATTGAATTCATCATAACACAATCTTCACTATCAAAAGATATGGATTTCAATGTATCTCGTTTATTTTGATTATTAAATTAGTCTTTGTTACAGTTATTATTGACCTTATACATCGCTACTATAATACCTTTGTTTTATGCAATGTATCATCTCCAATCTTTCGGCCTAATCTATCCAATGTAAATTAGTTTCGATGTATTTTCGATTGTTCAAGCTTTCATTTAGTTGTTGATTCAAATGCATTATGCATTACGAAAAAAATGGTGTTATCATATTGCAATTTGTCATCATCCAATTAATCTTTTTGATATATAAACCGTAAGATTGTTGATTTAGTGATTACTACTAATGTAAGTCATGATACATTAGTAGTAAATGATGGGCGTGTGTTGTAATTTTTTATCTTTTGATTTTGATGTGATCATTATTGTGTATATGAATGTGAAGTGTTCAATGTATTGTCTTAATAGATTGTGTATGATCAAATTAAATTGTATATATTATGATACAAATAGCAACCCATTCAACAATATGAACTTTATATACTTGATACGTTTATAAGAACTATTAAAAAATTGTTAGAATTGAGTTGTAACCATCAAATTTACATACATAACTTAGACTACAAAGTATCTTAACTGTTTGTTTGATACATAATTGTAAAAAAAATGTATCCGGTTGATTTCATTTAAGGTATACAAGTTAGGTATCATGTTTAATTGCTTTAGAATATGATACACCATTATGTTTGTGAATATGGTACCACTCAATATGTTTCAGATATATATATATATATATATATATATATATATTTTTTTTAAAAAAATAAAATTTAATATATTATTTTGTAGTTGATAATTATGTATCTGATACAATAAGGGTGCAAGTAAGCTTAAATAAAGAGTATCACAATAAATAAGAATTAAGTTATCGATTAGATACATGAATGGATCAATATGACCCATTTAATTAGACTAAGTAGTCAGTTTGATATAACCGAAAATATGGTCCATTTCCATCTCTCCTAACCTAATCTTCTCTCTTCCCTTTCTCTCTAACAAAAATAATATAAAATAGAAATGAATTGTTGTTTCCATGGCAATCTTAGGATACTGCTGATGTGGGACTTGTGGCCGTAATTCACTATTAACATCTTAATATTTCTTTTTTCTTTCTTGTTGATGTTGTTTCTTCTTATTCACTCTTGTTTTCTTAATATTAATTGCAGAAGTTGATTTTGTTGCATCTATGGATTGTAATCTGATTTCAATGGATATATGGAATTGTTGTTACCACCTTCGTCTTACAGATCTACCAGGTTAATTCTTTTTTCTTTATGTATTAATCTTGTATGCTTGATTTTCGATTGTCAAAGTTTGGTTGGATAATAGTTCTACGGTAGAAATTAACTTTTGGTACTAAAGGACATGTTTTGTTAGAAAATAGGTAATTATTTATTTATTTATGATGATCTATGTGGGCGGCAACTCATTTAGGGGTCGTTTGGTAGAGTGTATAAGAATAATGCAAAATAGGGTGCATTAGTAGTGCTTGCATTAATAGTGCTTGCATTATTAATACTTGCATTAGTTATCCAAGCATTATTTCTTATACATTGTTTTGGTTTGATGTATTACAAGTAATAAATCTTGCATAATTTTTATTTGAAAATATATGTTTACAAAAAATACCCTTCACACTTTATTTATTTATTTACTTTCTTGCAAGTTGCAACAAAGTTCTTTGCTAAAACATCATTAATTTCTCTTCTTCTTCTTTCAAAAATAATATTAAATAGTTGTATTATTTGAGTCAAAATATTTTTGTGAAAAGTTGGAATTTTTTTTTATTATCAAATTTATCGTCACAATAGTAATTTTTTAAATTAAATTATGATGAAATTAGATTTTTTTTTTTTTACAACAAATATATTTAAGAGGCCATAAAGTCTATTAAAACACCAACAAATTAAAAGACATAGAAAAATAAATGAAAATAAAAACACATGGCAACAAAGAAAATTAAAAGAAAAGAAAATGTAAGGAAATATTTTAAAAAGGCTTTGAGGGTAGTTTTGTAATTATTTAATCTAATTCAAGTTTTAAATATAATGCATTGCATAATATTTTTAGAATTTTTTTAAAAAAAAAAATACCCTCCACAAATATGGTGGAAAGGATTTAAAAAACGTTTTTAAGGCCAATTGTCTTTTATAATGTTATGCATGCATTAGAACCCATTGCATTACTAATGCATAGAAATAGATGGTATTAGTAATACACTCTTTAATACACAATAGAGTGTATTACTAATACAAGCATTAGTTATGCATAGGTTAAAAAAGATATCAAACAAGGTACTACTAATACATTAGAGAAAATAATGCATGCATTATTTTCTCTAATACACTCTACCAAACGACCCCTTAGGGTTGGTATGAAATTGGGTATGTTGCATATTGGATGTGAAGAAATCCATGTAGAAATTTCATGTAGAGAAATCAATGATTATATTTATATTGATATATTGATCTATTGATAGGTTGATGAATATTGTTGTATTGATAGTATTGATCAATCATGATTTTATTGATATGTGATCAATTATTGATGAATTAATAAATAATAATGTTAAGTATATATCCCTTATATAGGAGAGAATTGTAGAGTCCTAAGTTAACTATACTTAGAGTCCTACTACAATACATATTACTACTATAATAATAATAATGATAATAATAATGCAACTATAAATAATCTAATCCTAGTTGTACTATAATTCTAATCATAAAAATCATTCTAGACGAAATATAATCCTAATTAACATAGGTAGTCTAATCCTAGTGCAACTCTAATTCTTCAGCAGTGTTGTAACTCGTCAGTCAGCTTCGTTGGACCTGTTCCTTTTGACATGTTCCAATCCTCAGCTTCCTTCTTCACCAACACTTCTTGTAGACAAGTCAGTCAACTGCGTTGGACCTGTTCCTTTGACATGTTCCAATCGTCAGTTTTCTTCTTCTTCAACACTTCCCCTCAAGCTAGTGAGTAGAGGAACGGTTACTCCTAGCTTGCTTTGAATATCCAGCAAAAAAACTTTGAATACCCAGCAAAAACTTATTTTGTCAATGCTTCGGTATGTTGATGTTGTTGTTTCTGAATATCTAGCAAACAAAAAACTTTAAATACCCAGCAAAAACTTATTTGTCAATGATTCGGTATGTTGATGTTGTTGTTTCCTCTTCCCCTGCCTTTTTGAGCAGATAATACCATGTCATGGTTTTGTTATGACACCTTTTTTTCTCTTTCCAAATATCAAAGCCTGTGAGAGCATTAAATTGATTAAGGGTGGATATGTGCCTTATCTAAACATCTAGCAAAATTAATTGCATTTGTATGTTTTTTTTTTTAAAGATTTTCCACATCTCCTTGGCAGTTGAGCAACCCACAATTAGTTGCGTGCTTTCTTTGGTCAAGGTGCTTGAGATCCAACTTCTTAGTAACACATCTTTCTCCTTCCAATCATCAATGATTCCACTATCTTTTGCATCCTTCTTAGCCGCTACAACTTTCCAGCAGTCTGTCCGGTGGAACAACTACTTTTACCTGGTTCATTCTTTGTGATATGAATCAATTGGGATATGTGTGTCCTCTTTATGAGGTAGTTTGTTGGCTTAAGTTTAATGGAGCAAGCGAAAATTATTTGGTGAAGTGAGAAGGTTGGCATTGTTTTTAGCAGAATGGGTCATTGCAACATGTGATTTTTTTTTATGATCAATACTCAGAGAGCGGAAGAGCTTTAAGCTCTGATACCATGAAGAAATCCATGTAGAAATCTCATGTAGAGAAATCAAGGATTGTATTGATATATTGATATATTAATCTATTGATAGGTTGATCAATATTGTTGTATTGATAGTATTGATCAATCATGATTGTATTGATATGTGATCAATTATTGATGAATTGATGAATAATAATGTTAAGTACATACTCCTTATATAGGAGAGAATTGTAGAGTCCTAAGTTAACTATACTTAGATTTCTACTACAATATCTATTACAATTATAATAACAATAATGCGATTATAAATAATCTAATCCTAGTTGTACTATAATTCTAATCATATAAATCAATCTAGACGAAATATTATCCTAATTAACATAGGTAGTCTAATCCTAGCGCGACTCTAATTCTTCAGCAGTGTTGTAACTCGTCAGTCAGCTTCGTTGGACCTGTTCTTTTTGACATGTTCCAATCCTCAGCTTCCTTCTTCATCAACAGTTGTTGTAGACAAGTCAGTCAACTGCGTTGGACCTGTTCCTTTGACATGTTCCGATCGTCAATTTCCTTCTTCTTCAACAGGATGGTTTGGTTTTGGAGACTTATTGGTTTAATTTAGACATTAAGATTCCACTTCAAAACCAAATGAATAACACGAGATAGACACATTTGCTTCTTTCTCAAAACCAAACACTAGTACCTTGTGAAATAACCAAGTATAAAACTAAATCTTAAGTCAAAGACTCGATCCCTTAGCATGCGAGAGGTATGGGGATCGATACCCATGCATCTTCATTTCTTTCTCTTGTTTGCCTAAGTCTAGGACTTTATAAATCAAATAATATAAATATAATTTGTTGATTTATGATATCAAATATATAATTATTTATGTGGGTGTGGAGTGAGGGATTTGGGGTTGTGGGAGGGATGAAATTGGGTATGTTATAAAGGTGGGTTTTAAAAATCACCAACTTTCACATATAGCAACACACAAATTCATACTATAGTTGTACTTTGCATAATTGCCCTTTATTTCGCTATACATATATACAAAAGAATCAATTGTATAATTCACTGGCTCCTGTGTAATTTCTTCGCTAGCAGGCCATTAACTTAAATTGTTGTCGTTTGTATAAATCGTTAACAACCTCTCAATTCAATTTTATGTGTGAATAAAATTTAAATTTATATACAATTGAATCGAAATAAAATGTTTGTATATCAAATATCTGTCTCTCTCTAGCTTTATACAACAAACATAAATTATGCATTGTATTACGTATAATCTTTGGTTGTATAAAACGATGAAGAGAGAAAGGCAAAAGAGAACCAGGAGTAGCGAAATAGTTGCATTGTATAATTATAAGTGTATAGGACGAAGATATATGTATTTGCATGTGTATATACAATTTTCTCTTGCTTTATACAATCAGAAACGCAATTTAACACAATTTTGTTTGTTTGTATAAAGCGAGAGAGCCGAGTGAGAGAGTGAGAGTAGCGAGCGAGAATTTCAGGGAGACTACGGGACATAATTAAATCAATTTTCCTTTTAATAATTCCCCCCCCCCCCAATGTGACACATTCTCTCTCTTCTTAATCACCCTTTACAAACCCTTCCCTCAATTTCTTCTCAAAAAGAAGAAGACAATGTTCTTCTTAGGAGGATTCTGGAACCCTGTTTTTCTGCACTTCACTTCCCTTTCCCTGCGGGAGTATTCTTGTCTTGTTTCTTATTCCTTTTTGCTTTTAAATTTGTGTTGCATCCTCTTTGGCTGTTGATTTTAAATGATTATTAGGGTTAATTTGGTGTGGGTAGGACAGAAATGGACTGGGTAGGATCAAAATGGACTGGGTATCTATGATTAGAGACCTTTCGTGAGTGTTGTTGTCTTGTTTCTTATTTCTTTTTGCTTTTAACTTTGTGTTGTATCCTCTTTGGATGTTGATTTTAAATGATTATTATGGTTAATTTGGTGTGGGTAGGACAAAAATGGACTGGGTAGGATCAAAATGAACTGGGTATGTATGATTAGAAACCTTTCGTGAGTGTTGTTGTCTTGTTTCTTATTCCTTTTTGCTTTTAAATTTGTGTTGCATCCTCTTTGGCTGTTGATTTTAAGTGATTATTAGGGTTAATTTGGTGTGGGTAGGACATAAATGTACTGGGTAGGATCAAAATGGACTGGGTATGTATGATTAGAGACCTATCATGAGTGTTGTTGTCTTGTTTCTTATTCCTTTTTGCTTTTAACTTTGTGTTGCATCCTCTTTGGCTGTTAATTTTAAATCATTATTAGGGTTAATTTGGTGTGGGTAGGACAAAAATGTACTGGGTAGGATCAAATGGACTGGATATGTATGATTACAGACCTTTTGTGGGTGTTCTTGTCTTGTTTCTTATTCATTTTTGCTTTTAACTATGTGTTGCATTCTCTCTAGCTGTTAATTTTTAAATAACTATTAGGGTTAATTTGGTCTGGGTCGGATAGAAATGGACTGGGTAGGGCAAAAATGGACTGGGTATGATGAGTGTTCTTTTAACTATGTGTTGCATTCTCTCTGACTGCGTAGGATAGAATCAGCCAGAAGTGTTTTTGCTTATACAATACTCATCTATCTAGACCTTGCAATCTCAAAAGTATTTTGGCATTATCTCTAGACCTTGCAATCTCAGAAGTGTTTTGGTGTTATAGTTGATGGCGCTTATTGTTTACAAACTATAGTTTGTGATTAGTATGTTGGTTGAATTTTATTACAGTTGTTGTTCCATTTGTCAACATTATAATACTGTCAACTTGTTCCTAATTTTCTTCATTTCTCTTTATGCACTTCAGCGAGACTCATTCATGGCAGGACTTGCTGTCGAAGACTACGGATTGGCTGTTGTTGCTGGGGTAAATTACTATTTATTTTTAATTTTATATTTATTAGACGATTTTGCAGGGGTAATTTTTGGTATTTTGATTATGTAGGCTACCAGTTGCTTTTTCGGAGATTAGATCATGACGTCAATGAGTAACCAACGTTACCTTCGTAAGTGTTCATTCTCTTACTTTCCTCTTTTTTGTGAATAGAAGTTTCTCTTTTCTTTCATTCTTCATGTCAGATTAGTTGTTGGAGAACTCAAAGTTCTTTTGGAGTTCTTCATATTCTTATTTTTGTGGATCCATTTTGTGCTTAATTAATAGAAACAGAAGTTCAGAAAATGGATAAATATTGTCAATTCGGTAAAATGAATGTAAGCAACTAGTAACCAAAAAGAAACAAATTCTCTCAAATTCTTGGAGAGAACCCTCTTTCCGGTAGGTCGCTTGAGAACTAGCATCCTAGTTTTCTCCCTCCCTCTCTCTCCAGTGATCGCTCCGATCACTATAAACACCTTCTCGCTTATTCTCTCTCTTTCTCTTCTCTTCAACCAAGCATTTGATGGACGACACTATTTATTTCTCAGTAGGATTCAAATCCTACGATATCGCATGAACCTCAGGTACAACAGCAGATTAGTATGACTGGACAGAAAGAAACAGCAATTCCAGTAGGATTCTTTGACCTTGCGAGAAGCTTCCAAATCAAAAGGGGAACTCAGTCAGAAGATGGAAAAAAAATATGCCTTTTTAGAAATCTACCGAGCCACGAATTTTAAATAGTTTGGCTGATACATAAGCTTGATAAACATCAAAGATAAAAGAAGGGCAGTCATTATTATAATGAAGTTAACTTTTAACACAGGCTGGACAGGAATTGTAGAGAAAATTGGGAGATTCATTAATAGTCACAAACTGCGGGACTTAGAGAAGCATAGGTTGGTTGACAACAACATTCCCTACGCGGATTTGCTAAGAAGCATTAAATGGGTGAAGGAGGGGAGAAAAAAACATATAAACAGCAAACACGTTTAAGAGGGGAGACAAATTTACATTTACGAGGACATAAATTCCCAGAGTGAAGTACTAAGAAGAGTTTGGTGGGAAAATTTCTGTTCTGTAAAGGTGAGACTCCAACTCTTACAGGGGTTACGGAATGGGCAAATAGTATCTGGGAGCAGATTCACGGTCTGAATATTTACAAAATGGGGGTGGGAATTTTCCTCCTCGAATTTGCATCTAAAACCACAACAAAACAAGTGGTAGATTGGGACATACCCCACAAAATCCTACAAATAAAAAACCAGAAAGCGATTAAAAGTGTCCTCCAGAGCAAAGAGGCTCACCACTGACTCCGAATGCTCAACTGGATCAACGAGGCGCTGGGTGCTTATTCTGGTTACCTGCGTCTACATCATAAGACGATGCAGGCCAACTGGCGTCAGTACATTGAATGTACGAGTATGCGAGTGGAAATGCTAAACCACAACTTAAGGCTTGAAAGGATCAAGACGAACATACCTTGGTTCTGCTAAACTCATGAAATACTAACTCAATATAAAGCAGTAAGGACACATGCAATATATATTATAAAAACTTGTGAAAGCATGGTAAACAACTTAGTTCATTAAATATAATGCAATAACAAACTCAACTATACTTATAATGAAAGTTATATAGTTTTTGTAGGAGATCTTCTAACCGACAATAATCACTATGAGCCTAAGTGAGTACACTGTTTTACCTCATTTTGAAAAAGGACCACTCTATACCTTGCCATCGGTATAGAACCTGAACTACTAAGTGGATCCAATAGTCTATGCTAAAAAAACACTAAGAAATCATGTATAAAGTATGACCCTTCTTATGTCCATGTTGACTTCATGGTTTATGGAGACTTGAGTTGTTATGAACTCGCGTCCACATATCGGTGCTCAATACTACTCTCAAAATATTTAGCTCATGTGTTTTTAAAATATCTTGTTCTATGGTTTGAGGTATTTGCTCAAACTTAGCTTTAAAAGCTCTCTTGGAAATCATAGTTCTCTTTTTTCTAAAACTAGCCAAAGGCTCTATGGAAGTCTAGCTTCCTTTATTTCTCAAAATGTGAAAACATTTGTAACTCTTAGGCACTACCTAGTTCCCTTATAGCTTTTGAGAGATGCAATCTCTCTTTTCTCTTTACTTTACTTGAAACTTAACCCTTAGAGATTTAGATGTACCTTAGAGTGTTGAAATCAACTAAGAAACATAGATACATCACTTAGGAACATGTATGGAAAGATGGAGGGAGAATGGGGTCTCTGGGTGTCCTTGGAGCTCTATTAGGCACGGGGCGCTAGAGCCTGACGGACAGACACTGTCCACAGGAGCTCAAGCTGGCGCGGCACGCCAGAGCCTGACAGACTGAGTCTGTCCTGAGGGGCTCTGGTTGGCCCGGCTCCCCAGGGCCTATCAGACGGGATTTTCAATTTTTGTTCTTCGATTTTCATCTCTAAACCTTCTAAACTCCCATGGATCTTTACCCAAAACTTAGGACTCCTAATATTCTCAATATCCAATTGATTAGACTCGTATAACAGTCCGGAAACACGAATAAAAACAATTAAAGGTATACTCCAACTCAACCAACAAGAATCCAACAATTGTTCATCAAAAACTTTGATGTTCATCATTCAATCTATTCTAAATGATCTGTATTAAACACAATGGTGTGGGGTGAAATAACTCAACACAGAAAGATCTCACATACCTTATAGGGATCACCCCCGACGAATTCCACTCGAACATCTTGGCATTCTTGATGAATTTTTGGCCTTTTCTCCTTTCTCCTTCTTCTATTCTCTTTTCTCCCAAGCCCTAAGCGTATTACAATTTTCTAAAAAATGACATAAGGCTTAGTTTTACCCCTAATTGTAATGACCCGGAAGGTCATTTTTAGAAATTTTAAACTATTCATTTAACTTGAGTTAAATAATTGATAGATAGTTATAGATAAATATCATAATAGATTGTTAATGGGCTAAAGTGATAATTTATTTAAGACTCTATACCAATTAGCCTATATTTAATAAAAATAAGTGAGTTGAATTTATCACTTTTAGTACATAATTAATTGAGAAAAGAAGTAAAAAAGGGAAAAAGGAGCGGACAAGGGTTTCGGCATCGCAGGTTGCAAACTGCATCCAGGTGAGATTTCAAATTGGAACTCTTTAATTACATAATGAATTGTAATTCATGAAGCAATTAATATGTTTTCAAGGTGAGGATAAAGAGTAGCATATTGATTTTAAAAGTTATTGTTGCTACACATGGTTTTTTTTGAATTTGGAGGACAAGTTTTAGTGGGTAATTGTTTGAGGTAATTATTGGAATGGTTATAAGGTAGTCATAAGGTGATAGTGGGGTGATTGACTCATATTGAAAGTGTTGCAAATTACTGCTTTTAATTGATATACATGTTAGTCTGTAGGTTGATTTTAGTGTTTCTCCAAATTCTTTATTATTATTATTATTATTATTATTATAATATGATGACAATTGAATTGTAAAATAAACAAAAGGTAAGGAAGAGAGAATTGGATTGGTATGTGAAGTGGGTTAGAGTAACAATCGGGAAAGTTGGAATTGTTTCAGAATAATAGCAAATGTTGCTTTCTTTTTTATATATATATAAAGATGTTAGTGGAGAACCATGACACGTGATTGGCCATTAATGGCCTTATGATAGGGTAGTTATGAGGGTTATGTGATAATGATGTACAAATTGTTTTGGTCACTATTTTGGTTCGATTTATCTTTAAAAAATACATATATTTTTGTTATCACATTATAATTTCAAGTTATGATATATTGAGATAGGTAATTAAATATCAGATGAATTATATTTTATGAAAGCAATTAAGGTTGTAGTCTTAACCTTAGGCTTGAATTTGGATAATATGATAATTGAAATGTTTATTGTCATCAAGATTAGGAATTTTATTGTACATTTGAGTAAGTTTTTGAGTCTAGACTAGACATATTAATGTTGGTGTTGTTAGTCTTGAAATCTTATTGTGGTCCTTTATTTGAATATGTTGCTATGAGTTGGAAGTTAACTGAAAGGGGAAGACTCAAGTTCTGGAGTGAAGTCTTTAATGATTGAGGCAAGTGAATTTCTAAACTCTTGTTAAGTGTATGAAATGTGTGTATTTCCTTGTGGTATATGTTTGAGAGTAATGGAAATTGGTGATGGGTTGATTTGTCCACATTAATTAATTTTAATGATGAAAAACGAAGGGTAATAAAAGGCAATGTGATTAATTGTTTGTGTGCGATGTGTTGAGAATGGAGAATGGGTTGAAAGACTTGTTGAATCATTGTTGATATTGTATCGTGATTGTGTTATTGTGAATTGTGCAATGTTATGAAAATGGTCATATCCTCTTTATTTGTGTGAACATGTCATTTTCATTATTTTGAGACATAGTTGTGAAAAGTATTATGTGCATTGAGAAAGAATGAGACTTTAAAGAGAATGTACCATATCGAGGGACGTATCGCGCGCCGCGATGGATACTATATTTTGATGGACGTATCGCATGTCGGGATGAATACTATATTTCGATGGATGTATCGCGCGCCGTGATGGTTACTACAATCGAGGGTCATATCGCACGCCGCGATGAATGCATGGACAAATATGTCCCCCATGGATCCCGGACTGAGAGACAGTGGATGTGTATCACTAGGTCAGACATGCTTCATTATACTTGACATTGCATTCCATTGCATTTCACATACTTATCATTAGTGAACTTGATATTGTGTTTTGTTGATATTGTGAATGCCTTTCTACGGAACTTGTGATTGATAAATACTGAACTTGTTGTTGAGAATATGTATTTTGTTGAAGTATTGTTGTTGAGGATATGTAATTTGTAGAAGTGCATATGTATTTTCTCAAAGTGTTGTTGTAGAGGATATGTAATTTGTCAAAGTGTTGTTGTGGAGGATATGTAATTTGTCTAACGGTTGTTGTTGAGCTATGTGCTATGTAAACTGTGAGTTGTTATGTTGGGGTGATAGGACTACCCGTATTTCATCCCCTTAGCTTGTGTCTAGAGGTTTACTTGCATGAGTAGGTTGAGTTTTGTTGTGTGCATTCATGATCAAGCCTTGTGTAGCACTTTTCGGGAAATCTTTTTTGAACAATTGAAATTGAGGTCAAGCAAAAGTTTAAGTTGGGATGTTTATGATTCCACGATTTGTACTCATTTAAGGCTATATTTTAATAGGTTTAGTATCCTCAAATGCATATTTTGTCTCTAAAACTAATTAAAACCTTGAGTTTTAGGTATTTTGAACTTAGAGACAAGGAATGGACACTATGGACCAAAAAGGAACAAAAGCAGCAAAAAGAATAAAGGAAGGAAGATCGGAGGACCGCCGAACCCGTTCGGCATGTCTTCAAAAGGTCTCATCCTCGCCTTTTGTTTCAGTGAGCTGAACCTTGAAAGAAAGGATCAAATCAGTGGTGAAAAAGGAGCAGTTAGTGTGTCGACGAGAAGTCTTGCAAAGTAGTACTATGTCTCCAAATGATCCAAAACACGAAGATGCTGAAAGCTAACGCAAGAAGGAGATAAACATACCAAAGGACGGATCGCCAAGTTGATCGGTTATCCCGACTAACTGCGGTGAGTGATCCTTCGTAGCACAATTTTTGAAAACTATAAATAATCATTTGTATTTTTAACTTAGTATCGAATTTTATAGTTTTGAACAATAATTTTTAGACTTAGCTTCTATTTTGAGTTTTTGAGGGCTTTTGGGAAACTTTGCTCTTGAACTTTGGAGACTTGAAGATTCTCACCTTGAAGAAATTCGAAGTGGGAGTTTGAAATTCTTCATCCTAAACTCGATTAAAGTGAAAATATATCATATCCAGTTGATGTTACTTCGATTTGGTATCATTTTTGTCATTTTCTTTATGTCTAGCTAAAACCACAATTCTTAAGAATTTCATGTTCATCATTCACTAATTCAAACTTTACTGAAACAATTTGGGTGTGGGTGAAAGAACCCAACACCGAATGATCTAACATACCTGATAGGGATCACCCCGACGAAATCCAGACAACGAAATCTTGGCGTTCTTGCGTCTTCTTCTCCCTTCTCCTCTTTTCTTCTTTCTTTCGAAGCCCTAGATTATTTTCTAAGTGCGTAAAATGAATGGATCAGTTTAGACCCCAACATATTACCCCAAAAACAAAATTAATGATCGACTTAGAAAAATACCAAAACACCTTTAACAAATCCGCATTCAGAACTTTTCCTTGTTCAACAACCAAACTTTTGAAAGTCATATCTCCCTCATACAACCTCAGAAATTCAAGAAAGATCTTCCGACGAGCTTTCCATCCATATAAAGAACTCACCCAAACTTCTCCTGAGCTGGAGTTATGGCCGTTTGAAAATGATCACTTTTGAAATCTGGAAATTTTCCAGATTCCCCAACTTCTTTCCAAATCTGTTTATTCTTATTTTTTTTAGCTTAACCTTAATTAATTCAAGTTACGAGATGTTACACTTCACCGGTGCAAAAATGTGAGACATAGTCTTTAAAGTGTGGCATCAGACAACACCTTCACTTTGGAATTTCTTGCAATTGCAATCCAGATATTGATTGTGTGGGCGATATTACATTGTACTTCTCAACTTCCTCCACGACATTAAAATCAGGGTGTCTTTCAATTTCACAGTGGTACAACCGTTTCATATGTTCTGCTGCAAAAGCATCATAAATGGGTCGAGTATAGTGGTTTTGAAGTCTGATATCCCACTCAAAACCACTACAACGCGCTGCATGCGATTTCCGTGAGTCAGCTTCTGCTTGAAGTTCCTTCTCATATTTAAATCGCAAGGTTAACTCATATTGCTCGACGAACTGCTTTAGAGAGATTAGTCCGGAGATATAATCATCAAAAAATGCATGCATTGACTCACTTCTTTGGATGGACATCATGCCATCCCAAAATAGTGTTTCAGGAAAACGGGGATCCATTTTTCCTTCTCCAAGTATAGATTATGAAACTATAGTCTATTTTGAAGCCCGTATGTTTGAATGAATGTAGCTCATTTTCCCTCAAATTCATCGATAGTGATGTTGTTATAGATTATTGATTTAAATTCCACCTCGGCAATCTTAAAAGTCCAACACACCCTTAAGCTTTGCAGAAAACTTTGTCATGATGTGCAAAATACTGTACCTATGGATGTGTCTGGAAGAACCTCTGCAATCGCTGCCTTGATACTCTCACATTGATCAGTGAGGATAGTCGTTGGTGGTGCATTACACATTGCTGCCAGCCAAGTTGAGAAAACAAATTTGTATGTCTCATCCTCACTTGTGAGCAAAGTACAACCCAAAAGAACAGACTGTTTGTGTTGATTCACACCAACAAATGAAGCAAACGACATGCGTCATTGATTAACCAAGTAGGTTGAATCGAAACAAAACATCACTAAACTCCTGATACGCATACTTTCAATGTGTTTGAACCCAAACTACGTTGCGAAATCTACCAACATTACCGTGTCAATTACATAAAAAAACATCATCATCTGTCTGCATTGAAGAGAAGAATTTTTGTATTGCCGCATAATCGCAAGACAATATCCTCATCTTGCATTGTTGAAGAATGTAGTTTCGGCAATCTTTCGGGGTGCGCCTCATTCTATCAGGACCACCTGCTTGTACTTCCGAAAGTCTAATGTTTTTGGCAGGTCTAATTCCTGCGATGTCATGGACTTCAAGGTTTCTTTTTAATGTCTTACTTATTTTCTTGTGGCAACCAAAAAAACGTAACAAAGATGGTTGCAAATCATGGTTGTGTTCAGACATAAATGTTGTAACCCAGCATGAACCATCATGCAGCACAACACAATTAACTTTGTATTTGCAATCAATCAATTTACTTGAATTCTTAGCATTTGTTTTTTTACTCTTATCACAAGCAAATAAGATAAAATAATTGCTAAATCTTTTCACATGAACATAACTGAATCTGAACAACTTATGAAAGATCAAACTAGTTTATATATTTTAATTAAGGTAAATGAAAGTATACAAATGCCAAACCCATCCAACAGCGCGAAACGCAAGTTTGTTTACAACCTTGTGTTGAGGTTAAAAATGGTGGAGTTTTATCTTCGGTAAGTGTTAAAAATATAGCGTTACTTGGAGAGATTGGATTAAGCGCGAATCGCGTAGTTTTGGAACCTGGTGCTGTACTTGGTCCAATTTTACAGAAGAGTCGTCAGTTCAATTGAGTGATGTTACTAAAGGAAGTGGACGTGTTGTAAGCAACAATAATATTTAATAATTCTATGCTTGAAAATAACATGGACGGTAAAGTCGATATATCTAAACTATTTCACTTTATTCGAACATCACATGGGAGTTAGTTTTTGTTTTAGCTTTTCTTGAATGCAAGCTTATAAAAGCTGTTTGTGTGTGCGCCTCACTATGTATGTAAATGAATGTCTTTCTTCCTAAGAATAAAAGAAAAAAATGAATTTGCTACTTCTAATTTGTACGTCCAATTGTTGGTTCATCTTTACGGATTGTTAAATTAGTTTCTTTTGAGGCGTAATTTACATTTTTTTTATGATAAGCCCTTAGAACTGCCCCACAAATATGCCCTGCCACCAATCTTTGTTAGTAAAATTTATCTACCTACTTTAGCCACTAAAACTTCTTTTGTTTCACAAAGAATAACTTAGTTTAACTTAACACAAAATTTTAACAATATAAAAAAGAAGAATTTTGAATCTTGTAGTCCTACAGTTAGGTTAAATATACAAAATTACCCTTTGATCTTGTGGCCTTACACGTCACGTGAAAAGTTGAAATAAAAATGTTACCAGAAAACGAAAGAGATTATTCTTTTTAAAACAGATAAAAAAAGAAAGAAAAACATTTTTTTTGAAACGGAAAGAATAATAATTGAGAGCCAAAATCCAGTATGTTTGGAAAATGATGGGACACGGCTTTCATAAATAAAAAAGTAATATAATTTTTTTATAAAAAGTCTTTATGACATAAATTTTGTTAGTCGTTTTTTTAAAAATAAATGTATATAATATAAAGAAAATATAGTAGTTTAGTGTTTACTTTGATATTGAATAATTCCACCATTGGACCATATATGCACTTTAAAAACATTAGCAACAGTTCCACCTAATTAAACAAGTAAACAAGATTTTTCACAACTTAGTAACTTGAGGAATTGGAGTGAGTTCATTTTAGACTCCAATAATTCCCATGTTCTATTTTTCTTTGACATGTCATCTTTTTCCTAGATAAATTTAAAATCGGGAATTATCATTCCTCCACCCACAAGCAAATGTATCTCAACTTTGAGCATCTCTCTATTTACAAGGTATAATTATTTTAAAATATATATCTTTTGTAATTTTGGCAATGGTTATATATGGTGTTTATTTGTGATGGGTATGCTGGCTTTTTTAAAATGATGGTCTATTGGTGCAATAATTGTATATAGGATGTATACCATTATAGTCAGGATTAGGGACGAAAAAATGAACCAAACTATAGGTAATCTGTCCAATTTATCCAGAATTTTAATGGTTTGGCTCAAGATAATTTCAATTAGATTCAATATCAACTCAACAAACTTTAACCCATTTTAAAAGAATTCTCAATTGAGCCTAATTTAATGTCCAATTTCAACTCGTTTTAAAACTGTTATTTGCATGTAATGTAATTCTTAATTCTTATATTGAATGTATGAATTACAATCTATTTTGAGGATTTATATATCCATTTATTACTTCTGTATTTAAATTTTCTTGAGTTAAAAATTCAAATTGTGGTTTTAAAGTTAAATAACAATACATTACAATCATTGAGATTAAGCAGGTTAAATTGGGTGAGTCATGACCCAACTCAAATTTTAACCTATTTAAGCCCAAAGTAAACTTAGGCAGATTAAAATCCAACTCAATTTCTATTTCGCCTCATTTTAATATTTCTAAGTTCAACTCATCAGTGGCCCCCTAAAGTTGGCATCAATTTTCACTTAGACCTCTTAACTAAACTTAGTTCATTTTAGACACCTCATGTCTTGTCTCGTTGTGTCACTTTGACAGTTTTTACTGACATGACATAGTGAGTGTAATACACTCAATACCAGCGCGTGAAAGACTCATTTAATCATTTTTATTTTATTTTTTTTCATTTTCTTCCTCATTTCTCAGCCACAATCTCTCAAAACTTTAACTCCTTCCATGGAGAAACAGTTTTGATGATGCTACAGACAAAAGAAAATGAATTTCAACACGAAGAAATTTTACAAAAAAATAAATTTCAACCCATTAGAAAAGCCACGATTCATGTTGTTGCAAAGAAGAAGGGCTGCAGAAAAACTTGAAAAAGACGATGGGTGAGGTGGGAGAGGTGTGAAGAAGACAATGTGGGTGGGAAAGGGGTTGGGTTAGGGTGGGCAAAGGTGTAGAAGATGTTGGGTGGGTGGGAAATAGTGAAGAAGACGATCTAGGTGGATGGGTAGCAGTTGGGGTGGGTGGGGTGGAGAAGATGACCTTGATGGGGTTGAGTTCTTTTTGAATTTTTTGTGTAAAAAATTCCACATGTCATTAAGTCATTGTCTACTTCTTCATTCTACTAAAATACCATTATATTAAAATTATTTTTAATATATATGCCACAGATTTTTATTTAATTTGCCACTTTAACACGTCATTGGGCGGTTTGTTACACACACCTTATATATTTGATTGATTGTTTAAAAAATGCTAAAATAACACAATTCAATATGACATGAGGTTTCTAAAATGTACAAAGCTTAGTTAAGGAGTGTAAGTGAAAGTTGGTGCCAACTTTAGGGGGTCAACGATGGGTTAGGCCTATATTATTTTATGAACGTTATTTGTTGTGAATGAATGTAGATCTACCATATGCATGTGGCATATATATATATATATATATATATATATATATATACATACATATATATATATATATATATATATATATATATATGAGGATTATTTCAATAAAATATTCAAATTTTTTTGAAGTTTGATAAAAAAAAAATTGTGAAGTCCTACTCAGTACTCCTTCACTCCCTTGTTCTTTATGTAGTTGTCAGCATAAGTTTCTAGTATTTTTCCTTTTTTTTTTCTTTTTTTTATAGACTATGTTCATTCATGAATCTATTATTACTGTTCATCTCTTTCTCTTAGCTTTTGTTCTTAATTGCAGTCTTCTTTAACCACACCCCGGATATGGTCATTCACGGTTCTATCACAAGAACATTCAACATTGACCTGTCAATGTCCTAGGAATTTACAGGTTAATCTATCGATGCTTTTAAGAGTCTAAGAGACTAACCATATACTAAGTAACATAGATTCATGGTAAAGAAAACTATCAAACAGTTTTTACATATCAAAGTATGATTAAGAATAAATTTCTAAACAAACATAATTTATATATATGGGAAGTTACTAGATCTTAAATATGAAAACTTACATAATTGAGAACGTAGTGAAGTTTCCCTTTCGGGAAACCCGAAAACTCACAGAAATATAGCTTCTTCAAACTTAGTACAAACTCTATTTTACACAGGACTTTTATATATATATATATATATATATATATATATATATATATATATATATATATATATATATATATATATATATATAAACTAGGGATTTTTGTTGATGAGGGATGTATACTTTTGGTGATTTTCTCTTGGAGTCGTTTTTTCTTCATCTTCCTCAACTGATAATGTCTGCTTTTATAGAGATCTTCGGACTTCAATCTTTGGATTTTAAATGGAAAGAGAATCTTATCATCTCAGCCGGGTGCGCTTCTGGGCCCCATCGTCACGTGAAATGATGCTCCTTCTTTTGCATTATTGTCCTTATGGTCCGGTATCTGTCTTGTCTCTTTATTTTATCTAGACGCGTCCCAATAATTTTTTCACAGATGTGTGGTAGTGAGTAAAGTGGGACTATTCTGAAAGAGAGTGGTAGTCTTCGTCTATTCTGAGAAGAGGATGAACTTCCTTCATTTTCAATTTTTGGCAAAGTGACAGCCATAAACGGATTTGATAAGTCTTTATCGGCTACTGTTTGAATCGGACTAACTGTATCTTCATCTGATACAGTGGATTTTTTAACATTCAGTGGGGAATGCACACCCATCTCATTCATTTTTATTAGGGATGGAAAACCCTGTATATCTGTCTGTGTTTGTACATCTTGTGTAATCTGGCATTTGCTTTCCATTTTTTGGAGTTTTTCTTTGAGCTTGGCATTTTCTTGCATTAAAGCTTCATTTTTGAGGTTTAGTCTTTTGAATGCTTCGGTCATAGATGAGCAATGGTCACAGAATATTATTTTGTCTGTGTCTTTTTAAATGTTGTATTGTGGAGTTTTATATGGGTTTTGTCTGAGGGCTGGAGAAATATAGTAATTTGGTTCTAATATCCCTCTAGCATAGTCTAAAGCTTCTGTAAAGTTATTAAAGCCTTTAAAAAGAGGCTTTTGAAAACCTTTTATAGAGTCTAAAACTTCTATCCATGTTTGAAAAACATCATTTGTCTTGCCATGAATTACCACATAATATTTAAATTTATTTTCCTTATTTTTGTTAGTAAAATAATATCCTAAAGCATTTAAAACAGCAATTATATATTTAGTGTCTTTTTATTATGTGCTATCCATATATTATCTATGAGGCATTTTTGCTGTCATATATTATGTGCTATCCATATAAAGACTTATCAAATCCGTTTATGGCTTTCACTTTGCCAAAAAGTGAAAATGAAGGAAGTTCATCCTCTTCTCAGAATAGACGAAGACTACCACTCTCTTTCAGAATAGTCCTACTTTACTCACTATCACACATTTGTGGAAAAACTGTTGGGACGTGTCTAGATAAAATAAAGAGACAAGACAGATATCGGACCACAAGGACAATAATACAAAAGAAGGAGCATCATTTCATGTGACGATGGGGCCCAAAAGCGCAGTCGGCTAAGATGATAAGATTCTCTTTCCATTTGAAATCCAAATATTGAAGTCCGAAGATCTCTATAAAAGCAGACATTATCAGTTGAGAAGGATGAAGAAAAAATAACTCCAAGAGAAAATCACCAAAAGTATACATCCCTCCTCAACAAAAATTCCTAGTATATAAAAATAATAATAATAATAATAATATATATATATATAATATATATATATATATATATATATATATATAAAGGTCCTCTGTAAAATAGAGTTTGTACTAAGTTTGAAGAAGCTATATTTCTGTGAGTTTTCGGGTTTACCAAAAGGAAAACTTCACTACGTTCACAATTATGTAAGTTTTCATATTTAAGATCTACTAACTTCCCATTTATTTAAATTATGTTTGTTTAGAAATTTATTCTTAATCATATTTTGATATGTAAAAACTGTATGATAGTTTTCTTTACCATGAATCTATGTTACTTAGTATATGGTTAGTCTCTTAGACTCTTAAAAGCATCGATAGATTAACCTGTAAATTCCTAGGACACTGACAGGTCAATGTTGAATGTTCTTGTGATAGAACCGTGAATGACCATATCCGGGGTGTAGTTAAAGAAGACTGTAATTAAGAACAAAAGTTAAGAGAAAGAGATGAACATTAATAATAGATTCATGAATGAACTTAGTCTATAAAAAAAAAAGAAAAAAAGGAAGAATACTAGAAACTTATGCTGATAACTACATAAAGAACAAGGGATGAAAGAGTACTGAGTAGGACTTCACAATTTTTTTTACCAAACTTCAAAAAAATTTGAACATTTTATTGAAATAATCCCCCTATATATTGGTATCAGAGCAAGTGATCTAAAGACCTAAATTGGTACATAAAAAGACATATTTATTTTAGAATAATATTTGCAATTAACACAAATCTACATTTTGAACGACAACATTTATAATTAGTAAAATCATATAAAAAATCACTAGAAAACCATCTAGCTACCTTAGAGTTACGATTATCTTTAACTCATTTATATGAATTTTCGTTAAAAACACTCCAGATAGCAGTTAGACAAGAAAAAAGTCAAATAAGCTTAGAGATATACCACGTAAATAGAGAAATTAGAGAAACAATAGCAAGGATAAAACATATTAAAAATAGTTCCTTTTCCAATAGCCCTATAGGATAACTATACATGAGAAGACCCCATGAAAATACTAAAGAATATCACAAGGTTAAACATGACTTACTAAGTTTATATTTACAATATACAATATATTTAGAAGAAATAAGATTAGATAACTCTAAAGAAGATAGTCAAAAACTAAACTACTTACTATTTTTAATTAAAAGATTAGAATACAAGTTATTAAGACACCTTAGATCAAGAAATATTCGGATTATAAGCCACACGTTTTATGAGAAATCCTCCTTTTACTAAAAGTATACGAATAAAGTATTGGTATTTATATAGAGAAATAAAAGAAAAACAAGAATTACAAAGAATAGAAAAAGCTATAAGAGAATACTTAGACATATACGAAAGTCAATCATATATACCAAAAAATTTCATATTACAAAGACATACAAACGCAGAATATATAAGCGCTTTAAAGTGGGAATTAGAAGAAATTAAAAATAGTATTTACAATACCATTAAAAGAATAAAAATCAGAGGGAACAGTGTAAAATAACCACTTTAGGATAAAATAGTAACAATAGCTTCGTTAAAAAATCTAGAATATCTAGACTTAAAGATGAATATAAAAAAAAATTAAGGTTAAAAGACGATAGTGTCATAAAGTGTAATTTTTGAAAACGGAGGACACTGCTTACATACTACAGAAGACTCTCAATATAATACCTTAATAGACTTAATAATAAATCTTAGCGAAAAAATTAAAGAACATAATAATAAAATTATAAAATTATTAGGTGAACAAGAAGAAACTCAAAATTGACAAAAGCAGGTTTTTAATAAAATAGAAGACAATTTAGATTATCTTAAGGAACAAGGAGTTGAATTAAATAAGAAACTAAGCGAACTAAAAAACAAACTAAAGGAAGAAGTTAATAATACATTAATTATATGAATACAAGAGATAAAAACAGAATTAGCATTATTAAAAGAAATAGTTATTTCATGATAGACTTAGTAGAAACTGAGACACACAAAGAAGCTCTTACGTTAATAGAAAAAAGAATAGCTCTTCCAACAGATTACAAAAATTTTAATCCGTCTTCAAAATCAGATCAAGTTATCATAAAACAAAATAATATAATAATAACACTACTATTATAACTACAGAACAAAATAGATAAAAAATTTA
The DNA here is from genome assembly GCA_016801875.1 of Solanum sitiens. Lineage (NCBI taxonomy): Eukaryota > Viridiplantae > Streptophyta > Magnoliopsida > Solanales > Solanaceae > Solanum > Solanum sitiens. Next base: position 1,232,638 of record JABWTJ010000365.1, on the reverse strand, counting down.
AAGAAAAAAGAGAAAGTAAAAATATAGATATAACACGGGTAGAAGAATTAATAGAAAAATTAGCTAAAATAGAAATCACTCCGTAAAAAGAAAAAACGACTCCAAGAGAAAATCACCAAAAGTATACATCCCTTCTCAACAAAAATCCATAGTATATAAAAAATAATATATATATATATATATATATATATAAAGGTCCTCTGTAAAATAGAGTTTCTACTAAGTTTGAAGAAGCTATATTTCTGTGAGTTTTCGAGTTTTCCGAAAGGGAAACTTCACTCCGTTCTCAATTATGTAAGTTTTATATTTAAGATCTAGTAACTTCCCATATATGTAAACTATGTTTGTTTAGAAATTTATTCTTAATCATATTTTGATATGTAAAAACTGTATGATAGTTTTCTTTACCATGAATTTATGTTACTTAGTATATGGTTAGTCTCTTAGACTCTTAAAAGCATCGATAGATTAATCTGTAAATTCCTGGGACACTGACAGGTCAATGTTGAATGTTCTTGTGATAGAACCGTGAAAGACCATATCCGGGGTGTGGTTAAAGAAGACTACAATTAAGAACAAAAGCTAAGAGAAAGAAATGAACAATAATAATAGATTCATGAATGAACATAGTCTGTTAAAAAAAAGGGGGATGAATACTTGAAACTTATGCTGATAACTACATAAAGAACAACGGAGTGAAGGAGTACTGAGTAGGACTTCACAAAATGTTTTTTACCAAACTTCAAAAAAAGTTGAACATTTTATTGAAATAATCCACCTATATATTGGTATCAGAGCAATATATAAGGGGATTTTGTAATTGTGTTTATTGGTATCAGAGCAAGTGATCTAAAGACCTAAATTGATACATGAAAAGACATATTTATTTTAGAATAATATTTGCAATAAACACAAATCTACATTTTGAACGACAACATTTAAAATTAGTAAAATCATATAAAAAATCACTAGAAAACCATCTAGCTACCTTAGAGTTACGATTATCTTTAACTCATTTATATAAATTTTCGTTAAAAATACTCCAGATAGCAGTTAGACAAGAAAAAAATTAAATAAGCTTTGAGATATACCACATAAATAGAGAAATTAGAGAAACAATAGCACGGATAAAACATATTTAAAATAGTTTCTTTTACAATAGCCTTATAGGATAACTATACATTAGAAGACCCTATAAAAATACTAAAGAATATCACAAGGTTAAACAAGACTTACTAAGTTTATATTTACAATATACAATATATTTAGAAGAAATAAGATTAGATAACTCTAAAGAAGATAGTCAAAAACTAAACTACTTACCATTTTTAATTAAAAGATTAGAATACAAGTTATTTAGACACCTTAGATCAAGATTCGGATTATAAGCCACACGTTTTATGAGAAATCATCCTTTTACTAAAAATATACGAATAAAGTATTGGTATTTATATAGAGAAATAAAAGAATAGAAAAAGCTATAAGAGAATACTTAGACATATACGAAAGTCAATCATATATACCAAAAAATTTCATATTACAAAGACATACAAACGCAGAAAATATAAGCGCTTTAAAGTGGGAATTAGATGGAATTAGAAATAGTATTTACAATATCATTGAAAGAATAAAAAATCAGAGAAAACAGTGTAAAATAACCACTTTAGGATAAAATAGTAACAATAGCTTCGTTAAAAAATCTAGAATATCTAGACTTACATATAAATATAGAAAAAATAATTTAAAAGGTTAAAAGACGATAGTGTCATAAAGTGTAATTTTGAAAACGGAGGACGCTGCTTACACACTATAGAAGACTCTCAATATAATACCTTAATAGACTTAATAATAAATCTTAGCGAAAAACATTAAAGAACATAATAATAAAATTATAAAATTATTAGGTGAACAAGAAGAAACTCAAAATAGACAAAAGCAGGTTTTTAATAAAATAGAAGACAATTTAGATTATCCTAATAAACAAGGAGTTGAATTAAATAAGAAACTAAGCGAACTAAAAAACAAACCAAAAAAAGAAGTTAATAATACATTAATTATAAGAATACAAGAGATAAAAACAGAATTAGCATTATTAAAAGAAATAGTTCTTTCATGATAGACTTAGTAGAAACTGAGACACACAAAGAAGCTCTTACGTTAATAGAAAAAAGAATAGCTCTTCCAACAGATTACAAAGATTTTAATCCGTCTTTAAAATCAGATCAAGTTATCATAAAATAAAATAATATAATAATAACACTACTATGACAACTACATAACAAAATAGATAAAAAACTTAAAGAAAAAAGAAAAAGTAAAAATATAGATATAACAGGAGTAGAAGAATTAATAGAAAAATTAGCTAAAATAGAAATCACTCCACAAAAAGAAAAAACAGTCAAAAAACAGAAAAAATGGATATTTTTCCAGCTAGATCAAGAAATGAAGAAAGACCAGAAAGACCTAGACCCAGCTACTCCCCAAATAGTATAGGCAATAATTTCATATCAAGAATATTAAATAAAAGGACTAAAGAAGATAACAACCAACAATTAGATGAAATAATAGATGTAGATAAAGATATACAAATCTTTCAACAAAACCAATTAAGATTATTAAACCCTAAAGTGTTATATAATACAAATTACCTCAACAAGTCTCAATTATACAGGCACTATAGAGAGGAACAATTATCAGTAATAGGAAAAAAATTAGTAGATCTAAATCTTATAAACTCAGATTCTATAATAGAATTAAAAAATGTAAGAAAAGACTTAATGCATATGGGACTAATAATAATAGGTATTAAAGGATTAACTAGAAAAAATTTAGGAACAAAGATATTAATTGTAATATATGATGACAGATGATCAGACCTAAAAAAATCAATTATAGGATTAACTGAAGTAGACATGACTAATAATGGAGGAATATTTTATAGAAGCCCAGACTTTATGACGAATTTAAAAGAATTTGGAAAACTTATTAAAATAGGAATACAAACTAAAGGATATGAAGAAATGCAAAATAGAAAAAACCTACTAATGTGTATAGCATTTCTAGGAAAAATGACAAATAATAGTAATACTAGATTTAAATTACAGATAAATAATGTAGTAGAAGTAATGGGTAATAAAGCAATAAAACTAATAAAACCTATAAAGATAAACCCTGAAGAATACGCGGGATTAGAATGGAAATTAAATGATTTCAAAAAGAAAGAAACTTTAACTCCTGATACTCATCTATGTACACAAATTCTAAAGGAGAGCCCTCGATTAGATTTACAAGTTGTAACTATGAAACTCAAAGAGATATAGAGGAAGAAAGCGTCATAGAGGAAATACCGTTAGAAGGAATGAACATGGAAGTAATATTAGAAGAAGAATTTGCAGTAGACTTAGCTATAGAAAAAGCAAAAGAAATAAGCTACAACAACATAAATAAATTGTTTAAGTGTAAAGGATGTAAACTAGTTGATCTAGATTTAGACGAAGTAACATCTCATTTTAAAATATGTAAATTCAGGACAGATAATAGAGGTTATAGATTAGAAAAAATACTACAAGAAAAACTAGAAAAAGCTAATAACATAATAATGGAACTACAAGAAAGTGATAGAGAGAAAACTGAGTTAGAATCTATACTTAGCCAGAAAGAATTAATGGAGTCAGCAAGCTCTAGCAGCCCATTCCAAAGAACAACAGAACAAGGATATACTGCAGATAATAGTACTGAAAATATATCACGTAGAAGAGTGTATAGACAAGGTGATGTTCCCCCAACAAACTTAAAACCAATAGAAAAAAGAATGCCTATAGAAGAACCAATAATACTACAAGAAGGAGGAAGTAAAGGGAAAATCTTAAACATAGCAGCACATGATCCACAAAGATGGAATTCAGTAATAGACTTATGGAAAGGAATAGTAGTAGCAAATTTTATAAAAAATTATACTGAAACAGATGCAGAAACCATGTATAAGTACTTAGAAACGTTCTTAGAAGAATCTACTAAAGCATTATGGGAAGCCTATAAGGTAGAGTTCCCACAAGAGTTCCAATATTTGGTATCATTAGGACCAAATCCATACAATTTTACAAATAAAATCCATACATTAATAACAGGAGAAGACCCTAATAGTGGGATTAGTAACATTACAAAGAACAGTTAAGTATAAGTAACTGGTACCATATAAAGAAATTCTTAAATGATTATTTTTACTACTATACAATTAGTGGTAATGCTTTTGACCAAGATTTAGGAAAGAAGTTATTTAATAAATTGCCTGGAGCTTTAGAAAGAGAAATAGAAGACAAATGGAATAAATGAGAAGGAGTATTACAAAATTCTCAGGCTAAATGGTCAATAGGACATAGAATACAACATATAATGGAGATATTACAAGAAAAGTGCACGCACTTACAAATACAAAAATAATTAAAACAAAATAAGATGAATTTCTGTAAAGATGTAATATATACTGCTCAAAGCTATGATAAAGAACAATATAAAAAAAAGTATAAAAAGTATAAACCACAATACAATAAAAGATATAGTAAGAAAGGATATTTTCTTAGAAAATCTTCGGCTAGAAAATCATACCTAAATAGAGATAGACATGTTAGAAAATACAGAACGGACAGAAACTACAAAAATAAGCTAGAATGTTTCATATGCGAAAGTATAGAACATTTAGCAAATACTTGTTCTAAAAGGTATAATACAAAAACTAGAAATGCTCAGTTGGTAGAGGAATTTAATGAAACATTATTAAATGTAGATGAATATATGTCAGATAACGAGAGTATCTACTCTATAGTAAGTATTGATGTAGAAGAACATACTAAATAAGAGAGCTCCTCCAATTCAGAAGGAGAAAAACTAATTAACGAAATAGGAATAGAAAACCTGAATTTAGAAGATTTAGAATTTAACTTTATGAATATAATAGAATGCGAACATAATTTTGAAAAAGACACAGATTTAGATAGCAATCCATGTTGTTGGTGTAAATGGTATCCTAGCAAAAATAAAAGAGCTAAATGTAATAAGTGTTTTAAAGAAGGATGCATAACTTGCATAGAAAATCAACTAGGACTAATAATCCAAAAGAAAAAAGATATATATATAAATGAACCCTTAATAAACCTTAAAGTATCAGTTTTAGAAGCAAAGGTAAAAGAATTAGAGGAAAGAATGATAAGATTAGAAAAGGGTAAACATTTTGAATCAATGCCATCAATAGACAATCAAGAATTAATGAATGAAGAGTTTAACACCTTGATATGTAATGAAGATTAAAAAATAAATACTGTTAAAGTATTTACAAGACTTCAATTAGGAGAATATGAAATAGAGACCTTAGCATTAGTAGATTCAGGATGTACTAAAAGCATCCTCAACAAGAAAATTGTACCTCCGAAACTAATAAAAACCCTAGCAAAACCACTTGCAGCCATGCAAATGGACGGGACGCATAATGTATACAGACACTATATAGACAAAGCACAGGTTAAATTTTAAACACATGTTCTGAATTTTATAAACCTACTTATAAAATGGATAAAATATGGGTTAGAGACTTGAATATAAGTGTAGATTTTGTATTAGGATTAGATTTTATACTATATAATAAAGGAGGCACTATTATAACAAGTGATGGAATATTTTTCTAAAAAGCATCACTCATACCTCGGTTTTAACTAGTAAACTTAATACTAAAATAAGACACAAATTAAAAGAAAAATATTGCAATAATTGTGAAAATAATTCAACATGCAGTAATAGGTTGTAATATAATATCTGAAAATATATCAAAACTAGAAGAGTTAGAAGATTTAGATGAGTTAGATAAAAATTATGTCTTAATAGAAATGGCAACAGAACTATATTATTTTAAAACAGGAATTCAGAAAATAGGACAAATAAAAAATCAACAAGACTTTAAAAACATCATTAAAATCCTAGATCAAATAGAAATAATAGGTGAAAAACCTCTAAAATATTGGGAAAATAATAAAATTGTATGTAAACTAGACATTATAAATCCTGAATATATAATTAAAACTGCTTCAATAGAAGCAACTAATCAAGATTTAGAAGATTTTAGTATACAAATTAAAGAATTATTAGAGTTAGTAGTAATAAAAAGATCAACCTCAAAAAATAGATCGACAGCATTTATGGTAAGGAATCATAGTGAAATAGTTAGAGGAAAAGCTAGAATGGTAATAAATTATAAAATATTAAACGATAACACTAGAACAGACGAATATAAATTACCAGATAAAATAGAACGAATAAATAGAATACAAGGCAAAAGAATATTTAGTAAGTTTGATTGTAAATCAGGATACTGGCAGATAAAAATGCAACCAGATAGTATTGAATGGACAGCCTTTACATGTCCAGAAGGACATTTTGAATGGTTAGTCATGCCATTTGGTTTAAAAAATGCGCCTCCAATTTTTCAAGGAAAAATGGATGAAATATTTGGAGAATATAAAAAATTTGTTTTAGTATAAGTAGATGATATATTAGTATTTAGTAAAGATATAAAAGAACACTTAGGACACTTACAGACGGTGTTTAGGCTATTTGTTAATAATGGAATAATAATTAGTATAACGAAAATGAAACTATGTAAGAACTACATAATTTTTTTAGGAATTACTTTAGGAGAAGGAAAAATTAAACTACAACCTCATATAGCCAAAAAAGCCCTAGATATGCCAGATAAATTAAATAGTTTACAAGATCTACAAAATTTTTTAGGAATAATAAACTACGCTAGACCATTTATTAAAGATTTAGGAAAACTTGCAGGACCATTATATTCTAAGACAGGATGCAAAGGACAGAGAAATTTTAATATAGAAGATATAAATTACTACAAAAAATAAAGGATAAAATAAAAAATATTCCTGATCTTCATATGCCTTCAGAATCAGATTATTTAATTATTGAAACAGATGGTAGTTCAGAAGGATGGGGAGCAGTATTAAAAGCTAGACCTCATAAATATAGTTCTAACAAAGAAGAAAGAATATGCGCCTACCAAAGTGGAAAATATAAAGAAGAAGGAAATAAAGCTATTATAGACATTGAAATCCTAGCTGTAATATATGGCCTGAATAGTGTTAGAATATATATTTTAAACAAACCAGAGGTATTAGTAAGGACAGACTGTGAGGCTATAGTAAAATTTCATCAGAACATTAATGATAAAAGCAGTAATAGAAGACGATGGTTAAATTTTTTTAGACACTATATCTATTTATCAATCTATAGTATTTGAGCATATAAAAGAAAATGATAATCATATAGCTGATCAATTAAGTAGATTACTAATAAAAGTTTAAATTTTACAGAATGAGATCATTATTACAAGACAAGGGCAAAGGAGTTCAACCTCCAACCCCAGATTACGCAGACTCTTACAAACAGACAATGTTATCAAAAATTTACATTTTAGACCTCTAAACAGAATTGATGATGTCAAAATAGAAAGACTACAGTTTGGACAACAAAACTTAATAGCATATGAACAGTCTAACTGGACATTCAGACATTTGCCTAATTGCCAACTAGACAAACAACAAAAATGCCTCATAGATAATATATGGATAGCACATAATAAAAAAGACACTAAATATGTAATTGTTGTTTTAAATGCTTTAGGATATTATTTTACTAACAAAAATAAGGAAAATAAATTTAAATATTATGTGGTAATTCATGGCAACACAAATGGTGTTTTCCAGACATGAATAGAAGTTTTAGACTCTATAAAAGGTTTTCAAAAACCTCTTTTTAAAGACTTTATTGACTTTACAGAAGCTTTAGACTATGCTAGAGGGATATGAGGACCAAATTACTATATTTATCCAGCCCTCAGACAAAACCCAGATAAAACTCCACAATACAACATCCAAAAAAACACAGACAAAATAATATTCTGTGACCATTACTCATCTATGACCGTAGCATTCAAAAGACTAAACCTAAAAAATGAAGCTTTAATGCAAGAAAATGCCAACCTCAAGAAAAACTCTAAAAAGTGGAAAGCAAAGGCCAGACTACACAAGATGTACAAATCAGACAGATATACAGGGTTTTCCATCCCTAATAAAAATGGATGAGATGGGTGTGCATCCCCCACTGAATGTTAAGAAATCCACTGTATCGGATGAAGATACAGCTAGTCCGGTTCAAACGGTAGCCGGTAAAGACTTATTAAATCAGTTTATGGCTGTCACTTTGCCAAAAAGTAAAAATGAAGGAAGTTCATCCTCTTCTCAGAATAGACGAAGACTACCACTCTCTTTCACCCAGACACTGACACAGAAAACTAAGAAAACCCAGAAAACTAAAGACATAAAATTTCTCATTACCCTGACAGTAGAAAAATTACTCAAACAAAACAGGAACAAGATAAACATATGATTAAAGACCCAAGCCCAATTCCAAGCCAAAGAAGTAGTCCATATATATATATATATATATATATATATATATATATATATATATATATATATATAGTTAGTTAGTTAGTTAGTTAGTTAGTTAGTTAATTAGTTAGTGTAAGATTTAGTGTTTATCTACCGTATGTCGGGTGTATACATTTGGGATGTATACATGGTGTATCGTGAATATATAAGGATGACAATGAAGCAAAGTCTTAAAGCAGATTGAATTGATTAAGATACGTGAAGAGCGGGACATGTTTAGGCATATGAGGGGGAAGGACCGGCATATCAAAACAAATACTTTTAATTATGTGTGATTTTGATTTAGGATTTAAATCGAACCCCCGAGTTCTATTACTATTAATGGGTGGCTCCGCGATTTCTTATGGGCACATGCATCTCAGGTAATTCAGAACCCAAGTACTCTCTTTCGGATTCAGGAAACAACTCTCAGAGATCTTTTTTCCTTTGGGGAGATACATGAACGAAACAATCAACCTATTGATATTGGAAGACGGGCCCTCCTCAGAGCGGGCAGAAAATAGAGTATAGAATAAAAGAGGATAGCTTAGCAGGTAGGTACCACTACCAACACGAAGGAAAGCACCCCCTACATCCGTTCATTTTTATCGTTTCATAATTTTAAGGGATTTTAGATGTATTGGTTGTGAAATGAATGTATATTTACCCTATGCATGGTCTATATAGAATGTATATATGGTGTATATTATTTGGTCTACGTGACTGTATGTCTTATGTATCACTGGACTTGCAGTCAGTGGCGGAGCCATGATTTTCAATAAAGAGGTTCAAAATTCGTACAAATAGACACAGGGAGTAGCCGAAGAGGGTTCAACATCTACTATATATGCATAAAATATTATTTTAACCATGTATAAATAATATAATTTTCCGTCAAAAAGGGGTTCAGATGAACCCTCTTGTACCTATGTGGCTCCGCCCCTGCTTGCAGCGATATTTATTTGGTATATATGTGACTATATTGATGTTGGAGAATCCCACAATTCCCCCCAACATATAGTAACAATAACAAATTATCCAACAAATAAATAGTACTAGTATATACAAAGCAAAAGGTATACGGCATGTTAAATTGATTTAGACACAAATAGAGCAGGGCATTAGGCATACAGGGGGCAGAATGAGCAACCCCTAAACAACTTTTCTATCTTAAAATTAATTTGATGGTCTGGTTGTTACCAACAAAAAAAATATTTTTCTAGAAAATATGTTCTTAAAACATTCACCATTATTGTTTTGTTTGTTATTGCAAAAAGAAGTCGATAAAATCTACCACAATCTATAGCATAAATATGTGTACAATAAAAATTGTGCAACATATGATTTTTTCGAACTGAAATTATATAGTTATATATCAAATCAGGATGAACCATGCTTTTATAGAATTTTTTTATAATTTACCTTGTAGCCACATACCTAATTAGTATATTAGCATGCATTTAGTATACGCACCTAACTGGAATCACGTGAATATAATATCAACATTCAATACACTTTAGAATCATCATTATAAATACACTTTAGAATCATCATTATAAAGGGTAGGTTGAGTTTTCTTGTGTGCATTCATGTTTGAATTAGCTAAGATCTTATCTCTTGCATGTCGATTTTGTCAAAAATTACTCTATTCGTGATCCTTTGTACTTATCATATTTTGCTTTTTGAGAGTTAAACTATACGAACTTTGATAAAAAATTTATGATCTATTTTTTCACGTATAAATGAGAAAAAGATTGTCACTTGTAGTATTTTTATATAGTTATCTATCATATTGTTCTAACTTTAGTTTAACTTCAAAAGTTAATTAAATTAACTCTTATAAAGTAAATCGTGACTGCGTAAAAAAAACCCAGAGGGAGCAACATGTTAATTCAATTCTCCATATAGTTTCTAACAAACAATAAAAGCACGCTTATGATTAGTCTTCATGTTGGAATGTATGCACCCACCAATCAGTCAAGGACCAGGTTCCTTGACTCAGCAAGAACAGTAACTAAAAGTTGCGTCCACATGTTTCGATGGGAGCAGGTTCTCAGCACAATTATAATAACAGACAGTAAAATAAGTGCTGAAAGTAAAGGTTGAACAAACAACTTTACGTGGAAACCTCCTTGCTCAAGGGAGGAAAAACCACGATCTGTTCTCAACAGGACTTTTCAAATCACTTTCACTAATCTTCAACAAGCAAAAGTAAAAAACGGTTACAACAATAGATTAGCCTGCTAATCTCCCCACTAAGTAATACTCCCTATCACTTAGATGAGCCTGAGCAGATAAAAAACTGCTCTCAAGAGTAAAAGCCTAAGTTAACCGTAACCCAAGCTCTTACAATTATTCACCCAAGGTTGAAACGTTTCTATCATAGTTGAAATGAATCCTACAACTTAAGAACGATTACAAGCAAGTAGAATACAACAAATACAGAAAGCAATAAATGCACTTCGATCAGTTCCTTTGTTGTTCCTTGAAGCTTGAAATTTCTCTCTATGAATGAAATGAATGAAACTTGTTGTTTTTGTTTGATATATACCATGGAGAGTCATTACCCATCAAACAAACAACCTGGTCGTCCCTGATTGGTGAAGTACTCTGCTGCTTCACCAACTTTCCTGACGTAAACAGCTTTTATAGTTGTCCAGCACTGTGAAGCCTGGAGGAGTTTCATACTCTGCAGAGGACCAGGTCCCTGCACTGGTACCATAACTCCTCACATGAGTGTACACTCATTCATTCATATGGCCATAAACAAGTAGCATTATTCATATGGCCAATGAACTCTCCTTCACTCTATCAAGTCCCTTTGTTGAGTTGAGAAGAGTTCTTCCTTGAAGATGACTTTCGCTTTGTAAGCTTATGAATTTTTCAGAGAGAAGAAAATACAAATTTGGTTTGCCAAATCTTGAGTTTGTGTTTTGGTGAGAAGAATATATGAAATACACACACAAACTCCTTGGGACCGCCCATTGGCTGAGAGCCTGTCTTTCTGGAAGGACGTGCACCTACCACATCAGAAGTGGCACCTTTCTGATAGCTGTCTTGTCGTCCTTTCACATACGCAGTCTTGCAGGGACCAGGTCCCTTGCAAACTTCTTTATGACTTCTTGAAAGGATTGTTGGCTGACTTTATTCTTTGAATGAATGTATTTAATATGGTGTTTGTCATGTTGAAAATATCAAACATAAAGAGTTATTATCGGTTGGACAAACACCCTCGTCCATTCTGATTGGTGTAATACGCTGACGCCTCACCAACCTCTGACAAGATAGCTTTACAACTGTATCCCATTATAGATTCTTGACGAGCAAACTCAGACAGATACCAGGTCCCTTCATTTGTGAGGATCATCAAAACACCTACAATATAACATTTCCCCCCTTTTTGATGATAGCACACAAATACACCTCACGCATAGTTTATCATTTATTTCACTGTCAGCAGTCCTAATAACAAGGATCTGGTTCCTTGTTAGATCTATAAGTTTGGTAAATCATCAAAACTTCATATCAAGTTCGAGCTAACATCCCAACTCAGCTTCGAACTAACATTTTCCCCCTTTTTGATGATAACATACTTATTCAAACGTTCCCCCTATCGACAAGAACTCTTGGGGTGATTGGATTTTCATCATATCGAAGTTTGTTAACTCATCAAAATATCAACATAGCATTTTCCCCCTTTTTGATGATGACAAACTTGTTCAACTTTTTCCCCATGTCGACAGGACTAGTTCCTCTTCAGGTAGCTAGCATTTATTCCCCCTATCGACATGACCCATGTCTTCTTCAAATAGCTAACATCATTGATCTCATACCTTAACAATTTTTCCTCTTTTGACATCATTAAAAAGGGTTAAAGCAGTAAACCAAGTTGACAGAAATGTAGTTCCAGCAAATTCATGGCCACTTGGGCAACACTTAACATGAGTAAAAACTGTGTAAAGTAATGAGACAACTCAGTAGAAGCAAGATATTTTTTATTCGTAAATAAAATATCAGCCATCAAAGCATTGCAATTATCATTAAGAATGAGAACCAAGGCAACGCCTACTGAGTTTCAATTAAATAGAGGAATAAAGATTGACACAAGAATTTAGGGAAAGAAGGGATGACTTGGAAGCAAGGGATTGAAAGAGTAGAATTAACAAAGCATATCCCTAAGCATGAGATTTTCATAATCTTCTCTTAACATTCAGCATGTTGTGTAGCCCAACCTGTATGTCGAACCTTCAGGGTACCTGGTCCCTCTAATAGTGTTGTTGCAGAAGCTGGACTTTTAGACAGTCTATTTCAGTATTCTAGTTAACACAAGCAACTGTCATAGCTTCCAACACCAGACTGAGTTTCTCACAAAAGAAAGATTTGTAACACAAACAACTGAAGGACTCCGAGATGAATAGATCAACGATTGAGGAACCAAGAAGATTTTTTTTAATCAGACACCTTCCTCTTCATAATTAAGTTCTCGAAATATCAACTACTCCCATTTTGAACATCATCTTTTCCACTTCTTCATTTTTCTTAGAGGACCAGGTCCCTCGTCACACTTAAAAACATCTTCATCGGAAAATTTTCTAGTAAGAATAAAGGGTTTAACAGTTTGAAGTGTGTTTTGAGAGAGGAGAGAAGAGAATTTAAAAACTAACTCTGATATTTGAAAGGTAAATTGATTCCTCTAGGGAAATAGAAAGAAATGGAATATAAAGAAGGAGAAAATGAGGTATCATTTTGGCACTCAAAAGATGGGACAACAGTCAGATACCTGAATGACAGACATGTGGCAATTTCAAGGTTCTCATGCGAACTCAAACTGCAATGTTAAGAGTGCTAACCTTCTAAATAGGACCAGGTACCTCTCTGTAGTTTGAATGTCAATGCCTAGATCTGTCCTGACCTCTCTTTTCCTTCAGCCCTTTTCCATGTGTGTATACCTACAAAAGGTATGAAACTGAACTTGCTAAAACATACATAACTGAAAAGCAAGGATACCTGCTCCCTTTGCATAGTCATGAAAGAGTTGATTGCTTCAGGAAGGATCCATTAAAGAGAGTTTTAGAATTTTCATCATCAACTGGATTATTTCAGCCAGATTTTTTAAGAGCTTCAGGCTTTTAGTTCCCCATGATTGAGAGATCAACTTGTAACATCAACTAATACTGAGGTACTTCTTCATTAACTTGATATCCAGCAAACTCAATCATAACTATGTACTCCAAATCAAAAAGTATGCTGATGGACAGAATAGTATCAGGTACCATGTCTTCTTCAAATATCTTCGGATTCTACTAGCAGCCTTCAAAATTGATTTCTTTGTACATGGGTAGAGTCTTTGAACCCGGTTCATTAGCATTCAGCTTTAAATTAGTGCCCAATAAAGTATGAATTATCGAGGCACCTAAAACATGAGACCTTTTCAGAAGCTTCTTTGAACTAGTACCAGGTCCCTTCCTATGTTCAGACATCAATTGCCATGATCATGTTGTGCTATCTTCTTCCTTCACCTAAGCCACTATGAGTACATACATATTCTTGATAAGCTGGTCCATACTTAAGCCTAAGGTGAAGATGTCAGCCACTTGATGCTCCATTTTCCAAAACTCCATGATGACATCACATTTCTTTCTCATTGTCTTGAATTCAAGTATGTTAAGCCATTTGAGCAGCTCAATGATGTATTATTCTTGACAACCAAAGGTACCTTTTGAGATTTTTTTGATCTACAGCTCCAAGAAGAGATTTAATTCTTCCATTATGCTTATTTCATTACTCACTTTTAATGAGTGAAGTAGAAATAAATTCTACACACAACACCTCAAAGATTGACTCAAATATGACATGATCAATATGTACCTGAATAATCAACAATTCCTTTCATAGTGAATTCAAATAGAGAGGTTTTTGATATTTTACCTCTCTTGAAGCCATTATTGAGGAGCAACTTGGACAACCGATTAGCTTGTTGGGGAACTGACTGTCAGAATTTGTTTCTTTCAAACTGAGCTTGATCAGCTTCTTCATTCTCACCTTCAGAATTCACATTATCAGTTTGAACTGCATCATCTTTGTTCAACACTGTCTAGAGGACCGGGTCCCTCTTCAGGTTCATAATTTGCATCATCTTCTTTGAGATTGCTGGATTCATGAAGAGGATGTTCTTCAGCAAGCTCACTTTATAAATTATCTCTCTGAATCGAAAGCATCCCCTCCATCTAAGAATCATCTTTCTTTTGCAGCTTCTCTATTCTTATAGACTTATCAAGAATTACATGAACATCATGTTCAATGCACATATTTTGTACGCCGGATAAGCCTTGCTGGAGGAAGAGTATCCCACACATACTCTTTCAACATCATTGATATTACAGTACTCAATATCATCATTTTTGTCATGAAAACATGTTACATTCATCACTTCAGCCTGAGGGTTCTTGAAAGGTTAACATCCTGCATATTTTACCTGGAGAACGGTCTGATCTACTTCTCTTTAACGTCATTATCACAACCTTTGTCGTCTGCAAATTTCATTTTGTGCAGACAGGGACCAGGTCCCTTGACACAAGTTTGTGCAGTAGAGAAACGCTCACAAGAGCATGTCTCTCTTGTCATACCTCAGCATTCTCACTTTGAGCACCAAGGCAAGTGAGAGTTTCTCAATGAGCAGTAGACAGATCAGCAATACACATGTTCTGGCATCTCTCTTTATCGAGATCGTCGCCCGAGAGTGCAAGTTTGTGACCACACATTCTTTCTAATAAGAACTTCACATAATTTCATTCATCACAAATCTATGAAACACTTGAAAGATTGTACTTCAATCATTGACATAGTACATATCCTCAATAGTGTATTCCATAGATTTTCCAAACATGCCTTCCCAAAAAGAACATACCTTTTCTTGCCATAACCAAATACGACACCTCCACCTTGAAGTTCCTTGAGAGATAGGAAGTCCAGTGCTTTGAGCATCCACCATTCATGAATCATCACTGGTTGTTGCCACTTCCTCTCATAAGAATACCATATCAAGTGTTAGCCTTGGGAACCCACTTTAGTTGGAGTTCCCAGTAAGCAGATAAAGGAGTGATAGGAGAATTCTTTGTCCAGTGAGGCAAACTGATTTTCGTCAACTTAGGAAAAGAAGCACGACCAGATCCCTTCTTATGCAAGTTCTTCTGTTGACCAGGTCTCTTCTTCTGCCAGTTCTTTTGTTGACCAGGTCCCTTCTTCTTCTTGTCCGTCTGTTGACCAGGTCCCTTTGACTTCTTGTTCCTCTGTTCAGAATATTTTGAGGGGTCATCTTGAGTCATTTTCCAAACTGGATAGTCCTTCTTCAAATGACCATTACGACCACAATGAAGGCACAACAAATTGTCAAACACGGACACATTTTTGCTATGAAGATTGTAAGAAGGACTTTTGCTTGAATTTCCTAACCCTTTCCTATCATTTTGACCCTGACTTGTAAGATTGGCAAGCACTTTTGAAGAGGTGGACCATTTGAGAGATTTGTTCAGTTTTTTTTTTACGCAGACCAGGTCCCTTTCTAATTGATTATTTCTCTCCAAGGCCATAGCAAGTTTTATTTCAGCAATGTTCAGACTAGCTTCTAGCCCCATTTGCATACTACTAGCCTCTCCTTTTCCTTTGCCTGATTTCTCACTCAACACCTTCAACTTTTTCTTGAGTTCTAGATTTTCAGCCTCTAGAACTATCAATTTTTCTTCTACAACAGACATTTTGTCAACCAATGCTACCTTTTCTTCATGAACAATATCTAGGTTGCTGTTCATCACCTCCTTTTCAGTTGTTAACTCAATGATAGAGTCAATCAAAATAGAAGCTAGACTTCTCAACTTCTTAACACAATAAACATTCAAGTTTTGCTTAAGATCAGAAAGGGTTACCTTTTCTTCTTCTTCCTCATCATTAGATTTCGCCATAAAGGCTTCATCATATTTTGACACCTTAGAAGCTAATGATTCATCCCTATCAGTATCTTCCTTTTGATCAAACATTCCCAGTCAGATCTGCCCTTGTTTTCTCAGTTCCCTCATACGTAGTTCTCAGCAAATCCCAAATTTCTTTAGCTGATTCGCACAAAGAGATCAAATTATATACAATTGGTCCGATTCCACATATTATGAACTTTTTAGCCTTGTAGTTTTTCTCAATTTTTCGTTTGTCAAAATCATTGTATTGCTGTGGAGTTTTGACAACGCTCTCTGTGACATCCCCATATTTTACTTCAATAAATGGGACATAGGGACTGTCACAAATAACATCCCACAGCTCGCAATCTTCAGCCATTATAAAGTTAATCATGTAATGTTTCCACCACTGATATTGCTGACCATCGAACAAGGGTGTTCTTGTTGAAGACGGACCTTCTTGCCATCTTAGTGGAGCAACCATTCTTTCCATAGTAATCTCTCTTGGTGTTAACCAGATAGAGAGCCCTGCTCTGATACCACTTGTTGGAATGTATGCACCCATCAATCAGTCAAGGACCAGGTTCCTTGACTCAGCAAGAACATTAACTAAAAGTTGCGTCCACCTGTTTCGATGGGACCAGGTCCTCAGCACAATTATAAGAAAAAACCACGACCTGTTCTCAACAGGACTTTTCAAACCACTTTCACTAATCTTCAACAAGCAAAAGTAAAAGTCGGTTACAACAAGAGATTCGCCTGCTAATCTCCCCACTAAGTAATACTCCCTATCACTTAGATGAGCCTGAGCAGATACAACACTGCTCTCAAGAGTAAAATCCTAAGTTACCCGTAACCCAAGCCCTTACAATGATTCACCCAAGGTTGAAACGTTTCTATCACAGTTGAAACGAATCCTACAATTTAAGAACGATTACAAGCAAGTAGAATACAACAAATACAGAAAGCAATAAATGCACTTCGATCAGTTCCTTTGTTGTTACTTGAAGCTTGAAATTTCTCTCTATGAATGAAATGAGTGAAACTTGTTATTTTTGTTTGATATATACCATGGAGAGTCATTACCCATCAAACAAACAACCTGGTCGTCCCTGATTGGTGAAGTACTCTGCTGCTTCACCAACTTTCCAGACGCAGACAGCTTTTACAGTTGTCCAGCATTGTGAAGCCTGGACGAGTTTTATACTCTGCAGAGGACCAGGTCCCTGCACTTGTGAGAAGATCATCAAAACATCTAAGAGCATAAACACTTATCAATTTCCACCGTTTTGATGAAGACATAAAACCTGCATAACTCCTCACGTGAGTGTACAATCATTTATTCATATGGCCATAAACAATAAGCATTATTCATATGGCCAATGAACACTCCTTCACTCTTTGTTGAGTTGAGAAGAGTTCTTCCTTGAAGATGGCTTTCGCTTTGTAAGCTTATGAATTTTTCAGAGAGAAGAAAATCTAAATTTGGTTTGCCAAATCTTGAGTTTGTGTTTTGGTGAGAAGACTATATGAAATACACACAAACTCCTTGGGACCGCCCATTGGCTGAGAGCCTGCCTTTCTGGAAGGACGTGCACCTACCACATCAGAAGTGGCAGCTTTCTGACAGCTGTCTTGTCGTCCTTTCACATACGCAGTTTTGCAGGGACCAGATCCCTTGCAAACTTCTTTATGACTTCTTGAAAGGGCTGATGGCTGACTTTATTCTTTGAATGAATGTATTTAATATGGTGTTTGTCATGTTGAAAATATCAAACATAAAGAGTTATTATCCGTTGGACAAACACCCTCGTCCATTCTGATTGGTGTAGTACGCTGACGCCTCACCAACCTCTGACACGACAGCTTTACAGCTGTATCCTATTATAGATCTGGACGAGCGAACTCAGACAGCGACCAGGTCCCTTCATTTGTGAGGATCATCAAAACACCTACCATATAACACTTCAAACATATAATCACTTCCTAGAGCCTTAATTATTAGCAAATGACAATTATTTTGACAAATATTTGTTTCAACGTTTAGAACTTTTTTGAATAATGGACAAAAACAATTATTACTCTCATAATTATTACTACTTTTAACCATTGCCACTCAACATTATCGATCATAATATTCACCAACAACTTTTTTTTTATTGGTGATAAAAAAAGATCAATTTAATTTTTATTCAGGAAATGATGTTTAGCAAGAAATGCCTCATAATCATCGATTGTTATTTGACGATACCTATCTGTGCATGTAATGACTGTGTAATAGTACATGTGAAGATGAATTCAGTTGAATTTCTTTTCAAATAAAACACAACAAATACAATTTTCATCTTTTTGACATGTTCAAGAAGTTGCAACTAATTAGCCTTCAATTTAATTTTGTCATAATTGATCTTCTAAGTTCTAACATGTTTTACGATTAAATTAAAAATAAGACATCATAAACAGCATGAATTTTAATTATTCTACGGATAGGAACCTTTAATTTTACAAAACTTCAAAAATAGATAAAACTTGACGTGGACATAACATGTTTGAATAATAAGATATATCCAACAAATTATCCAGCTATTCTTACCTATTAAATAATACATGTCGCAATTAATTTGGAACGAGTTTCATTATAAACATGCAACAACTCAAAATTAGGATCATGCTTCTAATTAAGATACCTTTTAAAATTAGCGTTAGAACTTTAAATTTAATTCATATTTATTACTAATTTAATTCAAGTTAATTATAACTTATAAGCAAGCTAACAATATTAATAATGTGTTGTTATGTGAGCATTTGATAACACAATAGTTAGCTTACAACATTGAATTTTGAATTTAGTTAAATATTTCTAATTAGTGACAATTCCATCAACGAACAAGTTGATTCTATATATAATCAGTTATTAAGTGAGGATTTTGTTCCACATCACACATCTTCATTTCCAAATCTTTTAATTTAGTCATGTCGAAAAACATCATCGTTATTGTCAGTGTTTTAAAAGGCGGGGGCGTGAGGCGGGCGTTTTATACAGTACGGGGCGAGCGTAAGCCCCGAGACACGGGGCGTAAGTCCCATGGATCTACGGGGCGTACTCTCATGTATATTCAATTTTATAGTTTTATTACTAATTAAATTTCTTTCAATGATTTTACATATAATTTTTTATTAAAAACCTATAATATATAGAAATTATATTATGATTTTTATTTGCGATAAGTATTGATAATCTATAATAAAGAAAAAAAGTATCGTAATTACTATTTGAGGAATATCATTACACCAATAACAATAAAACATGACTATACAAGTATAAATAATCTAATATCTTAACTTTCTAATAATAATAAAATCATTATTTCTAAAAAAAAATATATATCGTACTATACAATTTATTCCCCCCCCCCCCCCCCAAAGCCCTAAAAGAAAATAATCAATAAACTTACAAGTATTATAGTATAAACATCATTGTTTCATTAATAAAAATAAAATAACTTTCAAATAATTAAATAGAATATGATAATTTTGAGACATATGAAAAAACCATGAAGACAAATGATAAGTGAACAAGTAAAATTTCGCTACATATTTTTAAGAGAAATGTTACGAAATATATAATTACCTTCATAGTGTTACCAAATAGTAAATATATGATACTACATTTGTTGTTTAGGTTACTATAAATCTTGTTATCTTTATAGATTAAAAAGTTGTGTATCATTCATTTATTCAAGAATTATGAGGGTCAATAATGTTAATTAAAGATTTTAACGCATAATTTGTGTAAGATCTGTTAGGCGAGTCCCGAGCGTTGGGCGTTGGGCGTGCTTAGGGCGTACAGTCGGGCGCTTAGGGCGTAAGTCTTGTAAAACTAAGTCCCAAACTTGAGTCTCGAGGCGTTTTGCTAGAGCCCCGCCCAGGGCGAGCCCCGAGGCGATTTCCAGAAGAGTCTTTTAAAACACTGGTTATTGTCATGATTATTATTTTTTGTCTTTGCCATGTCAACACAATATCAAGTAATTCTATGATTCCATTGGAATTGAACGAATCACCATTACCATCTTTTAGATCGCAAAAATTAATGCAAAATGATGCACAAAAATTAAGAAAGTTGATCGTCATGAGTTGTGTATGCGATACTTGTGGATGTACCTGCCCTTGTGTCGCATGCCCAGGAGAGTGTTGAATCCATTGAAGGTTGTTGTACTTCCTATATATATGTGTGTGAAATAACTATTTCCATGTAATTTTTTATTGTCATTTCTTCCATAGCTTAAATACATCACAGTAGCTCCCATAAACCATGTATTACACACTTTAATGGTTTGACTATATTTTTTAGTCTCTCTTTACTGTAATTTTTATATTGTTACTTTCTCTTCTAAATCAAGGACAAAGTTAAAAGTTTAGTTACGAGTTCAACCTAATTCAGTTGCTTTACTTAAAAATGTATTTTTAAGGTCTCGAGTTTATTCTTAGGAATGAAATCATCTTGATAAAAAGCACTATTTTTGGGACGTGCAAACACTACAAATTATAAAGAAGGAATTGTAATGAACTCGCCACTAAATATTTCATTATTAGATCTTTTGATAATCAATCGCGAATTAAACAGAATTAACAATAGATCTTTTTTTGCTTCGCAACAAAATTCTTATTTTTATTGTTCGTAATGAAGTTAAGATTAAACGGACCCCAAAACGAATACCAAACAAATAATCGATAAGCAAGTTGTCATTGTACGTATATATCAACTACAATAATTTTTAAACATTTTAAAATAATGCAATAATGCACAACTACCCCCTCAACCTATGCCCGAAATCCCAGAGACACACTTATACATAGTAAGGTCCTATTACCCCCTAGACTTATTTTATAAATAATTTTTTACCCCTTTTCGGCCTACGTGATACTATCTTGTGGATCCAGCGTGTGTTGATTATTTTTTTCAAACTAGTGTCATGTAGGCTGAAAAGGGGTAGAAAATTATTTATAAAATAAGTTCAGGGGGTAATAGGACCTTAGTATAGTATAAGTGTGTCTCTGGGATGTCAGACAGAGGTTGAGGGGGTATTTATACATTTTCCCTAAAATAATAGATATAATTGACCTAGTCTAGAATATATTCAAGAACGACAGCGGAATTAGCTAAGATCTTATCTCTTGTATGTCGACTTTGTCAAAAAATACTCCATTCGTGATCCTTTTTACTTATTATATTTTGCTTTTTGAGAGTTAAATTACATGAATTTTGATCAAAATTTTAAGATTTATTGTTTCACGTATAAATGAAAAAAAGTTTACCACTTATAGCATTTTTATATAGTTTTCTATCATATTATTCTAATTTTAGTTTAACTTCAAAAGTTAATTAAATTAACTCTTATAAAGCAAATCGTGATAAGTAAAAAAAAACAAGAGGGAGCAACACGTTACTTCAGTTCTCCATAGTTTCTAACAAACAATAAAAGCACGCTTATGACTAGTCTTCAACATATAATCACTTGCTAGAGCCTTAATTAATAGCAAGTGACAATTATTTTGACAAATATTGGTTTCAAGTTTAGAACTTTTTTGCAATAATGGCCAAAAATAATAATAATAATAATAATAATAATAATAATAATAATATTATTATTATTATTATTATTATTATTATTATTAACCATCACTCAACATTATCGATCACAATATTCACCAATAATTAATTTTTTTATTGGTGTTAAAGAAAGATCAATTTAATTTTTACTCAGGGAATGATTTTTAGATGACGCTTGCTATCTGTGCTTATAATGACAGTGTAATAGTATATATGAAGATGAATTCAGAAATTGTACTTCTTTTCAAATAAAACACAACAAATACAGTTTTCATCTTTTTGACATGTTCAAGAAGTTGCAACTAATTAGCCTTCACTTTAATTTTGTCATAATTAATCTTCTAAGTTCTAACATGTTGCAACGATTAAATTTAAAATAAGACATGATAACGCTATAACAAGAATAATTTTTAGCGGCAATAAATAGACATATGAATAAAGAGTGCTAAAGTCTTTATCGGCATTAATTAAGTGCCATTAGATCAAATGTCGCTAAAATCTTTAGGGACATATGCAAAGAGTGTTAATTGCCACTAAAAGTATATATTTAGCGGCAATTGCTAATTTTAATTGCCGCTAAAAATTAATTTTGATGTAGTGTAAACGACATAACTTTTAATTATTCTATGGATAGGAACCTTTAATTTTATAAAACTTCAAAAATAGATAAAACTTGACGTGGACGTAACATGTTTGAATTAATAAAATATATCCAATAAATTATCCAGCTATTCTTACCTATTAAATAATACATGTTGCAATAATTTGGAATGAGTTTCATTATCAACATGCAACAACTTAAAATTAGGATCATGCTTCCAATTAAGATATGTTTTAAAATTAGCGTTGAACTTTAAATTTAACGGAAAAGGGTTTAAAATACCTTTAAAATATTGGAAATGGTATAAAAATATCTTTTATCCACCTATTGACTCCAAAATACCATTCTCATCTATCTATTGGTTCCAAAATACCCTTGTCTTTCACCTTAGGGTTCAAAATTGACCACTTATTTAACAATTTTAAATTTAAACTATTTAAATTTTTTTAAAAATACTTGGGCTCAACTATTAGTAATAATTTAATTTATTAATATCATTTATAAACAAACCCATTGTCCACCCAATTAAAAACAAATTCTAATATAAAAATCGCCCTAAACAATACTAAAACACGGCGAAATTACAGATTCCTGAAAATGACATCCAAAATTATTCGAGTCTGAATTGAAGCCCCATTAAATTTAGGTTGAGCCGCTTATTTAGAAGGTCACTTTCACTACGATTCTCTTTCAACCTTGAATGACTTTATGATTAAATGTAAAGAAGTATTACATCCCGAATACTTCATGCACTTTTTTAAAATATAATTTTATAAATATTTATGATTTGTTTTAAATATTAAAACGTTAATATATAAAGAATTTTAAAAAAGTTATCTATTAAGTAACATCACATAATTAAGACGAAGGAATAATTAAGATAAACATAGTCAGACTTTTAAGTTTATTGGTAATTTTTATTTTTACACTTCAATTATAATATGTTTTGAATGATGACTTGAATGTTTATATGATAATGTACTTCTATAGACATTTTCGCCTCAAGTTTTTAGAAATACTCATTGGGAGTAGCTTTCTTGTTGTTGCATTAGTAGTGGGGCGGGTTTATTAATTGATGGGGTTTAATTAGTAATGGGTGGGTAGTGGATTTGTTTATAAATAATATTAATAAGTTAAATTAGAACAAATAGTTGAGCGCCATGTATTTTAAAAAATATTTAAATAGTTTAAATTTAAAATCGTTAAATAAGTGGTCAATTTTAAATCCAAAGGTGGATGATAAGGATATTTTGGAGCTAATAGATGATTGATAAAGGTATTTTGAAGCCAACAAATGGATGGATGATAGTTTTGTACCATTCTAATACTTTAGATATTTTAGGCTCTTTTCCGTAAATTTAATTCATAGATATTAATAATTTAATTCAAGTTAATTATAACTTATAATCAAGCTAACATTATAAATAATGTGTTGTTATATGAGGATCTGATAACACAATTGCTAGCCTACAATTACTAAAGCTTAAGCCATGTCAAACAATACAATAGTTGTTTGTTATTATGCTTATTGATTTTTGTATAATTTGCAGGTATATTTATACATTTTGCATGTTTTTATATAATTCAGTAATATAAAATTTGAAATTATATAAATATGACAATTCAAAATAACGAATTGATACAAAAATAAACATATGAATTTAAAAATTCTACAAAATATATTATATACAAAATATATTATGCAAAATTCGAAAATTATATGTTTATTCATAATTTTAAAAGTTATACACAAAAAGTCAAAGCCTAAAAAATGAAAACAGTAGCCTACACCACTGCTAAAAGCCTAAAAAGTAGGAGCCTACACCACTCCATTTGTTATTGTGTAAAGCAATATATATTTTTTTTAAGACACGTATCCCGTTTACTGCTGTAATCCATCTCTTATAATTATTATAATCGCTTCCCCTATCTTCCCTTTTTTTTATTTTATATTTAAATATTAATCCAGAAAGAAAAAAAATTATAAACACTTCTTGTACATATACATCTCTATGTTACATAGTTATTTATTTATTATAATAATTATAATTATAAATTATTATTTTATATTTTTTTTGGTTAGAGATTTTGAGATTCAGACAAAATGAATGAACATATCAGAAATTAAAATCCAGTTCAAGAAGATGAAGCAAGAAGTTTGTTGATATAAAAAATTTTATGAGCAATTTTTCTCTTAAGATGGGTTTCATATCTGCACACAATAACCATTTAATTTTATAACACTCATTGAAGCAAGAAGTTTGTTGATATAAAAATTTTTATCAATAATTTTTATCTTAAGATGGGTTTCATATCTGCAGATCAATAACCATTTATTTTTATAACACTCATTTTACCCTTTAATAAAATCATCCGTATTCATATATATATATATATATATATATATATATATATATATATATATATATATATATATATATATATATATATATATATATATAAGAATATATAGCTTATTTTAAATTGCACATTGAATTCAAAAAAGGAACTAACGTGGTAGTCTCTTTGCCACCTCCTTGAGAGCCAGTACTGAAGAAAATGCCTGTTGGTTTGCCTGCCGTTCTCCAGAAAACTTCAGTAGAATCAAGAAACGCCTTAAATTAAGCACACATCATTCCAACCCCATCTTTTTTTCTCTTAGAAGGTACATATTATATTTGAAGCTGATGAAACTGAAAAAATACAAAGCGGAAAAGTCAAAAATCTAGAACTTTAACAATACCTCTACTAAGCTAGCTACATTCTCGAGTATTCTACACTCTGTGACTTGCATATCTGCAGAAATCTAACTTAAAATCGCATATGGGTTTGAGACCATTTTTTACCAAAGAAAGAAAACATACCTGAAGTTTTGAATTGCAAATCGATTAATGGTTGTTGAAAGAAGAGAGCTGGAAGAAATTTTGCTTTAGAATCATGTTTGAATAAGTCTTTGTGCTCGGAATGAATTAAAATTTTTGTTTGAATAAAGACCGATGGTTCTACAAAGATGGAAGAGAAATGGATCTACAAAATCTTGCTATTGAAATTAAAATTTGTCCATTTTTAATAAGAAATTACATAGTTGCCCTTCTTGCTTTTGAAAATGAATTTTGTCCATTTTTTATTACTGTAAAATGACCAGTATATCCTTGGTCGTCCTCTCTTCACTCTTGTATATAGTAGTAATATTTTAAAAATTAGCGTTGAATTTTGAATTTAGTTAATAATTTCTAATTAGTGACAATTCCTATCAATGAACAAGTTGATTCTATATATAATCAGTTGTTAAGTGAGGATTTTGTTCATAACATATCACACATCTTCATTTCCAAATTTTTCAATTTAGTCATGTCGAAAAACATCATAGCTATTATCATGATTATTATTTTCTGCCTTTGTCATGTCAATGCGATATCAAGTAATTCTATGATGCCATGGGAACTGAAAGAATCACCATTACCATCTTTTGGCTCGCAAGAACTAATGAAAAATGATGCACAAAAATTACGAAAGTTGATCCACATGACTTGTTTATGCTCTTTTTGTGGATGTAACTGCCCTTGTGAGGAATGCCCAGGAGAGTGTTGAATTCATTGAAGGTTGTTGTACTATTTGTGTGTGTGGGTGTGTGTTTGGGGGGGCGGGGGGGTTGAAATAACTATTTCGATGTGATTTCTTATTGTCATTTCTTCCGTAGCTAAAATAAGACACAAAGTTCCTCCCATGAACCATATATTACACACTTTAATGGTTTGACTATATTTTTTAGTCTCTCTTTATTGTACTTTCTCTTCTAAATCAGGGACAGAGTTAAAAGTTTAGTTACGAGTTCAAACCTTATTTAGTTGCTTTTACTTAAAAATATATTTTTAAGGTCTCGAGTTCATTCTTAGGAATGAAATCATCTTGATAAAAAGCACTATTTTTAGGACGTGTGAACACTAAAAATTATAAAGAAGGAATTGGTCACTATAAGAAAAGTGTTGATTACCTGGGGATTTTCATAGGGATAACATAGTAAAATTCGCATGTAACTTGATTACCTGCAAATTTTCTTGCAAAATGAAATCCGATGGAAAAAGCTTCGTAGGTAATTCTTACCTGCGAACTTATACAGGTCCTAGTTAATTTACCTGGGGAATTAAAATCCACAGGTAACACCTGCAGATTTATCTGCAATAAATAACGAAAATTCTTGCGAATGTTTTACCAAAATTTCTTATGAAAACGAAATTTCTTAGGGATTTTCATGGAAATATTTTGCAAGAAAATTTCTATGAAGATTCCCAAGTAAATCTGTAGGTGTTTGGAGATAAAATTTTGTAAAACAAATGGAAATTTCCTGCAGATATATATGAAAATATTTCTCAAGATAAGTCCTATAAAAAGAAACCCACAAGAACTAACAAAAAAATATAGTTCATGTTATATTACTTTCATTCAACAAAAAACATGATTCATAATTCATAATTTCTATGAAAAGAAACCCGCAAGATCAATAGTTTATGATTCAAACGGACAAAAATAAAATACAACTAAAATTTGAATCCTAAATAGCACTATCAACTATCTCAATCAGAGTCATGGGCAGAACCACTATCATTCACGCTATCAGAGTCATCACCACTTTCATCCTCATAAGATTAATTGTCTTCTTGAGATGATTGCCCATTTGAAGATGATGTGTTGTATACGTGCTTCTTCAACAAGTCCAATTCCATCCTCATCCTCTTATTATTGTGACGCTCTTTCTGCAATTGAGCATATAAGTCAGCATTGGAAGCATTTATCTGAGCTTTAATCATCTCATCAATATCCCTTGATAAAGCTGATGTTGATTGTTTAGAAGATGCCTTTACAGATCGACCCAGCGAGCCAAGACCTTTAACTCTTCATTATGCCTAAATGGCAAAACTAGATTATATTAAAGAAATATATACAGAGACAAACTGCCAGTGCCAGTAACCTAACAATTGAAGTATTGATACATGACTTATTGATTTCATTATGCCTAAATGGCAAAACTAGATTATATTAAATATAATGTATGCACCTCCCAGATGTTAACATAGGTAATGAATGTGTCATTTAGCTCAGATTACTCCAATGACTCATGGTTAGTGTCTACATCAGTTACTTCATCACCAGAGCCATCGTCCAAAAAGATTAGGGAGTCAAGAGAATGATTAATTCAACTCTATGGCTACATCAGTTACTTCTAGTACTACTAACCCTCACATTTGGTATTACCAGTCTAGTACTACCAACAATTGTCTGCATCTAGGGATCTAACAATCATTGCCTCTAGAATATTAACCATTAATCGAACTAAGACTTAACGCAGAGGACTAAAGATAGGGAAATGTTAACAAAATATCATAACGAGATTGACAGAATATTAGTGAAGGCAGTAAGAAGTAACTCAGGTTAATATCAAAATCATATGACTTTATGTAATCATATGTGTATAGTGTCCTTACCTTGAATTCCTCAAACCACATATCATGAGTAGATTGTGGAACTTCTTCCATGAGGGTCTAGCTAATTCAAATTTACTACAAATGCAACTAGCAATGCCTTCAATTACTATCTTGTGAGGATCAAACCAATATAAAATAAAGTAGTCATCAAAAATATAAAAAGATAAACAATACAACTAAGCAAATGTATTATTAAAATAGTCTTATTACCCATCCTCTTCAGGTACAATCCAGATTTGATGATCATTGTCTCCATTGCCAACTGTACTAGATGAGGTGACTGGAGTCCGATTGGCCGGTGGTGACATCAATTGTTCAATTTCTTGTTTATAGGTTGGGACTGATTAGATTGAGCTTGAGATTCAATGTTATGGGGTTGAGATCAATTGACCTCAAGACTAGGTTGAGGCAAAGGAGGCCCATTTACATGGAGTGAACCAGTTTGAGAATAAAGGGACTAGGTTGAGGCAAAGGAGGCCCATTTACAGGGAGTGCACCAGTTTGAGAATAAAGGGATCGTGATGGGATTATGGGAGGTCGAGATTTAGAGTTATAAAGTAGAGATTGATTCACTTCAGGATCTGGTTGATGCATTGAAGATTCATTGACATGAAGTGAACCGATATGAGATTGGAGGGCTCCTAATGGGATTATGGTAGGCAGTTGAACTGTTTGTCGCTCTATTGTCCGTATCTTTCTTTTACTTAATTTTTCTCTTTTACTGGTAGGTTGTCTTACTCTCTTAGATCTTGTACCTGACATCTGCAACAAACAAAGAACAATAAAATAATTTATTAGTAATGTAACCAATAAATAACACATGAACAAACACAGTGATAATGAAAACCAATGAAGACAAGACAAAGCAATGCAAGAAATATTTTTGTTCAACTTAACAGATAATAGATTATAAAACTTAAAAAGATCGAGGGAGATACATGTAGTTGGTAAATGGTCATAGTAATATAAGAATCACAATTCTATAAACCAGAATATAGTACTGTAAGTAAACAAAACAAATAGACAAACTAATATTCTCAATTATCCTATGCATCATGTTCTTTGGTTTGAAAGTGATCTTGTGAATCATCACTATCAAAAAATTCTTCCTCTTCACTTGTTTCCCCTTCCTCATCTTCCTCTAGACAATCTTTTGTTAGGTGTACTGAGATTTGCAGGGCAGGGGACCAAGAATTCATTGCCACACCCATCGAGCATCCATTTTCGATGTTCGAGAATTTTCATTTTCTGAACCAAAAAATAGATATGCTTATAAACACATAAATAATGAAATTTAGACATTGTATGATTCAACAATGTTTGGAGAAAGCTACTAGTCAATCACATGAACCTAAAAATATGCACATAACAATACAAGAACAAGGACAAAATAAAGCAACACAATACTTGCCTAAAAAGAAGCTACATGAGAAACATAACATAAGTATATTTTTATAGAACAGTAAACATTGCAGTGCTAAGCAATCTAGAGAGAGTTGAAGGAAGAAGATGATAAGTGTAGTGAAGATCAAACAGTGCTCAAATGTTCTTGAGAGACCCCTCAGCAAAGGCAAACAAGAGGTCAGTTTGAATGTTTTTGCTTTTTTTTTTTGGAGCTTGTTTAGTACAATCAGATCCAAGTGGACAACATTACAGAATTAGAGCACGAAGCATCTTCGTCACTTTAAGCAAGTAAAGAAAACGGAATGATGAATACAATCCAACATCAAGCAATCACATCACTAACAATTGGAATATAATCACAAAATGGCTCAACAAAACTTGACTAAAACAGAAAAAACGAGGCATCTTCGTCACTCTAAGCAAGAGCACCCATGCTAAGGTATCCTGCAGACACTATACCTCAACCATCCCAGAAAACATAAGCCAAAACTGTTCCACTTGTTGTTTTAATACAGACTAAAATCAAGACTTACCAGATTTTAGTGAATTAGTTCCACATGATCTCTGCGGGCACCATTTTCAGAAATCAAACTACAAGAACGGAAACTGAAAGGTGCAAAGCAAACATGTTTTTCCACTCAGATTCTACAATTCATAATAACTGCTGAATTGAGTTAAGGGAAAAACTGATGAACATGTAAAGAACAGATGACAGCAAGTTATACTAAGTTTCAAGATTATGAATATATTCGTACTTCTAATTTCAGCTCTCTCATATTGTAATCGACTCTATTACTCATTTGCAGTTATCCTTAAGTGGTTAACATATAATTCATGTGTTGATTCCTCTCAAATAAGTATGAACTATGAACAATAATAGACCAAATATATAGAGAAGAAACATAATAAACACATGAACTCATCTTATCCAATATTTGTGGCAAGTTTACGCACCAACCAACATCTATATGTATAACTATGGGTTGTAGCAATCTATTTGACGATTACCCAAGGTGTGCACAGTTAATCCAAGCACCGCCATCATAAACAAAAAAACTAACAACATCACAAGCACCTAAGAAGAAATACAACTAATGAACAAGAAAAAGGAGTTAAACTTAACACCACAACAATCACTAACCAAGTATTTAAGATGAAAGATTTGATTTGCAACAAAATTTTCACTCGATTTTCATCCAAACTAAAACAATAAACAATAATTTACAGAAATTAACTTCATAGAACTTGAAATTTGTAGATTAACCTCGATTTTGGGGTAGATTGGCAAGAAAATCTTTCAATTTGTAATTCTTTATTTTTGAATAATCTGCTTGGAGAGAAGCATGAGGTCTGTTTGGAGACTTTCGAGATGAGCTTAACATTTAGTTTGGCCTAAGATTTTCTAAGTCCGACGCATCACTTACCTTTCGTCATCGTGGGTCCATAACCATTTTACTTCCCAGTTGCGATTAGGAACGTCCGTATAGCATCAGTCAATTGAGATGAGCTTGGAGCTACACCGATTGAAGCTTTGAAAAATCAGATCGTTTCACCATTGCTTCTGCATGTATGGGTTTTGGAGAGAAGCTTTAGTGGGTTTGTGTAGACTGTAGAGTGAGTTAGAGAGAAGGAAAATGTGTTAGGAATAATTGTTCTATTATTAAAAAAAATACAAAGTGTAAAAGAACCCAATAAGATAATTGGTCTAATAATTCCTGAATCCTCAATTATTTCCCAAGGTAATAAATTAACGTCTACTTAAATCTCAAAAAAAAAAAATTAGACAATTAAAATTTTCCTACAGATTAAAAGGAATTTTTTTTACAAAAAATTGACCCATATTACATAGGGATTTAGCTAGAGATATTTTTCCTGCGGATAATTTTCCTAGGTAATTTTGCAGGAACTAATTTTGTACAAAATAGTATCAACTTTAGCTGCGAAATTTGTTGAGAATATAAGTTTCACAGGTATTATATTCTAATATTGAGGAATTTATATTTGTCGCAAGAAAATTTGCAAGTATTACCTGCGACAATTTTCCTCAAGTAATATCCCCATTAATTCACATTTTTCTAGTAGTGGGTAATGAACTCACCACTAAATATTCCTTGATTAATAGAATTTTTTATAATCGATCACGAAAATAAACAGAATTAACAATAGATCTTTTTTTGCTTTGCAACAAAATTCTTATTTGTATTGTTCGTAGTGAAGTTAAGATTAAACGGACCCTTAAACAAATACCAAACAAACAATCAATAAGCAAGTTGCCATTGTATTTATCAAATACAATAAGTTTTTAAACATTTTAAAATAATAGATAATTAAACTAGTCTAGAATATATTTCAAGAACAACAGATGAATTAGCTAAGATCTTATCTCTTGCATGTCGATTTTTTCAAAATTACTTTATTGTGATCCTTTTTATTGGTCACATTTTACCTTTTGAGAGTCAAACTACATGAACTTATCAAAATTTTAAAATTTATTTTTTCACGTATTATTTGAAAAAAAGATTGCTCATATTATTCTAATTTTATTTATAGTTAAATTAATTCTTATAAAGCAAATCGTGACAACTAAAAAAACCCCGAGGGAGCAACATGTTACTTCAATTCTCCATAGTTTCGAACAAACAATAAAAGCACGTCTAGGACTAATCTTTTAACATATAATCACTTGCTAGAGCCTTGATTATTAGCAAGTGACAATTATTTTTTAATTAGTCTGGAATAAATTTCATCTAACAACAATTGAAAATTAGGATGTTACTTCTAAGATATATATTTAAAGAATTAGCGTTGAATTTTGAATTTAGTTAATAATTTCTAATTAGTGACAATTCCATCAATGAACAAGTTGATTCTATATATAATCAGTTGTTAAGTGATGATTTTGTTCATAACACAACACACATCTTCATTTTTCAAATCTTTTAATTTAGTCATGTCTAAAAACATCATAGCTATTGTCATGATTATTATGTTTTGCCTTTGCCATGTCAACATGATAGCAAGTAATTCTATTATGCCAGGAGAAATGAAAGAATTACAATTACCATCTTTTGGCTCGTAAAAATTAATACAAAATGATGCACAAAAATTAATAAAATTGATCGACACGACTTGTTTATGCGATATTTGTGGATGTGAGTGCCCTTGTGGCGCATGCCCAGGAGAGTGCTGAATTCATTGAAGGTTGTTGTACTTCCTATATATATATATATATATGTGTGTGTGTGTGTGTGAGAAATAATTATTTCCATGTAATCTCTTAGTCATTTCTTCCATAGCTAAATAAAACACAAAGTTGCTCCCATGAACCATATATTACACACTTTCGTTGTTTTAAGTATATTTTAGTCTCTCTTCAGTGTAATTTTTATATTATTACTTCCTCTTTTACATCAGGGACATAGTTAGAAGTCTAGTTACGAGTTCCGTCTAATTCAATTGCTTTTGCTCAAAAAATGTATTTTAAGGTCTCGGGTTCATTCCTTAATCCGAAAAAAATTATTTCGATAAAAAGCACTATTTTTAGGATGTGTGAACACTACAAATTATAAAGAAGGAATTGACAATGAACTCGTCACTAAATATTCCTTGATTAATAGAGCTTTTGATAATCGGCATAATACATATATTGGACCCTAAACTTGGCTTCAAATTTTAACTTTGACCTTCAACTTTCATAGTGCACAAATAGGCACTTTAACTATCCTACCTTTCAACAAATAAACACGCGACTTTTACAGCCAAAGAGCGTGAGCCAACGTGTATTAGTGAGCCAATCAATGAATGACAACTAGTTAAATATATTACACGTCGATTT
Organism: Solanum sitiens; assembly: GCA_016801875.1. Lineage (NCBI taxonomy): Eukaryota > Viridiplantae > Streptophyta > Magnoliopsida > Solanales > Solanaceae > Solanum > Solanum sitiens. The sequence continues at coordinate 1,199,266 of JABWTJ010000365.1, read as the reverse complement.
TTGAACTAAAAAAAAATCAAAATTAATTTTAATTTGTATAGAAGAATCAAAATTAATTTTAGTTTTAGTTTATATACAAGAATCAAAATTCATTCCTCGTAATGGTTTTTAAATCTTGGAGCTCATTGTTTGACGGAGCTTAGAGGTTTGTTGATGGCTGGCTTCTTGGTTTAGGAATTTTGTGGTTGTTGGGTCTGTTTTCATGGGGTTTTGGGGGTCATTTGGTTGCTGTATTTGTGTCTGGTTCGAGCTGCTGGTTGCAGCGGTGTTGTTTCGTGATGATTCTCGCCGGAGACGACAGATCTGATGGGTTTGGGGTTGGGTATTTGGTGGGTTTAGCGAGCTCGAAGCTCGTTCGCTTCATGGGTTGTGCTCCGGTGTGGAGGAAGAAGGAGAACGGCTGGGTAAAATAAACGGGGGTTTTGGGTTGCCCGAGATTGGCCGGAATCCGGGGTGGTAGAATTGTCATTTCAGCATTTTTTTATCGTTGTGGGCCTCGAAAATTACTCCTACGCGCGCAGAATACGTGCATTTCACGCATTTTGCCATGCTGGACTCGCGTGTTTATTTATTGAAAGATAGGATAGTTAAAGTGTCGATTTGTGCACTATGAAAGTTGGAGGTCAACGTTAAAATTGAAGTCAAGTTTAGGGTCTAATATATGTATTATGCCTTTGATAATAGATTGCAAAATTAAACAGAATTAGCAATAGATTTTTTTTTGCTTCGCAACAAATTTCTTATTTATTATTGTTCGTAATGAAGTTAAGATTAAATTGACCCCAAAACGAATACCAAACAAATAATCAATAAGCAAGTTGTCATTGTATTTATCAAATACAATAATTTTTTAACCATTTTAAAATAATAGATAATTGACATAGTCTAGAATATATTTCAAGAACGGCAGCTGAATTAGCTAAGATCTTATCTCTTGCATGTTTAATTTTTCATAATTACTTTATTTGTGATCCTTTTTACTTGTCATATTTTGCTTTTTGAGAGTCAAACTACATGAACTTATCCAAATTTAAGATTTATTTTTTCATGTATTAATAGAAAAAAAGATTGCTCATATTATTCTAATTTAGTTTAACTTCAAAAATTAGTTAAATTAACTCTTATAAAGCAAATTGTGACAACTAAAAAAAAACTAGAGGGAGCAACATGTTACTTCAATTCTCCATAGTTTCTGACAAACAATAAAAGCACGCCTAGGACTAGTCTTTAACATATAATCACTTGCTTAAGCCTTAATTATTATCAAGTGACAATTATTTTTAATTAGTCTGGAATAAATTTCATCAGCAACAGCTGAAAATTAGGATCTTGCTTCTAAGACATATATTTAAAAAATAGCGTTGAATTTTGAATTTAATTAATAATTTTTAATTAGTGACAATTGTTAGTTAGAAGCTGAGTTGAAATGTTAGCTCGAACTTGATATGAAGTTTTGATGATTTAATAAATTTATCGATCTAACAAGGAACCAGATCCTTGTTATTGGAACTGCTGACAGTGAGATGAATGATAAACTCAGTGTGAGATATATTTGTGTGCTATCATCAAAAAAGGGGAAAATGTTATATTCTAGGTGTTTTGATGATCCTAACAAATGCGGGAACCTGGTCCCTGACAGAGTGCTCTCGTCCAGATACAAATGGGGTACAGTCGTAAAAGATGTCATGTCAGGTGGTAGGTGAAAAGTGCAGTATTCTACACCAATAAGAAGAGCGGACGAGATTGGATGTTTCAGTATCTCACAAATACAGGGACCTGGCAAAGTTTCTCCATCAAATACATAATTGGTTACAGTTGTAAAGCTGTCATGTCAGAGGTTGGTGAGGCGTCAGTGTACTACACCAATCAAAATGGAGGAGGGTGTTTGTCCAACGGATAATAACTCTTTATGTTTGATATTTTTAGCATGACAAACACCATTTTATATTCATTCATCCAAAGAAGGAAGTCAGCCAGCAAGCCTTTTCAAGAACTCACAAAGAAGTTTGCAAGGGACCTTGTCCCCGCAAGACTGCGACGTGAAAAGGTGAAAAGACAGTTGTCAGAAAAGCTGCCACCTCTGATGCGGTAGGTGCATAGCTTTTCCAACAGCATACCTTCAGCAAATAGGATGGTTTCAACGAATTTGTGGTGAATTATATTATCTCTTTTCATCAAACACAAATTCAAGATTTGGCAAATTCAACTTGTATTTTTTCTCAAAATTCATAAGCTTGAAAAGTGAAGGTCATCTTCAAGGAAGAACACTGCTCATCAACAAGGAACCAGATGGAGTGCTAAAGAGTCTTGTTGTATTTAGAGCTTAGTGTCTTATGTGCTTACATTGTAAATCTGATCCTAATTTATAAAGGAATCAGATTGTTTTGGTTTGTTGAAAGTCTAAATCAGTTAAGGTTACCTGATTAGTGGGCAACATTATTTTATTGCTTAGTCAAATTCTAAGTCATCTAGAGTTAGGTGGTTTAGTGGGCGGTGTGGTATCCTCTTAGCAAAGTCTAAGTTATCTAGGGGTGATAGCTTAGTGGGCGATGTTGTATCCGCTTAGGCTCTTCAAGTAATATGTATTACTTGATTGTGAGATTAACAACTTTTTCTCACATTGGTTGTAGCCGGGTTTCACTTTTGCTTGAGAAGATTAGTGAAAACGGTTGAAAATCCTGTCCAACAGTTCATGGTTTTATTCCCTTGAGTAAGGACGTTTCCACGTAAAGTTGCTTGTTCAACCTTTACTTTCAGCACTTATTTTAATGTCTGTTATTGTAACTGTGCTGAGGACCTGGTCCCATCCAAACAGGTGGACGCAACTTTTAGTTACTGTTCTTACTGTGTCAAGGAACCTGGTCCATTGACTGTTAGTGGACGCACCCATTCCAACAAGTGGTATCAGAGCGTTTGATTCTCTATATGGTTAACACCAAGAGAATAGATCCTGAAGGAATGGCGTCTTCACCAAGTATAGAAGAAGGTAAATCCACCATATGTCCTTCTCGTTTCAACCGTAAGTGTTATCGATGGTGGAAGAACAGATTGCACAATTATATCATGGCGAAAGATAGTGAGCTGCGGGACTTGGTTCTTGATGGTCCTCACATTCCTACCAAGAACGTGAAGAAAAGATGTTTAATTCAGGAGGTTCCCAAATGTATAAGAGAGTATGATGAAACCGACAGAAAAAAGGAGAAGTCTGTAGCATTAAAGATTTCTCAAAATGATGCTTCGAAAGAAGAAAAAGATATGAGTTATTTGACTGAAAGTTTTCAAAGAATAGTCAAAAAACATGAAAGGTTTCAAGAAGAAGGAAACTCCAATAGAACAGAAAATGAAAACGACTTCCGTCATAAGTGGGGAAAGGCTAATTCTGATCGGGTGGTGAAGAAAGTTCTTGCAGTCTTGGAAGATTCCTCAAGTGAGTCAGAAGAAGATGCAGAAAACCATGAGGATGTCTCAATGATGGCCGTTGAAGATGATGAAAATGTCTTCAACTCCATTTTCTCATTAATGGCAGAATCTGATGCTGAAGAGAATCTAAATGAGGTAACTCTTTTCGAGCTTAAAGATGATCTAGATACTCTTCCCATTATAAAATTGAGGAAACTTGCTGCCCTGCTTATTGACTCTGTTGATGAACAAACCACTGAAACTTAATGTTGAATGAAAAATTAAGTTTGTGTGAGGATGAGAATTCTGCTCTTAAATCTCAAATATCTGAATTGAGCGTCAAGAAAGGTATCCTTGAGACTGGTAGTCTGGAACCCAATGAAGGACCTGGTACCTCTAAGGGTGAAAAGCGAAAGCTCGGTGTCTTTGAGGATGAACTGGAACAAAAACTTAAGACTTCTGAGTCTAAGCTAGTCGCCTTTATTGAAATCAATGCTCAACTGAGGAGAGATCTGACTAAGGTAATGGAAGAGCTAAATCACTCTTTGAAGTGGACTGACTCCTCCCAAATTCTCTCTAACTTATCTAGTCAGAGTTTCAATGGCAAGAAGGGGCTGGAATGCAGACCGATAGAACTCCCTCATAATCATCACAGTAAATATGTGTCTGTAGCTGTCAATCTCTTGTGCACTCATTGTGGGCGTAATGGTCATCTAAAAGAGAATTGCGAGAAACGGAAAAGAGCTAAAGAAAGGCATGTGAAGTTTGTACGATCTGAAAATAATCAGGAAAAGAAAAAAAGGGGACCTGGTCTTCGTGCTAAATTTGTCAGATCCAACAGTAATGTGGAAACGGAGCGCAAGGGACCTGGTCCTAGCTATCGTTTTAGCAAGAACACTTTGCCCCCTTGGACAGGAAGGTTTCTTGTTAAGCCTTTTGACAACTATTGGGAACTCTGTTTGAAGTGGGTTCCTAAGTCTAACAAGTAATTCTTGTGAAGAAGAGAGGAAGTAGTCAGTGTTGGTTCATAAATAGAAGATGCTTAAAACATACTAAGAAGGTTACAAAACTTCCTCTCTCTCAAGGCACTTCAAGGTGGAGGTGTCTCTTTTGGCGAATGGCAAGAAATGCTACATTCTTGGTGTAGATTTGTGATGAGTGAAATGAAGCTAAGCTCTTATCAGATAACTGTTTTGTCACAAACTTGCTCTCTCAGGCGATGATCTTGACAGAAAAGAGATGCAAGAACATGTTTATTGTTGATCTATTTACTGTTCGTTATGACAATCTCACTGACCTCAATGCTCGAGGTGAGAATGCTGAGTTATGATTCAAGAGACGTGCTCATAAGTGTTGCTTTGCTGCACAAACCTGTGTCAGGGGACCTGGTCCCAGTCTGCATAAAATGATATTTGCAGATGACAAAGGTGGTGACGATGATGTTAAGGAGAAGCAGATCAGACTATCTTTCAGGTGAAATATGCAGACTTTTAATCTTTCAAGAAACTTTTAGACTGAAATGATGAATGGTACATGGGTTGTGATCAAAATGGTGATATTGAGAAGCTCAATCTCAATGATGTTTGAAAAAGTATCTGTGGGATATTCATTCTCCAATAAGTTTCATCTGGTGTATAAAAATGCATGCATTAAAAAAAATGTTCATGTGACTTTTGATGAGTCTTGAAAAATTGAGAAGTGAGTTGTAAAACAAAGAAGATTTTGAGATGGAAGAGATGTTTCAGAGTCAGAGAGATGATATAAACAATGAGCTTGCTGAAGAACATCGTCTTCATGAATCCAGCAATCTCAAGGAAGCTGATGCAGATGATGTACCTAATGAGGGACCCGGTCCTCTAGACATTGCTGAACAAAGATGATGCAGTTCAAACTCATAATGTGAATTCTGAAGGTGAGAATGAAGAAGCTGATCAAGCTCAGTTTGAAAGAAGCAAATTCTGACAGTTGGTTCCCCAACAAGCTGATCGATTGTCTAAGTTTCTCCTTAACAATGGCTTCAAGAGAGATCAAGCAAATCTCAAAAGGTACCTTTGGTTGTCAAGAATAATACATCATTGAGCTGCTCAAATGGCTTAACATACTTTAAGTCAAGACAATGAGAAAGAAGGGTGATGTCATCATGGAGTTTTGCAAAATGGAGCATCAAGTGGCTGACATCTTCACCCTAGGCTTCAGTAAGGACCAGCTTGTCAAGAATATGTATGTACTCATAGTGGCTAAGCTGAAGGAAAGAAGATACCACAACATGATCAGGGTAATTACTGTCTGAACATAGGAAGGGTCCTGGTACCTGTTCAAAGAAGCTGCTGAAAAGGGTTCATGTTTTAGGTGCCTCGACAATTTATACTTTCTTGGGCACTGATACGCTCAAACTTACTTCTCAAATAAGAAGTAAAGCGGTCGTATCAAGTAAAGAACCCAACTAATGAGGTTGGGATCGATCCCACAAGGAAAATAGTTCAGACTTAACTTTATTCTATTATTATTACTATTTAGCCAACTATTTTCCAAGAAAACAAAAGACAAAAAAGGGGGGGGGGGGTTATTTCTGAATTAAAGAAAATGACTGGCTAAATTAAAGTAAACAACTAACAGATTCAAATCTCGGAGTTTAATCAATTAATAAAAGTAACTAGGGTTTAAGTGTTCCCCACAGATTCCTAACTTGATAACTCTAACTATAACAATTCTTTCCTAGTATCTTGCATGTAAAGTGATAAGTTATGTATCTCTAAATCCTTGGTCGGGCATCTAGAAAATTTCACTCCGCACCTTGGTCCGGCTACGTGTGTTGCTATACTAACCCTTATCTTTACCTCATATTAAGCATTGCATTCGGTATTTGACTAAGTTATTACCTCGTACCAACCAATACTAGCCTATTAGATAGTCTACACTAAATCTATGTTGATAATTCTTTTCCTATTATCTACCTCCTTGGTCCGACAAGTAGCATTAAGGCAAGTTCTAACGTTGGCCATCCGTTAAAAAGACTTCTACACGAAAGAATTATCAATACATGCAAGACACCATTCTAGAATTGTTATTTTAGTTAGATTTTACCTTGTTATTCACCCATGATTCCCACAACCCTAGCTATGGAGTTTAGTTACCCATGGTCATAATTACACAGTTCATATTTTTAATGGAAGAATTCATGCACTTACTTTAATGAGAAAGAATAAAATCCAGAATTTAACTTGATTAATCAACACAAAACACCAACAATCAATTCCAGAAAAAGTGTATCAATTACTGAAATTAATTCTTCAATACTTGAACAAGAGAACTAAAATTATCTAAAAAGTCTAACCCCAAAAACGAGGTTTTTCGAACTATTTATAATAAAAACAAAACCTAATCAAAGAAGGATTCTATTTACTGAAAATCTGTCCAAATGTGTCTGGGTCGACGGACCTCGTGACGGACCGTCATGGACACGACGGACCGTCATGGCCTCCGTCGTTCCATACTTCACACATTCTTCTTCTGCTTTCTTCATCCCCTCGACGGACAAGTATGACGGACCGTTCCAAGAATGACGGTCCGTCGAGGGTCTCCGTTCCAAAACACTTGAACTTCTTGAAATTTGGGTACTGGGACTACTTCTCTGATCATCACGACGAACAAGCAGGATGGACCGTCGTGGCTATGACGGTCCGTCATGGACTTCCGTAATCCCACACTTGATCAGACTTCCCCATATTCCATCAGCAGCTTTTCTCCTCACTATGATGCCACCTACGGACCGTCACAGCCTCGACGGACCGTCATGAGCTCCGTAGGTGGTCTCTTCTGCATTTCTTGCTCAAGAACTTTCGCGTTCATCCTTGGACAGATTTCCTGCAAACAAAGAGAAACTTATATAAAAATTAACACAAAAAAGCTTTCGACACACAATAAACTTAAGGAAAAAGCATTAAAAGTACCGTGAAACCACGGTACATCAACACCCTCAACTTAAATTCGTTGTTTGTCCTCAAGCGATGCACTATGACTCACTACAAAATCTTTGTACACGAGTATCCGCTTTTTGGCTTTTGCAATCATTTGGCTATGAATCCCGATCATTCTCATTATGTTGATGCATGTTATCACTATTAGGCATTGACTTATGTAGAATCAGACCATGACACAAACTCACTACGCAATGACACCTATCCTCTTTAATTTCTCACCGAGGTGTTAATATTTCCGGTTGCACCTAGTGTCCTCTCTTCAAAACACATCCTCATTTTTCACACAATGATTTCAGTTTGAGTATAAGGATTACTGTTCAACACTCACTCTCAGAACAAATTCACAACTCATTTATACATATTGCCATAAGCTTGCCCTTATTTTCACTGCTGTAAGTTTGCCATACAACTCTTAGGATCACAACAGGACTTTCTTAGCTTGTAACATAGGCTCAGGGTCAGGTAGGGTATATTTAGGTATACTTTAGTGACTTGTTGCCCTCCTTGACATATCGGCTAAGCGTACCACCTTTTTATCATATTATTTCGCCCTTTTTCTCAATTTTCTTTTCACCTTGCTACTTTCCTTTTCTTATCCTTATGTGTAAGTAACTTTTCTCTTTTCTTGTGTTTATTTTGATTCATATGTATGCTTTATTCATATATTTTTTTTTATTTTTTTTTGGTCACTTCTGTTTTTGTTCTTTCTTTCTCTTCATTCTTTCAACCCACTTTCCGGGGTTTTCCTTATAACAGCCACCCTCAACTCATGATTTTGCCATGAGTCAAGGTTCACAATACCCATGGTTGGGTCAGGGCCAAACAAGGTTGCTTTCTGCATTAGCCACCCTCAACTTATGCTTTTGGCATAAACTGAGGTGCACATGTCCAAGGAGGGACCAGGGCCAACACGTTCCCAGAGAAGATCATTTGGGGTGAAAAAGAAAGATCTATTTTTAAGCTCAATTCATTTTGATCAAAAAGGGATTAACTTCATTTGGTTTTCTATTATTTTAAGGCTCAAGATTGACTATTTCGAACAAGGGCCTATGATCCTTTCCTAATTATTTATTTCGGCTTACTTTCAGCAAGACTAACCAGGCAAGTTCTAGCTCAGTATCAATGGTGGATCATTCAAATTTTCCTCACACTCACTAGACATCTTGTTACACTACCAGATTATCAGACACCTAGTTCGAGTCTTAGATTCAGGATCATGCAGTAGTGTATCTTAATTTCATGTTTTAAACCACACAATTATCAATTACTATGCCTAGTCATGCATCATTTTGATTATCGGGATATCATATTTGTTTTATCCATCATGCTTCAGATTTATACTATGTACATAAGATATGACATGCCGGTTCAACAATGAAAGTAATCAGTCTCTTGGGGAAAAAGAACACAGGCAAGAAAACCCCAAGAGAGGATCGTGAATTGGGCTACTCAGACTTCACCCTAACATTCACTTTCCATTTACCCCACCCCCAACAAAAAAGATATGCAATTGTCCCCAATGCATAAAAAAACTAAAGTACGTGAATGGTCGGTGAAGCAAACCTGAGGCGCAAAGCGCCGGCGATCAACAAGCTGGTGGGTCCGGTTCCCCGGAACCCACTCCCTCCGTAGTCTGGACACCCTCAGTAGTGTCCTCAGCAGCAACACCACTATCAGTAGTGCCTCTCACTGTATCCACAACTCTGGAGCTAGATGCCCCGGCAGCTAACTCGACAGCCCTCAACGTACGGGCCTCCTCGTCAGCAATCGAGGCTCTCCTCGTAGCCTCCATCTCACGGCGCTCCTTCTTCCTCGCCCTAGCCTCATCCTCTTCTCGACCCCTGCGCCTCTTGACATGCTCTCGTGGGGGAGGTGGTGGAACATCAGAAGCGGCAAAAAGAGCAGCCATCACTGTGTCCTCAGCAGGCTCTGCAGAAGGGGCCTCAGACTCAGGCACCCTAGCCTCTAAGATCATATCAAGATCAGCCCGCAAACTCATAACCGCAGCCTGAAGGGTCGACATGTCCACCGGAGGTGCTGGTCGGGCTAGCACTCGCAACTCAAAAGCGTCTAAGCGCTGATGCACCTCTGCGATCTTCCTCTCTGTGTGTTGTGTCATCTTGCGCTCCAAGCGCTCCTCTGCCTCAGCAATAGACCTCTGCATCCAAGGCTGGATGTGATGCAGAAGTGTAGCCATCTGTGCCTCGAGTTTCTGGACCCTAGCAAGTGGGACCAGAGTAGCGGAAGGAGCCGAGCGAGAGGAACTCGGGGCAGTGCTACTACCCGGGATAGACTTGACCGGGGTAGTGTCAGTGGGTGCAGAAGCAGCCTGGGAAGACGCATGAGCATGCTCTATAGTATCTACCAGGTTCTCACCAAGTGGGACCACCTCTGGGCGGGGCCCTTTACGTGGAGCCAACTCATTGGCCTCATCCCTGATGAGGCCGATGTCAACATTGCCCTGCGGGGTCTTGAGCTGATCAATGTGCCAAATGGGCACACCTGTGGACCTGCATAAAGAGAAAACCATGCAAGGAAAAGGGTAAGTCGTGGTGACCTTGAAGGCCCTCTCGTGCATGATCGCCTGTAGAAGCCAAGCGAAGTCAACCTCGAACCCTGCCATCATTGCGGCCATCAGAACTGCACTATCCCATGTGACTATATTATCTGCAGCAGTGGGGGAAAGGCAGTGGCGGACTATCAACCATAGAAACTTGGCCGTAAAGGTCAAGTTGGCCTTCCTGATGGCTCCCTTCGGCTCCATGACCCAGTCAGCAGCCTATCCATCAATGGATAAGTGTTGGGCCATCCACCTCTTGGTGGTCTCTCTCAGTGATGGCTCACGCAAGAACCGACCCACTTTAACAATTTGCCACCAGTAGTCGAACTCGGCGGTGAGAGGGGTCCTGGTGGCATCAACATCCTCACCGTACAGGTACCGGCGGATGGCTGGCAGAGAGATATCGAACCGTATGCCGCGGACTCTGACATGATCAAGTGGGGCCTGTTTGGTGGGGGCAGCCCGCCTGTCGATCTGTGATCGGAGAGTAGCCACATAGGAGGCGTAAAACTCTCGGACCAATTCCTCACTGTACCGGCCCAAAGCACGAGCCGTCCACTCTAGTCGGTGTCTGGTGAAGAGGGTGTGCTATACGGCATGGTGGGAAGACTACCCGTAAGGACCCGTCTCTCCAGTGTAATGGTCCGTGTCATGACGCCCTTATCATTTAGCAGCTTGGCGTCTGAATACACTTTGTATTGCCCGTCGACACACCACCGGTTGGGCTGGTCGGCAACCGGGGCAGGAACTCCAGTCGGTGAGCCTGGGGTGGAATCAGTACTGTCAGCCTCATCCGCCGAGGTAGACTGTGCAGCTGTGGCATATGCAGAGGCTTCTGCGGACCCAGAGGCTTCCTCCGACCAAGAAACTTCGAAGGAGCCAGACGCTCCTTCGTCTTGGGCAGCTGACCCAGAAGGTGTGCCGGTCAGTGTGCGCTCCTCATCAGAGTGGGAGGCAGTGACTATGCCGGACGCCATCTTTTTGGGCGTCGCTCTGGTTGCACGTGCAGCCCGTGCTGGAGTGGCAGTGCCTGGGGGCACGTACTAGGGATCATGCTCATCATTCGAGCCTATAACCAGTCGGGCTGAAGGGGCGACAGATTTGGAACGCCCACGTGTATAAACGCGATCTTGTTTTGGTGCCATGAGAGGTAGTACCTGTAAAGAATCATCATTAGTATTAGAAGGAGCAAACATGACAAGCAAAAATGAGATAAAATACACATAAAATCAAAGCAGTAATGACAGCTCTGTAGTAGAAGTGAGGCACGACGGACCAGGTGACGGCCCGTCGTGAGTATGACGGACCGTCATGGGGTCCATCATGTAATACTTACCAATATAGACTCTCAGAAGGAAAGTCTCTGACTGGTACAACGGTTGAGCAGGACGGACCGTCGTGGGCACGATGGTCCGTCGTCAATGTCCGTCAGAGGACACTTAGAAAAAGTATTGAGACCCTTAGGACAGGGGTCTCTGACCGTCATGACGGTTGAGCAGGACGGACCGTCGTGGGTACGACGGTCCATCGTGGATATCCGTCAGTGGACACTTAGAAAAAGTATTGAGAGCCTTCGGACAGGGGTCTCTGACCGTCACGACGGTTGAGCAGGACGGACCGTCGTGGGCATGACGGTCCATCGTGGATATCCATCAGTGGACACTTAGAAAAAGTATTCAGACCCTTAGAACAGGGGTCTCTGACAACCAATACGGTTGTGCAGGACGGACCGTTGTGGGCATGATGGTCCGCCACATGTGTCCGTCAGTGGACACTTAGAAAAAGTATTGAGACCCTTAGAACAGGGGTCTCTGACAACCAAGACGGTTGTGCAGGACGGACCGTCGTGGGCATGATGGTCCGTCACATGTGTCCGTCAGTGGACACCTAGAAAAAGTATTGAGACCCTTAGCACAGGGGTCTCTGACAACCAAGACGGTTGTGCAGGACGGATCGTCGTGGGCATGACGGTCCATCACATGTGTCCGTCAGTGGATACTTAGAAAAAATATTGAGACCCTTAGAATTGGGGTCTCTGAAAACCAAGACGGTTTTGCAGGACGGACCGTCGTGGGCATGACGGTCCGTCACATGTGTCCGTTGGTGGACACTTGGGGAAAATACATTGTGGGGTGTTGGGACGGACCCTATGACGGTCCGTCGTGGTTACGACGGTACGTCATCGGGGTCTCGTTCTGTCATTCAGAGACAGAACTGGGGATGCCACAATCAACCCAAGTGATTCAAACCAAAGACCCAATATTTCCCTACAGCTTTCTAACCCAAATTCCCTTCAAATTTACAAGGCTAAAGCACCAATTTCTCGAGTTTTATCAAGGCAATTCGTGGGACTAATAACCTAGGTCAAACAAGATTTGGTCAAAGATCAAAGACCCACAAAAAGAAATATGCTAATAGTAAATTAAAAACAAAAATAAAGAGTAAATGGGTAGAGTTCAGAAGCACATACCTTGGAAGAGGAGAAAACAAAACGGGAGTGAGGCACCCAACTATGAAGATGAGAATCACAGCAGCAGACTTCGACCAAGAAAGGGGATTTGGGGATGGGGAAAATTAGGATGTGGGGATTTTGGGAAGGGAAGGAAGTTGAAAAGGGAGGAAATGGGAGAAAGAGGGAAAGAAACGGTTGAATGAAGGGGTGGGGAGTTTAAAAAGGTTTAAAACTTTTAAAATTCCCCAGCCGGGTCGGGTCGGGTTGCTGGATAATGAAGCGACGAGACCCTGACGATGGTCCGTCATATCTGTGACGGTCCGTCATAGGTTCCATCGCATGTGCCCTAATATTTCAAAGCAATAAAGAACGTACCTGGCACGACGGAGTCATGCGACGATCCGTCACAGGCGTGATGGTCCGTCGATGTATCCGTCAGTGAATGTGGCAGAGTAATTTTCTGCAGAACTTCCTGGAGATGTGCTACCTGAAAATTTAAAACCCATTAGTAGAAAATGCTACCATTACTGGAAAGAAAATTATAATTTGGTTAGATGATACATATTGGGTTGCCTCCCAACCAGCGCCTGATTTAACGTCGCGGCACGACTGAGGACACTCGATTACTCAGACTTCATCAAGATGGTATGCCTCAATCACCTCATTCGCCGATTCCGCATGCCCTATATAGATTTTTAGACGTTGTCCATTCACCTTAAACCACACACCTTCCTTGTTTTCTAACTCAACCGCTCCATGAGGGAATAGTTGGGTGATCAAGTAAGGGCCAGTCCATTTGGACTTGAGCTTGCCCGGAAACAAGCGCAACCTAGAGTTGAATAAAAGCACCGAATCCCCAACCATAAGCTCTCGTTTCTCGATTTTTAGGTCATGGTACTTCTTCATCTTTTCTTTGTAGAGGGCTGAGCTTTCATAAGCTTTTAGGCGAAATTCATCGAGTTTATTCAACCCATTTAATCGTTGTTCTGCAGCTTCGTTCCAGTCCATTTTTAACATCTTCATAGCCCACATGGCTTTATGCTCTAATTCAACCGGAAGATGACAAGCTTTCCCATATACTAGTTGGTATGGGGACATACCTATGGGAGTCTTATACGCTGTCCGGTAGGCCCAAAGAGCATCATCAAGCCTCCTTGACCAATCTGTTCTACTAGCGTTCACTGTTTTTGACAAAATCTGTTTGATCTCCCTATTTGACACTTCAACTTGCCCACTAGTTTGAGGATGGTAAGGAGTGGCCACATTATGGCGAACCCCATATTTCTCCAATAATCCCTTGAACAATTTGTTGCAAAAGTAGGATCCCCCATCACTAATGATTGCCCGTGGGGTACCAAATCGAGAGAATATATTCTTTTTCAAGAATGCAGTGACACTCTTCCCCTCATTGTTTGCGAGGGGGATAGCTTCCACCCACTTAGATACATAATCAACTGCTACAAAAATATACTTCATTCCATGAGAACTCACAAACGGACCCATAAAGTCAACACCCCAAACATCAAATAACTCAATCACAAGAATGGGGTTTAGAGGGAGCTCTTGCTTTCTTGAAATGCCGCCATCTCTTTGGCATCTATCACACGCTTTGGTGAACTCATGAGCATCTTGATGAATAGTTGGCCAATAGTAACCACATTGTAAGATCTTATGAGCAGTCCGGATACCACTATGATGTCCACCAAAGGGTGAGGAATGGCATGCCTCTAAAACACTCAACATCTCAACTTCTGGCACACAACGCCGAATAAGCCCATCAGCACAGCTCCTATATAAGTATGGTTCATCCCAAAAGAACTTCTTCACATTGTACATGAACTTTTTCCTTTGATGAAAGGACAAGTCTGATGGAACAATATCACTAGCTAAATAGTTCGCAAAATCTGCGAACCATGGAATCAAGTCTTGTGAGGCAGCCAATACATGCTCATCGGGGAACGTGTTATCAATATCAATCTTATCCCCCAACTCTCTCATAGCTTCATCTTCTAGACGGGACAAGTGATCAGAAACTTGATTTTCGGTCTCTTTTCTATCCCTTACCTCAAAGTCAAATTCTTGCAGTAGTAATACCCAACGAATCAACCTCGGTTTCGCATCCTTCTTTGCCATCAAATATCTCAAGGCTGAATGGTCAGTATGCACTATAACTCTAGTACCTAGCAAATAGGAGCGAAATTTTCAAAAGCAAATACTACTGCAAGGAGCTCTTGCTCAGTTACTGTATAGTTCTTCTGAGCTTCATTGAGGGCTTTACTAGCATAGTAAATGGGATGAAGGATTTTGTCCCTTCTTTGTCCCAATACCACACCAAGGGCAACCCCACTAGCATCGCACATCACCTCGAATGGACTGCTCCAATCCGGAGAAATAATGATAGGTGCAGATACCAATTTTCTTTTAGCTCGCCGAATGCTTTAAGACAGGATTCATCAAAATAAAATTTACAATCTTTCTCCAGCAGTTTGCACAACGAATGTGCAATTTTTGAGAAATTTTTGATGAATCTCCTGTAAAAACCTACATGCCCAAGAAAGCTTCTCACACCTTTTACAGAGATAGGTGGAGGAAGTCTCTCTATTACCTCGATTTTGGCTCGATCAACCTCTATGCCCTTTTCTGAAATGCGATAACCCAAAACAATACCTTCTTTCACCATGAAGTGGCATTTTTCCCAATTGAGTACTAAATTGCAGTCTTCACATCTCTTAAGAACCTCAGATAAATGGCTCAAACACCGCTCGAATGATTCACCAACCACAGAAAAATCATCCATAAAAACCTCAATAGTATCTTCCACCATGTCGGAGAATATTGACATCATACATCTCTGAAATGTGGCGGGTGCACTGCACAACCCAAATGGCATTCTCTTGAATGCAAAGGTCACATATGGACAAGTAAAGGTGGTTTTCTCTTGATCTTCTGGTGCAATAGAAATCTGATTATACCCCGAATAACCATCAAGAAAACAGTACCACCCTTTTCCAGCAAGTCTATCCAACATCTGATCCATGAATGGCATAGGAAAATGGTCTTTTTCGGTCCATGCATTTAATTTCCGGTAATCCATACACACTCTCCATCCAGTCACCGATCTCATTGGAACAAGTTCATTTTTCTCATTGGGGACCACAGTCATTCCCCCTTTCTTAGGTACACACTGAACAGGGCATACCCAACTACTATCGGCGATCGGATATATTACTCCGGCATCCAACCATTTAATGATTTCCTTCTTCACGACCTCTTGCATAGGTGGATTTAAGCGTCTCTGGTGCTCAATACTTGGCTTATGATCGGGCATGAGTTGGATTTTATGAGAACAAATACCAGGAGGGATCCCAATAATGTCCGCAATAGTCCACCCAATAGCTCTTTTGAACTTTTTTAGCACTTTCACCAAACTCTCAACTTGTTGTTCATTCAGGTCTGATGCAATGATTACCGGCAAAGTGTCACCGTTTCCTAAGAATCATACCTGAGATGAGGTGGAAGTGCTTTTAGTTCTAACTTTGGATCCTCCTCTATAGATGGTTTCGCGGGTGGAGACTCGCGATTCTTCATGTCTAGATCATATTTCTTCGGTTTAAACCGAACATTACCACGATCAAGAGCAGCGACTAATGACCCATATTCTTCAATGCAATCATTATCAAAATTCATTATCACTGCCGCCAGTGCTCCTAGACGTTCTTCTATTTGTGTCTCGGGTGACTTACCAACTTTGTAGGATATAGCAGATACCGGTTGGATCTCACCACTCTGCCTATAAATGTTGAAGGTCACTTCTTCATTGTTCAACCGAAATTTCATTTACCCCTTTTCCATATCAACTAAGGCTCTACCCGTAGCAAGGAATGGTCTCCCAAGAATAATAGGCACCTCAAAATCGACTTCACAATCAAGAATAACAAAATCTGCTGGAAATATAAACGACTCCACTTTAACTAGCACATCGTGGAGTATCCCTATAGGCCTTTTTACTGTTCGATCGGCCATCAGTAGCCGCATCGCAGTGGGCTTTGGATCACCCAAACCCAACTTCTTATAAATCGAGAGGGGCATGAGATTTATGCTTGCCCCCAGATCACATAGTGCTTTCGCAATATGCAATAACCCGATTGTACAAGGGATAGTGAACGCACCCGGATCTTCTTTCTTCTGTACTAAAGATCTTGTAGCAATAGCACTACAATGCTGTATTCTATCATCATCCTCAAAAGTGACCGATCTTTTTTTTGTAACCAGATCTTTCATAAACTTGGCATAACCGGGCATTTGTTCTAGAGCTTCTACCAAAGGGACATTGATAGAAAGCTGCTTCAACATTGTTGTAAAACGCCGATATTTACCATCCTTGGTCTTTTTCACTAACCTTTGAGGAAAGGGTGGTGGTGGTCTAGGCATGGGAGTTACCTTTTTAGGCACTTCAACTTCTTTTTCAGTGTTATCTTCTACTTCATCACTAACCTCTACCACTTTATCATTATCTCTCATCACCTTTTCCACAATAGACGGCATAGGTGGGTCAATGGTTTGCTTACCACCCCGAGTAGTAATTGCCATACCGTGTCCATCATTTTTCAGATTTTGGACAGTGTTGCTAGGGAGAGTGCCCGGTTGCCGTGTGTTCACAGTCGCAGATAATTGAGCCATTTGCAACTCAAGCTGCTTAATCGATATTGCATGTGTATTGACTTTCTGCCGAATACCCACTACATCACTCCTTAACTCTTTCGTGTGCTCATCACTAGCATCGAACCTCCTCATCATTTTGTGCAACATATCCTCAACTCGCGCCATACTACCTCCACCATCCCTAGGAGCAACTTCACGATTTTGAGGAGGAACATAAAGCCCACTCCTATCATTTTTGTTACCATAGTTACCCCTGTTGAAGTTGTTGTTGCGCTTGTAATTTCCATCACGGACATAATTACCCTCACGGTTGTAGTTACCATAATTTCGACCTTGGTTCCCTTGACCTTGGAGCCAATTCTCCTGATTGGAGCCTTGGGCATTCGGTCGGAAACCCCCCGTCTGATCATTTACTGCATAGGAATCCTCCTCATAATAATATTCATCAGTTGGTGGTGGTGGTTTAGACAAGTAGTTCACTGCATTTATCTTTTCTGCACCCCGACATGTTTTAACACCAACCCAAGCTCAGTTCTCATCTGTGCCATCTCTTCACGAATCTTATCTGTGGCTGGGTTGTGTGTGGATTGCACTGCAAAGGTATTTCTCCCCGTATCTGACTTCCTAGTACTCCATGCTTTATTATTTCGGGAGATTTTCTCTATCTTTTCGGCAATCTCAGAATAAGGACACTCCCTATAAGAACCACCTGCTATAATATCCAATACCGCTTTATTATTATCATCCTGTCCCCGATAGAAGTATTCTTTCAGTGACTCATCATCTATGCGGTGATTGGGGACACTTCTCAAAAATGAAGTCAACCTATCCCAAGAACTGCTAACTGACTCTCCTGGTAGTGCCACAAAGTTGTTCACTCTATCTTTGTGATTTAGTTTCTTGGAGACCGGGTAGTAACGTGCTAAGAAAACGTCCCTTAGTTGGTTCCAAGTGAAAATTGAGTTATAAGGGAGCTCAGTGAACCAAATAGCAGCCTCTCCCGTCAGAGAGAGAGGAAATACTCTTAACCCTATTACATCCAAATTCAAATCAGGCCTCCCTACACAACTTTTACACACTCCCCTCACCTTAGCTATATGGGCATGTGGGTCCTCAGAAGGTAGCCCTGAAAACAAACCTCTAGCAGTGAGCATTTGCATTAGACTACTAGTTACCACAAAGGTGTGACCTTCTGGTAGAGGGGGTAAGACAAGTGGCCCATCAGAGTTTGCAATATTATCATAACCTCTGTAGTATTCTTGAGGACGTGGAGCGGGATTTTGTCCCCTTTGTGCATCTTGACCAGGATTATCAGGTCATAATCGACCATGAGCATCAACTGAAGCTGGGATGTTCTGGTTTGGATCATCATCATTTATACCCAAGTTTCGATTCATATTGCGTAGTGTACGCTCTAACTCGTGATAGTCGGGAAACAAGGGTTCTCTTCCTTCCGTGTATTTGGCATACAAGGAAGTTAGTATCTGCAAGAATAAAAAACAACAGAAAAAGTAAAATTAGGAAAATATTGACTAAACCTTAGTAATAAGTTTAAGTTAATCTAAAAGCTACTTTCCCCGACAGCGGCGCCGAAATTTGATACGCTCAAACTTACTTCTCAAATAAGAAGTAAAGCGGTCGTATCAAGTAAAGAATCCAACTAATGAGGTTGGGATCGATCCCACGAGGAAAATAGTTCAGACTTAACTTTATTCTATTATTACTACTATTTAGCCAACTATTTTCCAAGAAAACAAAAGACAAAAAGTGGGGGGTTTATTTCTGAATTAAAGAAAAAGACTAGCTAAATTAAAGTAAACAACTAACAGATTCAAATCTCGGAGTTTAATCAATTAATAAAAGTAACTAGGGTTTAAGTGTTCCCCACAGATTCCTAACTTGATAACTCTAACTATAACAATTCTTTCCTAGTATCTTGCATGTAAAGTGATAAGTTATGTATCTCTAAATCCTTGATCCGGCATCTAGAAAACTTCACTCCGCACTTGGTCCGGCTACGTGTGTTGCTATACTAACCCTTATCTTTACCTCATATTAAGCATTGCATTCGGTATTTGACTAAGTTATTACCTCGTACCAACCAATACTAGCCTATTAGATAGTCTACACTAAATCTATGTTGATAATTCTTTTCCTATTATCTACCTCCTTGGTCCGGCAAGTAGCATTAAGGCGAGTTCTAACGTTGGCCATCCGTTAAAAAGACTTCTACACGAAAGAATTATCAATACATGCAAGACACCATTCTAGAATTGTTATTTTAGTTAGATTTTACCTTGTTATTCACCCATGATTCCCACAACCCTAGCTATGGAGTTTAGTTACCCATGGTCATAATTACACAATTCATATTTTTAATGGAAGAATTCATGCACTTACTTTAATGAGAAAGAATAAAATCCAGAATTTGACTTGATTAATCAACACAAAATACCAACAATCAATTCCAAAAAAAGTGTATCAATTAGTGAAATTAATTCTTCAATACTTGAACAAGAGAACTAAAATTATCTAAAAAGTCTAACCCCAAAAACGAGGTTTTTCGAACTATTTATAATAAAAACAAAACCTAATCAAAGAAGGATTCTATTTACTGAAAATCTGTCCAAACGCGTCTGGGTCGACGGACCTCGTGACGGACCGTCATGGACACGACGGACCGTCATAGCCTCCGTCGTCCCATACTTCACACATTCTTCTGATGCTTTCTTCATCCCCTCGACGGACAAGTATGACGGACCGTTCCAAGCACGACGGTCCGTCGAGGGTATCCGTTCCAAAACACTTGAACTTCTTGGAATTTGGGTACTGGGACTACTTCTCTGATCATCACGACGAACAAGCAGGATGGACAGTCGTGGCTATGACGGTCCGTCATGGACTTCCGTAATCCCACACTTGGTCAGACTTCCCCATCTTTCATCAGTAGCTTTTCTCCTCACTATGATGCCACCTACGGACCGTCACAGCCTCGACGTACCGTCATGAGCTCTGTAGGTGATCTCTTCTGTATTTCTTGCTCAAAAACTTCTGCGTTCATCTTTGGACAGATTTCTTGCAAACAAAGAGGAACTTATATAAAAATCAACACAAAAAGGCTTTCGACACACAATAAACTTAAGGAAAAAGCATTAAAAGTACCGTGAAACCACGGTACATCAGGCACTAACTTGAAGCTGGATGCTAATGAACTGGGTTCAAAGACTCTACCCATGTACAAAGAAATCACTTTTAAAGGTTGCTAGTAGAATCCGAAGATAGTTGAAGAAGACAGTGGACCTGGTCCTATTCTGTCCATCAATAGACTTTTTGATTTGGAGTATATGGTGTTGATTGATTGTGCTGGGTATCAATCTGATGGAAGTAGTACCTCAAGAGTGGATTATGTTATAGGTTGATCGCTCACTCAAGGGAAAACAAAAGGCAAAATGCAGTTGCTCTTTCATCAACTTAGGCGAGAATGTAGCAAGTGCAGCTTGATGGGAACTCTTGTGGACCATGAAACATCTTGAAGCTTATAAAAATATGCCTGAATTAATCAAGATGATGATGGAAATACTAAAACCTTCTTGAATGGATCCTGCCTGAAGCAATCGACTCCTTCGTGACTAGCAAAGGGAGCAGGTATCCTTGCTTTTCAGTTATGTGTGTTTTAGCAAGTTCAGTTTCATACCTTTTGTAGGTATACACACATGGAAAAAGGGGATGACGGAAAAGGGAGGTCAGTAAAGATCTAGGCAATGACATTCAAACTACAGAGAGGGACCTGGGATTTTCTCGAAGGTTAGCAATCTTAACATTGCAGTTTGAATTATGCATGATAACCATTGCAATTGCCACATGTCTGTCATTCAGGAATCTGACTGTTGTCTCATCTTTTGAGTATCAAAATGATACTTCCTTTCTATTTATTTATATTCCATATTTCTTTCTATGTTCCCAAAAAAATCAAGTTACCTTCCAAATATGAGGGTGCTTCGAAATTATTTTTTCTCTTCTTTTCAAACACACTTCAAATTGTTAACCCCTTTATTCTTACTAGAGAATTCTCTGATGAAAATGTTTTAAGTGTGAAGAGGGATCTGGTCCTCCATGCAAAATGAAGAAGTGGAAAAGATGATGTTCAAAAAGAGAGAAGTTGATATTGTGAGAACTCAAAGTTTTCTGAAGAGGAAGGTGTAAAAAAAAAATCTTCTTGGTTCCTCAATTGTTGATCTATTCATCTCAGAGGCCTTGAGTTATTTGTGTTACCAATTTTTCTGTTATGAGAAACTCAGGCTGGTGCTGAAAGCTATGACAGTTGCTCGTGTTAACTGGAATACTGAAATGGGCTGTCTAAATGCGGGACCTCACAAATGAAGGGACCTAGTTCCTGTCTGAGTTCGCTCGTCCAGATCTATAATGGGATACAGTTGTAAAGCTGTCATGTCAGAGGTTGGTGAGGCGTCAGCGTACTACACCAATCAGAATGGACGAGGGTGTTTGTCCAACGGATAATAACTCTTTATGTTTGATATTTTCAACATGACAAACACCACATTAAGTACATTCATTCAAAGAATAAATTCAGTCATCAGCCCTTTCAAGAAGTCATTTAGAAGTTTGCAAGGGATCTGGTCCCTGCAAGACTGCGTATGTGAAAGGACGACAAGACAGCTGTCAGAAAGGTGCCACTTCTGATGTGGTAGGTGCACATCCTTCCAGAAAGATAGACTCTCAGCCAATGGGCGATCCCAAGGAGTTTGTGTGTATTTCATATAGTCTTCTCACCAAAACACAAACTCAAGATTTGGCAAACCAAATTTGGATTTTCTTCTCTCTGAAAAATTCATAAGCTTACAAAGCGAAAGCCATCTTCAAGGAAGAACTCTTCTCAACTCAACAAAGGGACTTGATAGAGTGAAGGAGAGTTCATTGGCCATATGAATAATGCTACTTGTTTATGGCCATATGAATGAATGATTGTACGCTCACGTGAGGAGTTATGATACCAGTGTAGGGACCTGGTCCTCTGCAGAGTATGAAACTCCTCCAGGCTTCACAGTGCTGGACAACTTAAAAGATGTCTGCGTCAGGAAAGTTGGTGAAGCAGCAGAGTACTTCACCAATCAGGGATGACCAGGTTGTTTGTTTGATGGGTAATGACTCTCCATGGTATATATTAAACAAAAATAACAAGTTTCAGTCATTTCATTCATAGAGAGAAATTTCAAGCTTTAAGGAACAACAAAGGAACTGATCCAAGTGCATTTATTGCTTTCTGTATTTGTTGTATTCTACTTGCTTGTTATTGTTCTTAAGTTGTAGGATTCATTTTAACTGTGATAGAAACGTTTCAATATTGGGTGAATCATTATAAGAGCTTAGGTTACGGTTAACTTAGGCTTTTACTCTTGAGAGCAGTGTTGTATCTGCTCAGGCTCATCAAAGTGATAGGGAGTATTACTTAGTGGGGAGATTAGCAGGCTAATATCTTGTTGTAACCGACTTTTACTTTTGCTTGTTGAAGATTAGTGAAAGTGGTTTGAAAAGTCCTGTTGAGAACAGGTCGTGGTTTTTCCTCCCTTGATCAAGGAGGTTTCCACGTAAAGTTGTTTGTTGAACCTTTACTTTCAGCACTTATTTTACTGTCTGTTATTATAATTGTGCTAAGGACCTGGTCCCATCGAAACAGGTGGACGCAACTTTTAGTTAATGTTCTTACTGAGTCAAGGAACCTGATCCTTGACTGATTGGTGGGTGCATACATTCCAACAAGTGGTATCAGAGTAGGTGCTCTCTTTCTGGTTAACACCAAGAGAGATTCCTATGGAAAGAATGGTTGCTCCACTAAGATGGCGAGAAGGTCGGTCTTCAACAAGGTCACCCCTGTTCGATGGTCAGCACTATCAGTGCTGGAAACATTACATGATTGACTTTATAATGACTAAAGATTGTGATCTGTGGGATGTTATTTGTGACGGTCCCTATGTCCCATTTATTGAAGTAAAATATGGGGATGTCATAAAGAGCGTTGTCAATACTCGACAGTAATACAATGATTTTGACAAACGAAAAATTGAGAAAAACTACAAGGCTAAAAAGTTCATAATGTGTGGAATCGGACCAATTGTATATAATTTGATCTCTTCGTACGAATCAGCTAAAGAAATTTGGGATCTGCTGAGAACTACGTATGAGGGAACTGAGAAAACAAGGGCAGATCTGACTGGGGATGTTTGATCAAAAGGAAGATACTGAAAGGGATGAATCATTAGCTTCTAAGGTGTCAAAATATGATGAAGCCTTTATGGCAAAATCTGATGATGAGGAAGATGAAGAAGAGGTAACCCTTTCTGATCTTAAGCAAAACTTGCATGTTTATTGTGTTAAGAAATTGAGAAGTCTAGCTTCTGTTTTGATTGACTCTATCATTGAGTCAACAACTGAAAAGGAGGTGATGAACAACAACCTAGATATTCTTCATGAAGAAAAGGTAGCATTGGTTGACAAAATTTCTGTTGCAGAAGAATAATTTATAGTTCTAGAGCCTGAAAATCTAGAACTCAAGAAAAAGTTGAAGGTGTTGAGTGAGAAATCAGGAAAAGGAAAAGGAGAGGATAGTAGTATGCAAATGGAGCTAGAAGCTAGTTTGAACACTGTTGAAACAAAACTTGCTATGGCCTTGGAGAGAAATAATCAGTTAGAAAGGGACCTGGTCCGCGTCAAAAAAGAACTGAACAAATCTCTCAAATGGGCTACCTCTTCAAAAGTGCTTGCCATTCTTACAAGTTAGGGTCAAAATGATAGGAAATGGTTAGGAAATTCAAGCAAAAGTCCTTCTTACAATCTTCATAGTAAAAATGTGTCTGTGTTTGACAATTTGTTGTGCCTTCATTGTGGTCGTAATGGTCATTTGAAGAAGGATTGTCCAGCTTGGAAAATAACTCAAGATGACCTCTCAAAATATTCTGAACAGAGGAACAAGAAGTCAAAGGGACCTGGTCAATAGAAGAACAAAAAAGAAGAAGGGACCTGGTCAACAAAAGAACTGGCAGAAGAAGGGACCTGGTCAACAGAAGAACTTGCATAAGAAGGGAGCTGGTCGTGCTTCTGTTCCTAAGTTGACGAAAATCAATTTGCCTCACCGGACAAAGAATTCTCTTATCACTCCTTTATCTGCTTACTGGGAACTCCAACAAAAGTGGGTTCCCAAGGCTAACACTTGATATGGTATTCTTATGAGAGGAAGTGGCAACAACCAGTGATGTTTCATGAATGGTGGATGCTCAAAGCACTAGACTTCCTCTCTCTCAAGGAACTTCAAGGTGGAGGTGTCGTATTTGGTGATGGCAAGAAAATGTATGTTCTTTTTGGGAAGGCATGTTTGGAAAATCTATGGAATACACTATTGAGGATGTGTACTATGTCAATGATTGAAGTACAATCTTTCAAGTGTTTCATAGATTTGTGATGAATGAAATTATGTGAAGTTCTTATTAGAAAGAATGTGTGGTCACAAACTTGCTCTATCGGGCAACGATCTCGATAGAAGAGAGATGCAAGAACATGTGTATTGTTGATCTGTCTACTGCTCATTGAGAAACTCTTACTTGCCTTGGTTCTCAAAGTGAAATGCTGAGGTATGACAAGAGAGACATGCTCTTGTGAGCGTTTCACTACTGCACAAACTTATGTGAAGGGACCTGGTACCCTGTCTGCACAAAAATGAAATTTGCAGACGACAAAGGTTGTGACAATGACGTTAAAGAGAAGCAGATCAGACCGTCCTCCAGGTAAAATATGAAGGATGTTAACCTTTCAAGAACCCTCGGGCTGAAGTGATGAATGTAACATGTTTTCGTGACAAAAATGATGATATTAGGTACTGTAATCTCAATGATGTTGAAAGAGTATGTGTGGGATACTCTTTCTCCATCAAGGCTTATCCGGAGTACAAAATATGTGCATTGAACATGATGTTCATGTAATTCTTGATAAGTCTAGAAGAATAGAGAAGCTGCAAAAGAAAGATGATTCTTATATGGAGGGGATGCTTTAGATTCAGAGAAATAATATATACAGTAAGCTTACTGAAGAACATCCTCTTCATGAATCCAGCAATCTCAAAGAAGATGATGCAGATTATGAACCTGAAGAGGGATCCGGTCCTCTAGACAGTGTTGAACAAATATGATGCAGTTCAAACTGATAATGTGAATTCTGAAGGTGAGAATGAAGAAGCTGATCAAGCTCAGTTTGATAGAAGCAAATTCTGACAGTCGATTCCCCAACAAGCTGATCGGTTGTCTAAGTTTCTCCTTAACAATGGCTTCAAGAGAGATCAAGCAAATCTCAAAAGGTACCTTTGGTTGTCAAGAATAATACATCATTGAGCTTCTCAAATGGCGTAACATACTTTAAGTCAAAATAATGAGAAAGAAGGGTGATGTCATCATGTCGTTTTGCTAAATGGAGCATCAAGTGGCTGACATCTTCACCTTAGGCTTCAGTAAGGACCATCTTGTCAAGAATATGTATGTACTCATAGTGGCTAAGCTGAAAGAAAGAAGATACCACAACATGATCAGGGTAATTACTGTCTGAACATAGGAAGGGACCTGGTACCTGTTCAAAGAAACTGCTGAAAAGGGTTCATGTTTTAGGTGCCTCGACAATTTATACTTTCTTGGGCACTAACTTGAAGCTGGATGCTAATGAACTGGGTTCAAAGACTCTACCCATGTACTAAGAAATCACTTTTAAAGGTTGCTAGTAGAATCCGAAGATAGTTGAAGAAGACAGTGGACCTGGTCCTATTCTGTCCATCAATAGATTTTTTGATTTGGAGTATATGGTGTTGATTGATTGTGCTGGGTATCAAGCTCATGGAAAGAGTACCTCAAGAGTGGATTATGTTATAGGTTGATCGCTCACTCAAGGGAAAATAAAAGGCAAAATGCAGTTGCTCTTTCATCAACTTAGGCGAGAATGTAGCAAGTGCAGCTTGATGGGAACTCTTGTGGACCATGAAACATCTTGAAGCTTATAAAAATATGGCTGAATTAATCAAGATGATGATGGAAATGCTAAAACCTTCTTGAATGGATCTTGCCTGAAGCAATCGACTCCTTCATGACTAGCAAAGGGAGCAGGTATCCTTGCTTTTTAGTTATGTGTGTTTTAGCAAGTTCAGTTCCATACCTTTTGTAGGTATGGAAAAAGGGGATGAAGGAAAAGGGAGGTCAGGACAGATCTAGGCAATGACATTCAAACTACAGAGAGGGACCTGGTCCTTTCTCGAAGGTTAGCAATCTTAACATAGCAGTTTCAATTATGCATAAGAACCATTGCAATTGCCACATGTCTGTCATTCAGGAATCTGACTGTTGTCTCATCGTTGAGTATCGAAATGATACTTCCTTTCTCTTTATTTATATTCCATATTTCTTTCTATTTTCCCAGTAAAATCAAGATACCTTCCAAATATCATGGTGCTTCGAAATTCTTTTTTCTCTTCTTTTCAAACACACTTCAAATTGCTAACCCCTTTATTCTTGCTGGAGAATTCTCTGATGAAAATGTTTTAAGTGTGAAGAGGGATCTGGTCCTCCATGCAAAATGAAGAAGTGGAAAAGATGATGTTCAAAAAGGGAGAAGTTGATATTCTGAGAATTCAAAGTTTTCTGAAGAGGAAGGTGTAAAAAAAAATCTTCTTGGTTCCTCAATTGTTGATCTATTCATCTCGGAGGCCTTGAGTTGTTTGTGTTACCAATCTTTCTGTTATGAGAAACTCAGGCTGGTGCTGGAAGCTATGACAGTTGCTCGTGTTAACTGGAATACTGAAATGGGCTGTCTAAAAGTCCAGATCTGAAACAACACTATCAGAGGGACCAGGTGCCAAAAAAAAAAGAAAAACAGACCTGAAGGTTCAACATACAGGTTGGGCTGCACAACATGTTGTACATTAAGAGAAGATTCTTGAAATCTTATGCTAAGGGATATGCTCTATTAATTTTATTCTTTCAATCCCTTGCCTCTAAGTCATCCCTTTTCTTCTTATGTCTCTATGGCAGTCCTCATTACTCTTTTTGGGCATTGTTCTGTTTTCCATTTGTAATCATATTTGCCATGCTTTGATGACTGATATTTGGTTTATGGATGAAAAATGTCTTGTTTCTACTGACTTGTCTCATTACTTTATGCCTTTTTAATCATGCTTAGTGTTGCCCAAGTGTCCATGAATTTGCTTGAACTGCATTTCTGTCAACTTGGTTTACTGCTTTAACCTTTTTTTATGATGTCAAAAGGGGGAAAGTTGTTAAGGTAAAGTATGAGATCATGGTGTTATCACTGCTGGAAGAAGACATGGGTCATGCCGATAGGGGGAATCAATGCTAGGTACTTGAAGAGGAAATGGTTCTGCCGATAGGGGGAATCAATGCTAGCTACCTGAAGAGGACCTGGTCCTGCCGACAGGGGTAAGAAGTTGAACAAGTTTTCGTCATCATCAAAAAGGGGAAAATGCTATGTGTTTTGATGATTTGACAAACATCGGGGATGATTAAACTCCAGTTACCCTAAGAATTCTTGTTGATAGGGGTAACTAGTGAATATGTTTGTCAACATCAAAAAGAGGAAAAAGCTATATTGATGTTTCGATAATTTGACAAACTTTGGGAATGATATCAACTCCAGTTACCCCAAGAATTCTTGTTGGTAGGGGGAACTGGTGAATAAGTATGTTATCATCAAAAAGGGGGGAAATGTTAGTTTGAAGCTGAGTTGAAATGTTAGCTCGAACTTGATATGAAGTTTTGATAATTTAACAAATTTATCGATCTAACAAGGAACCATATCCTTGTTATTGGAACTGCTGACAGTGAGATGAATGATAAACTCAGTGTGAGATATATTTGTGTGCTATAATCAAAAAGGGGAGAAATGTTATATTCTAGATGTTTTGATGATCCTCACAAATGCGGGGACCTGGTCCCTAGCAGAGTTCTCTCGTCCAGATACAAATAGGGTACAGTCATAAAAAATGTCATGTCAGGTGGTAGGTGAAAAGTGCAGTATCCTACACCAATAAGAAGAGATTGTATGTTTTAGTATCTCACAAATGCAGGGACCTGGTCCGAGGCAGAGTTTCCTCCATCAGATACATAATTGGTTACAGTTGTAAAGCTGTCACGTCAGAGGTTGGTGAGACGTCAATGTAATACACCAATCAGAATGGAGGAGGGTGTTTGTCCAACGGATAATATAACTCTTTATGTTTGATATTTTTAGCATGACAAACACCATATTATATTCATTCATCCAAAGAAGGAAGTCAGCCAGCAAGCTTTTTCAAGAACTCACAAAGAACTTTGCAAGGGACCTGGTCCCCGCAAGACTGCGACGTGAAAAGGTGAAAAGACAGCTATCAGAAAAGTTGTCACCTCTGATGCGGTAGGTGCACAGATTTTCCAACAGCAGACCTTCAACCAATGGGATGGTTTCAACGAATTTGTGGTGAATTATATTATCTCTTTTCATCAAACACAAATTCAAGATTTGGCAAACTCAACTTGTATTTTTTCTCAACACTGCTCATCAACAAGGAACCAGATGGAGTGCTAAAGAGTCTTTTTGTATGTAGAGCTTAGTGTCTTATGTGCTTACATTGTAAATCTGATCCTAATTTATAAAGGAATCAGATTGTTTTGGTTTGTTGAAAGTCTAAATCAGTTAAGGTTACCTAATTTAGTGGGAAACATTGTTTTGTTACTTAGTCAAATTCTAAGTCATCTAGAGTTAGGTGGTTTAGTGGGCGGTGTGGTATCCGCTTAGCAAAGTCTAAGTTATCTAGGGGTGATAGCTTAGTGGGCGATGTTGTATCCGCTTAGGCTCTTCAAGTAATAGGTAGATTACTTGATCGTGAGATTAATAACTTCTTCTCACATTGGTTGTAACCGGGTTTCACTTTTGCTTGAGAAGATTAGTGAAGACGGTTGAAAATCCTGTCCAATAGGTCGTGGTTTTACTCCCTTGAGCAAGGAGGTTTCCACGTAAAGTTATTTGTTCAACCTTTACTTTCAGCACTTATTTTACTGTCTGTTATTGTAACTGTGCTGAGGACCTGGTTCATCCAAACAGGTGGAAGCAACTTTTAGTTACTGTTCTTACTGTGTCAAGGGACCTGGTCCATTGACTGTTAGTGGACGCACCCATTCCAACAACAATTCCATCAATAAACAAGTTGATTCTATATATAATCAGTTGTTATGTGAAGATTTTTGTTTATAACACATCGCACATCTTCATTTCAAAATCTTTTAATTTAGTCATGTCGAAAAATATCACAACTATTATCATGATTATTATTTTTTGCCTTTGCCATGTCAAAACGATAGCAAGTTATTCTATTATGCCAGGGGAATTGAGCGAATCACGATTACCATCTTTTGTCTGGCAAAAATTAATGCAAAATGATGCACAAAAATTAAAAAAGTTGATCGTCACGAGTTGTTTATGCGAACGTTGTGGATGTGAATGCCCTTGTGGCGCATGCCCAGGAGAGTGTATAATTCATTGAAGGTTGTTGTACTTCCTATATATATATGTGTGTGTGATAATAAAACACAAAGTAGCTCCCATTAACCATATATTACACACTTTAATGGTTTGACTATACTTTTATTCTCTCTTTACTGTAATTTTTTTGTTGTTACTTTCTCTTCTAAATCAGCGACAGAAATAGAAGTTCAGTTATGAGTTCAACCTAATTCAATTGCTTTTGCTTAAAAATGTATTTTTAGATCTCGAGTTTATTCTTAGGAATGAAATCATCTTGATAAGAAGCACAATTTCTAGGACGTACGAAAACTACAAATTATAAAGAAGGAAGTGGTAATGAACTTGCCACTAAATATTCCTTGATTAATAGAAATTTTGATGGAACAAAGGTTGTCACAATAGAAAAAACAAAAAAATGACAGTATGATACACTAAGCATCTCGTGTTTACACGGGGTTCATAGAAGAATTGTACCCCTAAGCGTGTGATGTAGGCAGTCTAGCCTGATGCATAAGTGGTTAGTTCCACAGCTCAAACCCGTGATCTAAAGTCACACGGAGACAACTTTGTCGTTGCTCCAAGGCTCCCACTTCTCACAATAGAAAAGATGGATAAAAATACATAACTTTTTTGAGGAAGTATGAAGATATACATTTGATTTCATTTTTACTCAAATGAAACTTTTCTTATAAATGTACACTTAGCCAGATTTCTTAATAAAAATATGAACCAACTGGAAAATATCTAACCTTTCCTTCATCTGCAAATTTGTGCAATTAGGAAGGTTTTGCTTATTGGCAGAAGGCTCTATGAATGAATATAATCAAAGTCAAGATGACCACTAATCTGGTACCGTGAGAAAATAGGTTGTCATCGCTTTTCTGAATCTTTTCTTGTATTGTTTTGGAGAAACAATAGTTGGGGACGCATTCCTTGGTCCTCCGAGTATGCCTGATGCCTTCACCCATGTCTCTAAGTGCTTGTCCCAAGTATATTGCCTCATGAAGTCGATGATCCCCAAGACTAGTTCTTTTCGTTCTTCATCCACCCCGACCAGCAAAGAGTAGTCCATCACATCAACAGACTGTCAAAACAGAACGTTTGTTGGTCAACGTTGCAATGTAGACACTAAAGGAGGAAAACAGAAGATAGACACTCATAGTGAAAGTAGCTCACTGCCAAAAAGGATGTATCATTCCAAACAGCTCGCTCGAGGCTTCATTTTGCTTTGCTTCCAAGAAATATGGGTTTGGTATGCAATGTTTCTAAAAGATTCATATCTAACAACACTTTGTTTACTCCAGTTGTATCTGCATTATAGCGGGATCGTAGAGAACCCTTGAGATCATACACCCTAGAGATCTTTCTTTCGAAAAAGAGATTCTCCGTCACGATTAAATCCATTTTTGTTTCCCTGCCTCCTTTCAAATGTTTGACCGAAACCTAAAACATTGGATATGAATAGGAATAAGTCTACTACAACAACTAAAAAGTTATTCGAAATAAAGGCACACCATGTTTCACCTGAAATATTCCAAGAACTTTTGCAAGGCAAGTTGGATTCCGAGAGTTAATAGAACTTGTTAAATATTTGAAGTACTCTGGTGCAAATTCTTCGAAAGAGTCCAACTCAGTTTTCTGAACTTGTTTTATTATGAATCTTTCATCGAATGACTTGGCAAAGTAAACATTGCTCTTTCCCCCTTGAGCACTCCATCTTTTACAACGGCTTAAGGAACATACAAAATCCAGTTCATCAGGACAGAACTTCCTCCTAAGAGCATCAAACTGCTTTGCAAAGTAACAAGTGACTGAAAATTTCACCTTTCCCCCACTACTCGAAGATTCATCATCGAAACAGATCCTTAAGTGAGGAGAAGTTTTTGAATCTGAAAAGAGGGAAGTAATTGTACTGGAAGTGTTGGAAAGTAGGAGAACATAAAAAGTAGTTTTGAAAATTGATAAAGTGAAGGCATGGTTCACTACTTGTTGTCGTATGTGTACTCTATCAGGTTATCCAGATTCTCAAACGTGATTGCAGACGATCTGTACAACTATGAGGGTTTTGCGGCAACGAAGAAAAAATGCAAAAATAAAGAAGAAAAAGAAGAATACAAATATGGAAAGCAATAAAGAAGGAAAGCAATAAAGAAGTAGAAATTCAAGTCAAATAAGGAAAGAAATAAAGAAGTAGCAATTCAAGTCAAATAAGGAAAGAAGTAAATATAGACAAATTCAAGAAGGAAAGGATTTGTAATTCCTTTCCTTGTAGAAGTTGAAGGCAAATCAAACTCTATAAAAGAATCAAGAAGTTGAAGGAAAAAAGCGTCTTTGCAATCACAAAAATTGAGAGAATTTTTCCAGCAAAGCCAGAACGATAGCTATTGCATATTCACGAAATATATTATCTTGAGATAGTAGTTACTGGAGAAAAAATACAGGTCTTCGTCACAGCAACGTAAGGACCAGGTTCACCTTCGTCACAGCAACGTAAGGACCAGGTTCACGATAACTTTCCACTCTGAACTATTGAATGTTGAAGTCTGATCAATTAAAGTTTAGGGTTATTAGTCTTTGTTGATTTGTTCTAGGTTTATTATTGAGTTGTAATAATTCCTAGATTGTGTAACAAGAAGTGGGTTTGACTTCTTGGGAGAGAGGTTGTGAGAATTGTAAATGAGAAGTGGGTTTGACTTCTTGGGTGGTTAGAACTAAGAAGAGTTGAGAGTTTTTGTAAACAAGAAGCGAGTTTGACTTCTTGGTGAGTGGGGAGTTTTCGATTATAGTTTATCGAAAAGGGTAGAAGTTTAGAGTTAGATTCATTGATTAACTGAGTTGTAAATCTTGAATTAATATAAAACTTCGGTGTGGTTTTTCCCTTCCTTGAGTTAGGAAGGTTTCCACGATAAATCTTTGTTTTATTGTGTTGCGACAGAATTACAAGAACCTGGTTCTTGTATCAGGGTAAGGTTTCTCCAGGAAGCATCTTCAGAACCATGGCTCCCATAATGGATATAATCCATGTCTAGAGAACCAAAAGACTGCCATGCTGAAAGGCTAGAAGCCACTCCAGCCTCCTTGTTGGTGTCACTCATGTTCCAACTCCGTTCAGACACGCTTGACTTATCAGTGACCCAGTCACTATACACTTTTGAACAAAGTGCATAAGATATAATGCTAGTAGGTTCATTGTCATAAACAGCTAGGACAACATCTCTTGAACCATTGAGTGGAACCATCAGCCTAGCTCCATCAGGTATAAGAGATGCATAAGAAATAAACGAAGGTGAAGAACCCATAAGGAGATTAAACTTATGAGCCTCACTGGGTGACATCTGAGAATAAGTTCTCTGAACACTGGAAACAGGATCTCTGATCATATTCTTATAGTCTCCAAAAGCATGAAAAGACCTAATTGATGATAAATGCAATGAAGAAGGTGGCAGCCCCTTCCTGATTCTGTCTTGAAGTCTCAT
The DNA here is from genome assembly GCA_016801875.1 of Solanum sitiens. Lineage (NCBI taxonomy): Eukaryota > Viridiplantae > Streptophyta > Magnoliopsida > Solanales > Solanaceae > Solanum > Solanum sitiens. The sequence continues at coordinate 1,166,176 of JABWTJ010000365.1, read as the reverse complement.
AGCAGAGTCGAACGACTGAACTCTTGCTGGTAACTTTAGCCTTCTAAAAGGAGGCAAATCAAGTTGACTTGGTTGTCTGAGAGGAGCAGCTTCAGATCCATCTCCTTGTAGCAACTGAGCTTTTTTGGGAGAACGATCAGTGCCAGACCAAGCAAAGTCTATCTGATCAGAAAGGACCGATGCAGCTGAAGGAGCTCTTTCCAAGGATGTTTGATTAAATGCAGTCTCCCCTTCCGTCTGCATTTCCTGAATTGTCTCACTCTCAGATGAGGTTAACATGGAACTTTCTAGCTCACCATAACCATAAGGTGATACACCAGTTCCCTCCTGTTCAGACTGCAGAGCTTTCTCGGGGTATTCCTCTGAGTCTGAGAACTCGGGCACAGACTCTTCGTAAACATGTTCAAGAGTGTCATTCTTTAGAAACATATCCCTTCTCCAATCTATCAGCTCATTACAAGATCCACAATCCTCTGAACCCACTGAACCAGAACTCTTTTGGAGGAAGGACTTCATGGACAAAAGCCGACGATCCCAAACATGTGAAGCAATCACGAGGGAATGCCTCAAGCGATTTAGCTCAAGAATGTCTATTGCTCCCTGTCTTGGGTCGAAAGTTTCATCCTCATCCAGCTAAAGAAATTCCTATTGTACAAGCAAACAGAAACCAAAAAAGTAAGGAGAAACGCAGCACTTGTCATACATGCTAAACTATAAAATCTGCAACCAACCTACATTATTAAAGTCGTGAGAGGAAAATGCACAAGTATTAAAGATTGATGTCAAGTAGTTTCTTACATGGTAATCGTTCTTTTCCTTCATAAGCAGCTCCTTTAACTCCACAATGCAGTCATGCAATTGAGTTGTATCAGATGGTTCACATTCTACAGGGTAACTTTTCTCTTCAATCCTGTGGAAGGCACTTGATATTTCTGCGTACGAAGCTTTGGCTTTACACAGTAACTGCAAGATATATCACATAGAGCTATTGTAAGCATAAATACATATCAAAGACATCGCAAATACTTAAAATAGCAGGAAAAGTGTTTAATATTTCTGTCACCTCAGCTGCTTCTTTCCTTAACCACTCCTGTTCAGTGTAGCCACTAAATTCAAGGGTTAATGGAGGCAGACGAACTGACAGAATATCAGTAGGAGTATAGAGGAAGAACGCAACCATACTTCCACACCTGAAAAAGCTAAGTCTGTTATTCACTCAATAGCGATGGTGAAGCAAAGACTAAAGTATCACAGAGATTTCAAACTCTGGCAGATGCCAACCCAATTCTTAAGGAATACCATGCAGTACGCACCCATAGTATCAGAGACAGTCTCTTGCAGAGAATGACCACAGCTAGCAACACGGTTAGCAGTTGCATGATTTGAAAAACTAAGTTCCAAGAACTTCCCAAACGAGAGTCCCCAAGCAGCATCTGACATTATTACTCTACGAGTCGCTGGTGGAACTCCCTCTATTTGTGCACACTTAAGGCATCGATGCCACATCCAAATCTTTTTGTCCCGTTCACCAGGAAGAGAATTTCACCAAGGGAAGACGTTTAACGTTTATAGTAAGATTCGCCTGCTGGTGAGTGTAGCAGATGACATGAGCCTCAGCTGGCTCCTTGCACGATTGACAGGAAGATATCTGACATCATGACGTACAATACAAAAGTAGCATGAAATTATTTTTGATAATGGAATGTCATGCATTGTTAAAGGGACAAAAGATGATTGCTACCTGACCAAAAGGATCATCCTGAAGATATCGCCCAAGTGGCTTATCGAAGGAGCCATAAAACTTGATGCGAAGTAGCTGAGAACGTTCCATTTAGAACACATCGACTAGAGAAGGACACTAATATGCTTTGACGACTGTCAGCAGCTGAGTCGAATTCATCGGGGATTTTGGTTTCATTTGATCTTTCTAGCTTTGATAGCTCTGCTAGTTCTCTGGGTTGACTCTCTTCTTGACCTGAAGTTTCTACTGATCGTTTAATTGTTTGATCTTCAATTTCAATAGAGCCAACAGGTTTTGTATCATGCGCTGAAAAAAGTGAGAGATTCTCATGATCTGCAATAGTTAGAACATCTCTTGATCCACCATCATCTAGGTTAGATTGATCACCACATTGAGGGTAATGATGCTCTGACAATGACTCTGGTAAAACTGAAGAAACCTTACCCCTAAATCAAGAACAGGGTTCTTGATTATTTTCCTAAGAAAAGAGCTAAATAAAGCAATATACTTTAACTAAAATCTTCCTCTCTCAAGGAAGGAAAAACTTAGTTTTATTAACTTTTCTTACTCAATTACAATTTTCGATTAACTCTAATTGAACTCTTCAACTTACAAGAAGCCAAACCCACTTCTTGTTAGTTAAAACACTCTCTCTCCACAAGAAGCCAAACCTACTCCTTGTTTACAATCACACAATCTCACAAACTCACAAAACTCACAAGAAAACAAGAACACACAAAATTCACAAAACGATCTTTGTTGTCTCTCTCTTCTTCTCACCTTTCTTCACATTTCTCCTCGATTGCAAAGATAATTTTCTTTGGCTTGATATCTCTGTTTATATAGATACTTTGCCGCCTCTCTACAAGGTTGATAACAAACCTATTTTCTATATACTTCTTTGATATGGAAAGGTTTGTTTATTTGTTGAGATATACGCATAAGGTTAATAACCTTTTGAGAAAAGGTTTGTCTTCTTTATTTATTTCCATAAATAAATATGTGCCTCTTTTATTCTCCTTCTTTCATAAATTAATATGCGCCTCTTTTATTCTATACTTCTGCTTTAACTTATAGATTAATGAACCCGGTTCATGAGAGTCATGAACTTGTTGCCAATCTGTGTTTGAAAAACATAATTACTAATTCTGATAAAACTTTACAGAAACATGAAGTAACTAAAGTTTTCAGAATCAGTACAAAAGATGAACAGAAATCAATTAAGTAAAAATTAAAATCTGTAAAAAAATGTACCAGAATCTGGAAATTTTTTTAATAGGAAAAAGATCAAGTCCACTGAACTCACAGTGTCCCATTAAGGAAATTATTCCCCTCTAGTATCCCCGGTTTGATTTGGAATATGACCTCCCAGGGTAAAATGATCTCAATCACCAGAGTATAGATACCAAGAACTCTAGTGTCAGCGAACCAATCAACAGTAGGAAAGTACACGAAGAAAAGTTTGTGCAGAAGAACAAGAAGAAAATCAGAAAATTCGTAAGTCAATAATCTGAAGAATGAATGGTATTTATAGGCAAGAAGAACAGTTCAGAAAGGTTGCAACCCTTTCAGAATCCATACGACCATTGATGAAAGTTTGCAACCTTTCAAATGGTAATGACTGTTCCTGAAAGTTATAACCTTTCAGAACAGTCATGGCGGGAAATTTAAATAAAAACAGAAAAGTTCAAATAAAACGGGTCGTGCGCGGATCCAAGTCGGATCGGGTTAGTCAACTAAAAAATTGAAAACGTTTTTGTTATCAACTAATTAATTGAAAACATTTTTGGCCATGTAATTAATTAATTAAATAAATAATTAATTAAATAATTAAAATAGACTTTGTCCTAAAAATAATCTCTCGATCGATTATTTGCCAAAGCCGAGGCGAGCGACGACGGCGCGAGGGGGGTCCCTCTTTCCAACCCTTTTAACAATTAATAGGAGTGTTTCTGTATTTAAACTCTCCTATTTTTCTTTCCACCACCGATGAGGGACAAATGCCTTTTTATTAAAGCATAAGAGGACTTTTCAAGTTCCAACTCTTCAAGTTCTCAGCTTTTCAAATTCCTCTCTTTCCCTCTATTTCTCATCAATTCTTGCTACATACCCAACAATCCCCCACATTGATGGGGAATGGTTATAACATAGGACTGCACGAACAATTTGTGTACTTTACAGGCAAGGATTAATTGCATCTGGATAAGTAGGTTTCCCCTTGGACTTTCAATAGTGAACATATGTCAGATATACTCGGTCAATCGGTAGATGTGACATCTTTGAACCGTCGAGCTTTGGTATATACCTAGACAACCATATGTCACACAATTAACCCTTTACTTTTTATGGTTCTTACGGTTGTGTTCGTTTCAGCCATAAACACCTCCTGGTTTCATGAGTGTATAGAGAATAGGCTTTTGACATAAAATTCTCTTCGAAGCGGCTTCCACTTCACACTCATATAGGTGATTTCTAACCGTGTCATCTCGTAGATACACTATTTGGTCAAATTTACCAAACTTAGCAAATCATTAAAAACTTTAAGTTTTATTACCTCATTAACAAGCCTTAAAGTCTTAACCTTATTCGTGAACATTGTCTTCATCATGAGAATGGATTGAGTTAATTGACAATGTCGAACCGTCAGCCACAACTTTGTTTTTCTCCTTGAATCTAGCTCTTGGGATCTCCAGTCTGCTAGATAGAGTTACCGTCATGCTGACTTGTCCTAAGCCGTAAACCCATTCCCTTAGATGATCTTTCAACTGCCTCTCTCACTAGGCCTTTCATTAGTAGATCTGACACATTATCCCTTGACTTTACATAGTCAATTGTGATAATTCCACTAGAGAGCAGTTGTCTTACGGTGTTATGTCTCCGTCGTATATGACGAGACTTCCCGTTGTACATAACGCTCCCTGCCCTACCAATTGTTGCTTGACTATCACAATGTATGCAAATAGGTCCAACAGGTTTGGGTCAGAAAGGAATATCCTCTAAGAAATTCTGGAGCCATTCAGCTTCTTCACCAGCCTTATCAAAGCAATGAATTCAGATTCCATTGTGGAGCGAGTAATACATGTCTGTTTGGACGATTTCCAAGAGACTGCTCCTCCACCAAGTATGAATACATATCCGCTTGTGGATCTTACTTCATTTGACCCGGTGATCCAATTTGCATCACTATATCCTTCAACCACAGCAGGATATTTATTATAATGCAAAGCATAATGTTGTGTATATTTCAGATATTCCAACACATGTTTCATTGCCATCCAATGAGTTTGATTCGGATTACTAGTAAACTGACTCAGTTTACTAATAGCACATGCTATATCTGGTCGCGTACAATTCATAATATACATCAAACTTCTCAATACTCTGGCATATTCCAATTGAGAGTCACTTTGACCTTCATTCTTTTGAAATGTACAACTTAAATCAATTGGAGTTTTGACAATATTGAAATTTAAGTACTTGAACTTATCCAATACTTTTTCAATATAATGAGATTGAGATAATGCTAGTCCCTGAGGAGTTTTGATAATCCTGACCCTTAAGATCAAATCAGCAACTCCTAAGTCCTTCATATCGAACTTGCTAGACAACATGCGCTTAGTAGCATTTATATCATCGATGTCCTTACTCATTATCAACATGTTATCAACATATAAACAAACAATGACTTCATGATTCATAACGTTTTTAATGTAAACACATTTATCACATTCGTTGATCTGGAATCCATTTGCCAACATAGTTTGGTCAAATTTAGTATGCCATTGTTTGGGTGCTTGCTTGAGTCCATAAAGTGACTTCACAAGTCTGCACACTTTCTTTTCTTTACCAAGAACTATAAACCCTTCAGGTTGCTCCATGTAAATTTCTTCCTCCAAGTCTCCATTTAAGAAGGATGTCTTTACATCCATTTGGTGGATTTTAAGATCATGCACTGCTGCTAGTGCGATTAACATCCTAATTGATGTTATCCTTGTTACTGGAGAGTATGTGTCAAAGTAGTCCAGACCATCCTTTTGTCTGTACCCTTTGACTACCAGTCTAGCCTTATATTTGTCAATAGTCCCATCAGGTTTAATTTTCCTTTTAAAGATCCACTTTGATCCTAAAGGTTTATTTCCTGGAGGAAGATCAGCCAATTCCCAAGTGTGATTACTTAAAATTGATTTGATCTCACTATTGACTGCTTCTTTCCAATAAGTTGACTCAGATGAAGACATAGCTGCTTTAAATGTTTGAGGCTCATTTTCAAGCAATAGTGTCACAAAATCTGGTCCGAAAGAAGCAGGCTTCCGTTGGCGAGTACTACGCCTAAGATCTTTACTAGTTAGTGTATTTTCCGTTGATTCTTCTTGTGGTCGTTTAGGTCTTTCACTTGTCGACTCACATTCAGTTTTATACGGATAAATATTTTCAAAAAACTCTGCGTTATCTGACTCGATTATCGTATTAACATGAATCTCAGGATTATCAGATTTGTGAACCAAAAACTGACAGGCCTTACTGTTCGCAGCATATCCAATAAATACACAGTCTACTGTTTTGGGTCCAATTTTAACCCTCTTTGGTAAAGGAACCTCTACCTTGGCTAAACACCCCCACACTTTGAAATATTTCAAGTTGGGTTTCCTTCCTTTCCACATCTCATATGGAATTGATTGTGTTTTTTGATGGGGTACTCTATTGAGTATCTTATTAGCCGTAAGGATGGCTTCCCCCCAAAGGTTTCGCGGTGAACCAGAATTGATCATTAAGGCATTCATCATTTCTTTTAATGTTTTGTTCTTCCATTCCACCAAACCATTTGACTATGGTGTATAAGGTGCAGTAGTTCGATGAATAATACCATATTCCAAACATATTTCTGCAAAAGGAGATTCATATTCTCAACCCCTATCACTCCGAATCATTTTATTTTTAGATTCAATTGGTTCTCCACTTCATTTTTGTATTGCTTAAATGCATCAATTGCTTCATCCTTACTATTAAGCAAATATACATAACAAAATCGAGTGCAGTCATCAATAAAAGTTATAAAATACTTTTTCCCACCACGAGATGGTGTCGACTTCATATCGCATATATCTGTGTGAATTAAGTCTAAAGTTTTGGAATTTCTTTCAACAGACTTATAAGTATGTTTAACAAACTTACTTTCCACACAAATTTCGCATTTCGATTTATCGCATTTAAATCAGGCAATACTTCTAGATTAACCAATTTTCGCAAGGCTTTGTAATTTACATGTCCCAAACGGGCATGCCATAAATCATTTGACTCCAATAAGTAAACAGAAGCAGAATTTTTATTAATACTGTCAACAACCATTACATTCAGTTTGAAAAGACCCTTATTGAGGTAGCCCTTTGCTATGAATATTTCATTCTTATTTATTACAGTTTTATCACTAACTAGGACACACTTAAATCCGTTCTTAACGAGTAGTGCAACAGAAACTAAATTCTTCCTAATTGTAGGGACATGCAGAACACTGTTCAATGTCAACACCTTGCCGGATGTCATTTTCAACATTACTTTTCCAGTTCCTGCAATCCTTGATGTTGCTGTGTTTCCTATGAACAAATCTTCATCGTACTCAGCAGGAGTGTACGTTGCAAAGGCTTCTTTCGCGGAGCAAATATGTCGAGTGGCACCTGAGTCGAGAAACTACTCCTTGGGATTTCCAACTAAGTTACACTCCGAGATCATTGCACATAAGTCATCTGCATCTTCCATCTCTTCCATGATGTTTGCTTGACTTTTGCCTTTGCCTTTTTCCTTGTCCTTTCTTGGAGCACGACAATCAGAAGACCTATGACCAGCCTTGCCACAGTTGTAACAGTTGCCTTTGAATTTCTTCTTGGCCTGTTCTGACTTCTGCCCATTGGACTTCTTTCTCTTTTTGTCTTTGGTAGTAGCTTCTTCAATAATATTAACTCCAATGATTGTTGAGCTCTTACGAGACTTCTTTTTGGCGTTTTTGTTTTCTTCCTCAATCTTGAGCCGAATGACAAGATCTTCAAGCTTCATTTCTTTACGCTTGTGCTTTAGATAATTCTTGAAATCGTTCCACGAAGGAGGCAATTTCTCGATCATTGCAGCCACTTGAAAAGCTTCATTTACTACCATATCTTCAGCAATCAGATCATGGAGAATAAGTTGAAGTTCCTGCACTTGTGATCCAACAGTTTTACTATCTACCATTTTATAGTCTAAAAACTTTGCGACCACAAGCTTTTTCAAGCATGCATCTTCTGTCTTATATTTCTTCTCAAGTGCATCCCACAACTCTTTTGAAGTTGTTATTGCACTATAGACATTATATAAGTCATCATCTAAAGCACTCAAAATGTAGCCTTTACATAGGAAGTCTACCTATTTCCATGCTTCAATAATCATGAATTTTTCCCTGTCTGGCATATCATCAGCAGGCAGTAGAGTTTCTTCACTTGTAAATTTCTGCAGACCAAGAGTGGTAAGCCAGAAAAATACTCGTTGCTGCCATCCTTTGAAATTCACACCTGTGAATTTACCCGGTTTCTCTGCTTGTGGTACAACAGTTTGGGTTGGTGCAGCAACAGCCACTGTAACACCATTGTTTGCCATTTCTGATAAACAAAAATTGATACAATCTTAGTAAGCAATACAATATAATTGCAGACTTAAAGGAGAATAAAATCACGAAGATTTTTATCTCCACCAGAAACACAAATTAAAAATTAATTTCCTTAAGATTGTTGCCAATCTATGTTTGAAAAACAGAATTACTAATTCTGATAAAACTTTACAGAAACACAAAGTAACTAAAGTTTTCAGAATCAGTACAAAAGATGAACAAAAATCAATTAAGTAAAAATTAAAATCTGTAAAAAAACGTACCAGAATCTGGAAATTTTTTTAATAGAAAAAAGATCAAGTCCACTTAAATTAAAGTGTTCCCTGAAGGAAATTATTCCCCTCTAGTATCCGAGGTTTGATTTGGAATATGACCTCCCAGGGTAAAATGATCTCAATCACCAGAGTATAGATACCAAGAACTCTGGTGTCAGCGAACCAATCAACAGCAGGAAAGTACACGAAGAAAATTTTGTGCAGAAGAAGAAGAAGAAAATCAAAAAATTTGTAAGTCAATAATCTGAAGAATGAATGGTATTTATAGGCAAGAAGAACAGGTTCAGAAAGGTTGCAACCCTTTCAGAATCCATACGGCCATTGATGAAAGTTTGCAACCTTTCAAATGGTAATGACTGTTCCTGAAGGTTGCAACCTTTCAAAACAGTCATGGCGTGAAATTTAAATAAAAATGGGAAAGTTCAAATAAAATGGGTCGCGCGCGAATCTGAGTCGGGTCGGGTTAGTCAACTAAAAAATTAAAAATGTTTCTGTTATCAACTAATTAATTGAAAACATTTTTGGCCATGTAATTAATTAATTAAATAAATAATAAATTAAATAAGTAAAACAAACTTTGTCCAAAAAATAATCTCTCGATCATTTGCCAAAGCCAAAGCCAAAGCCAAGATGAGACGAGCGACGACGATGACGGCGCGAGGGGGGTCCCTCTTTCCAACCCTTTTAACAGTTAATAGGAGTGTTTCTGTATTTAAACTCTCCTATTTTTCTTTCCACCACCGATGAGGGACAAATGCCTTTTTATTAAAGCATAAGAGGACTTTTCAAGTTCCCAACTCTTCAAGTTCCCAACTCTTCAAGTTCTCAACTTTTCAAATTCCTCTCTTTTCCTCTATTTTCCATCAATTCTTGCTACATACCCAACAGAACTTTCCTTCTTTATAAGTAGTTGAACCTGGTTCATGAGGATCATAATTTGTTATCATCAAAAGTAATTAAAACAACTTCTATTGGATTTATCAAATTCCCCCTTTTTGATGACAAATAACACCATTCGTACAGGCTTTTCTCCCCTTTTGACACATCAAAAAGAACAAGTGAACAACACCCAAGAAAAACAGATACACCAGCAGAAGATAGGTAGGAACTAATATTATGTGTCCACACAAGCTATGACAGCAACCAAAACAATCAAAACAGCACAACTATTTAACATTGTCAGAACATAGCAAGGAAAAGCTAACTAAGGTTTAGATGAAGAAAAAACTTTAAGCATATGATCAACACGAACATTGTTATCCATTTGTTGTTGAATGAGTTGATCTTTCAATCTCCCTACTTCCCCTTGAGAAGCAGCCAACTGAGCCTGAAGAATAGTAACTTCATCTTTTAAAATCACATTTGAGCTCGAGCCTCATTATGTTCAGAGAGAAGAGCAGTAACTGGACCAGCAGAATGAAGAGGAACTTGATCCACAACATCATCCAAGAGATTGCATTCAGCGAGAGTGGATTGAGTGAACATGTCATACCTGCTCAAAGATCGACCATCCTTCAAAGGTACCCCAAATTCTCTAAACACAGTAGTCAACAAATTCCCATATGCTAATTGATAAGGTTTCTTAGGATCCACTGTTCTGACCATATATTTAATTATAAGAGAGGGCCAGTTAATAAGACGCATGGTATCCAAAGCATAAACAAGACCCATATCTCGAAAATTTGCTTCATGTCTCCGTTCTCCTCTTAGGACAATGCCTTTGTGAACTACTTCAAACACCAATTTGTGGAAAGGAGACATTCCCCTTTCAAAACCTTTCGAGGTCGATCATTTACCCTCCACTGTGTGAATTTCGAAGTTAAAGCACAATTATCGTTCTTACCCCAGTGATATTCCTCCAACCCAGTGCAAGGAATACATAGTATTGCCCCCAACCTAGTTTTGTCAAAATCTATATCTACACCATGAATATGAAGAAAGTACTAAATCATCTATTATTGTCAAATTAGCATAAAACTCAGCCACTTCTTCATCAAATATCATGTTTTCAGAGTGAAGAAAAATGTCTACCCACCCCTGTACTGCAAGTAAGGCTAACAACTTTTTTATCGCAGTATAATCCCTAATATCTGGATGAATTGTTCTACCTCGCAAGATTTTCTGGGATTTGAAATAAGCCTCCCTTCCCATGGCAAGAAACTTAATCTCATTTTTGGTTAGGGTTTTAGATGGGGAAGGGTTAGAGGAGTGACCAGATTCAGAGATCTCCTCGTTAGTGTCGGAAATAATAGAAGTAGGAGGAGAACAGACGGGTGACTTACCAATACATCGACATTTCTTGCTCGACTATGCCAATATTTGTGGATGGTTTTCACTTGCTTTTCGAGTTCGAGGTGTCCAAATAACCTGTTGTTTGACAGCAATATGTCTGCGAGGACGCCGAGGAACTGGTTTTGATGGAGGAGAAGTAGGTGTTGGAATGGTGGGTGAAGCGGGCATGGGGTCCAGATGGGGTAGATTGGGTTTTGGATGGGCGGTGGTGGTGGAGATGGTTGTGGGGTGAGTACAATGTTGGTTTCCCCCTGAGTAGTTGCCGGATTTTCCGATGTGAAGATCGGTTCGTCATCATTATCAGAGTAATCGACGAGAAGGAGAGAAGAAGCCATGGAGAAAATTTTGTTTTGTTTTTTTTTTCATTTTTTTTGTGTGTGGGGAAGATAAAAAATTGTAAGGGAATATAAAGATAATTATGATGAATTGGTAGATGAACAGACTTTGAAAAGGGGGAAAGTTGAAGCGACGACAGTCAAGTCGAAGAGACGTTGGAGTTTTAATGTGACTTTATGCAGTTCCCGCCCAAAAAAATGGAGATATGAGAACCAGGTTTGAGATATGAGAACCTGGTTCTAAAAATATATGTTCAGACACATGGTAATGACGTAGTTGCTTTGGTTTATGATGAGGTTGTGTATACCTGTGATGAGGAGAACCTGGTCCTTTGGAGATTAGTTCTGAAACACAAGCCCTAGTGACTTCTAAGAAATGGTTCTCGACCAAGAGCCTTAGTGAAGATGTCAGCGATCTGGTCCTCAGTAGTGCAGAATGTCATTATGTTTAGTGCGTTTGTGTTTAACCGGGTTCTTTGCCATATTGATTGCACTAGTGTTATCACACATGATGGGAATGCATCCTGTTTTGACCCCAAAATCTTCTAGTTGTTGCTTGATCCATAGTAATTGTGCACAACATGATGCGACTGCTATATATTCTGCCTCTGCTGTTAAGAGGGCAACGGAATTTTGTTTTCTAGTAGCCCATGAGATAAGACATGGACCTAGAAAGTTTGCCATTCCAGATGTACTTTTTCGGTCAACTAGGTAGCCGGCATAGTTAGCATCTAAAAATCCTATTAAATCGAACGAGTCTCCTGATGGGTACCATAGCACCAGGTTCACAGTACTTTTGAGGTACCTAAGTATTCTCTTTACTGCTTTGAGATGACTCTTTAGGATAGGACTGGAATCGGGCACATAGTCCAACACTAAAAATTATATCAGGTCTGCTTGCAGTGAGGTATAAGAGAGATCCAATCATACCTCTATATTTGGTGTCATTAACTGGAGAACCTGTTTCATCTTTATCTAGCTTTGTTGTAGTGCCAATGGGAGTGTCGATTGTCTTTGCTTCATACATGTCAAATTTTTTCAGCAATTCTTTAATATACTTTTGTTGATGAATCGAGGTTCCTGTAGGAGACTGATTAATTTGAAGACCAAGGAAAAAGGTTAGTTCACCCATCATACTCATCTCAAACTCACTACTCATTAGTTTGGCAAACTCGATTCCAAGTGAGGGGTCAGTTCCGCCAAATATGATGTCATCGACATAAATTTGTACAATGAGAAGATCTGAACCTTGCTTTTGAAGGAAGAGTTTATTGTCTATTTTCCATGAGAGTATCCATGTGTTAGAAGGAATGTGGATAGGCAATCATACCATGCTCTTGGAGATTGTTTCAGTCCATATAGTGCTTTTTCTAGCTTGTAGACATGTTCAGGCTTATCTGGGTCCTCAAAACCAGGGGGTTGTTTTACAAACACTTCTTCTTGTAGAAAACCATTCAAAAAGGCACTTTTCACATCCATCTGATAGAGTTTGAATTCCATATGGGCTGCAAAAGCAATCAACAATTTTATCGCTTCCATTCTTGCCACAGGTGCAAAGGTTTCATCATAGTCAATTCCTTCTTCCTAATTGTATCCTTGAACCACTAGTCTTGCTTTGTTTCTAGTGATTTGACCTTGGTCATATAGTTTGTTTATGAAGACCCATCGAGTACCTATCACAGTTCGACCATGTGGTCTGGGAACCAGGTTCCAGACTTTGCTTCTCTCAAACTAACTCAGATCCTCCTGCATAGCCAGAATCTAATCTGGATCTCCCAAGGCTTCTTTAATATTTTTGGGCTCAACTAGAGATAGGTATGCTGAGAAAGCACACATGTTTCGTACTCTAGATCTGGTATAAATCCCTGATTCCAAAGGTGTAAGAATGTTTTGAATGGGATGAGAACTTTGATATTTCCAACTATGAGCCTGAGGATTTTGGGTTGATTCAGATGTTGGAGTATCTGATGTCTCTATTTCTATTCCTGTTGGTATATTTTCAGTTTCCTGAAGGATTGGCTCATCTGTGGCATTATCCTCATCTAATTGTAAATCTTCCAATGGTTTTGGAAGATGTATACCAAGATTATCATATTCTCCTACTGTACTTTCATCAAAAACAACATGCATGCTTTCCTCTACCCGATTTGTTCTTTTGTTGAGTACCTTGTATGCTTTTCTTTGCATTGAGTATCCCAAAAATATTCCTTCATCACTCTTTGCGTCGAATTTTCCCAAATTATCCTCTCCATTATTGTGTATATAACATGCGCATCCAAATGGTCAAAGATGTGCTAGACTGGGTTTTCTTCCTTTGAGTAATTCATATGGGGTTTTATTTAAGAAGGCCCTCATTATACATCTATTTATAAGGTAGCAAGCAGTGTTTATAGCCTCTGCCCAATAAAATTGTGGTAGTTTCCTTGCTATTAGTATGGTTCTAGTGATGTCTTCAAGAATTCTGTTCTTACGTTCAACCACACCATTTTGCTGCGGAGTTCTTGATGCGGAGAAATTGTGATCAATTCCAGTTGAGGTGCAAATGCTTAAAAACTTTGAGTTTTCAAATTCTGAATCATGATCTGATCTTATGTTGATGACTTATGTATTGAGTTTCTTCTGAACTAGTTTCACAAATATTTCAAATATTTCATAAGTTCCATCCTTTGTTGCCAAAAATAGGGTCCAAGTAAACCTTGAGTAGTCATCGACTATTACGAGGATATATCTTTTGCCTCCTCTACTTAACACACGCATGGGTCCACATAAATCTATGTGAAGCATTTCTAGAGGTTTAATTGTGCTAACCATTCCCTTTGGTTTGAAAGAGGATTTGGAATGTTTTCCTTTGACACAGGCACCACAAAACTGTTCACTTTGCAGAATTTTCTCAGGTAATTCTCTAACCAGATCTTTTGATATTAATTTGTTAATTGTAGAGAGACTAATATGTCCTAGCCTTTTGTGCCAGCGAGCCGAACTTTTAGTGAAGGCACTGAGGCAAGTTAGTGAATTTTCTGGACTCATTATCTCAGTTGTGTGTACATTTGTGTCTCTTTCCCAGAAGTACCAGTTCTTCACTTGTTGAGTTTACTACTCTACATTCATCTCTAGTGAATACTACCTTGTTTCCTTTGTCACACATCTGAGATATACTTAGTAGGTTATGTTGGAGTCCATTCACGTAGTACACATCATCAATGGCTTGTTTGAGATTTATTCCCACCTTTCCAATTCCTTGTATTTCCCCTGCTTTTCCATTTCCAAAGGCTACGTTTCTACCCTTAAATCTTTTCAATGAGAGAAAGTTATTTTGATTTCCTGTCATATGTCTTGAGCAGGCGCTATCCAAGTACCAGTGCTTTGCTTTTTCTCCCACTGAAGCCTGCAGTTTATTCTGACAGAGTTAGCTTTAGGTACCCAGATCCACTTGGGTCCTTATTTGTGATTAAAGGGGTGAATGAGATTTCTTTTGGCCCATCTAGGAAGAACCTTAGAAGTAGAAACAGGTTCAAAGTCATTTTTCTTTTGTACTTTTCTCAGGACGGTAAAAAATTTCTGATGTGCAATTTGTTTTTTATCACATGCATGACTCTTATGTCCTGTCAAGCCACAGTGAAAGTATAGACAATCTATATTAGGATTTTTCGTTTCCGAAAAGCCTATTCCATGTCTTGTGCCAGATTGACTCTTGTGGAGACTATCGAGAATTATGGAGGACCTGGTCCACCTCATACTATTCTCTGCTTCCTGTTTAGTCGTGTCAAGTTTCTTTTGTAAGGCTTGATTTTTCAGAATGCTAGACTTCAATTCTTTTTCTAGTTCTTCTTGTTTATCAAGCAGAGAACAATTTTGTTGTTCTAAAGTCATGTTCTCTTCTCTTAGGGATGCATAATCTTCCATTAGTAGTTCCTTTTCACGACAGGTTGACTGATATGCATTAATGATAGTTTCTAGTAGTGACTCTAGCTCCCTTTTAGTATATAATTCACAGTTTTCTGTAGTAAGAGTTGAGCTAACCTGATTGTTTTGATCTTCTTCTCCATCCTCAGAATCTGATCCAGCCATTAGTGCATGAATTGTATCTTGTACTTGACACTTACTTTGTTTGTTTGCTTCTTCAGTCATGGCTACTAAAGCAAGAAAGTCATATTTATCTTCTTGCTTTATTTCAAGTAGAGATTGATTCTCGGTTTCCTCATCCTCAGATTCATCTTCAGATATATCTCCCATTGCAGTGAATGCCTTCTTCATGGATAGATCGGCCTCTTGATTTGTCATTCTCCTGTTATTGGGAATATATCTGTCACTTTTTCCTTCCCCTGCCTTTTCTGGATTGTTCTTCTTGTATTCTAAGGCCCATAGTGGACAGAACTTGATAAAGTGATCTTAACTTCCACACTTATGACAAAGTTGTTCTCTAGAATTATCAACATTCTTTTGAGGACTCCTTTTTTTAAACGTTTTTCCCCTTTTTAGCATTCTAGAAAACCTTTTGGTCATGAGTGAAATGTTTTTTTTCCTCGAAGTCTTCAGAAGTAGAAGTTAAGAGCCAAATTCTTTTCTTTTCTTTTACTCCCAATCTCTCTCTCTCTTGATTTTTCTTTAGTTCGTATGTTATGAGGTTTTCGATGAGCTCATCCATGGGAAGCTTATCTAAGTCACATGCTTCAGTGATTGCTTCAACTTTACTTTCCCATGATTCGGGTAAGACACTCAAGAGTTTTCTGACTGCCTTCCCATTTGGAATTACTTCACCTAGGGAAAAAATCTCATTGATGATTGCAGTGAATCTGGTGTGCATATCTTGAATAGTCTCTCCTTCCATCATCCTGAATAGTTCATATTGTCTATTTAAGTTGTCAATCTTTGATTTCTTGACTTGAGTAGTTTCTTGATGTGCAGTCTGCAAGGTTTCCCAGATTGACTTAGCATCTTGACATAAAGATATCATGTTGTACTCATCTGGTCCTATGCCACAGATTAGGATTTTCTTAGATTTTGCATTATTTTGAATTGCAAGTTTATCTTCAGCATCCCACTCCTTTCTCTCCTTTGGTACCATTGTTTCTCTATCAGGCCCCTTTTTCATAGGAATGGTAGGACCATTTAAGACTACGCTCCAGAGATCGGGATTTTCTCCTATCAGATGATCCATCATGCGATTCTTCCACCATCCATAATATTTTCCATTGAACAGTGGTGGTCTTGTTTGAGAAGCTCCTTCTTGGGGGGTAGGTGGTGCTGCCATTTTATTTTCAAGATGTTAATCTTTTAATGAAAAGACCCTGCTCTGATACCAATTGAAGAAATCTTACCCCTAAATCAAGAACTGGATTCTTGATTATTTGCCTAAGAAAAGAGTTAAATAAAGCAATATACTTTAACTAAAACTTTCCTCTCTCAAGGAAGGAAAAACTCAACTTAGTTTTATTAACTTTTCTTACTCAATTACAATTTTTGGTTAACTCTAATCGAACTCTTCAACTTACAAGAATCCAAACCCACTTCTAGTTAGTTAAAACACTCTCTCTCCACAAGAAGCCAAACCTACTCCTTGTTTACAATCACACAAACTCACAAAACAACTCACAAAACTCATAAGAAAACAAGAACACACAAAATTCACAAAACGATCTTTGCTGTCTCTCTCTTGTTTTCACCTTTCTTCACTTTTCTCCTCGATTGCAAAGATAATTTTCTTTGGCTTGATATCTTTGTTTATATAGATACTTTGCTGCCTCTCTACAAGGTTGATAACAAACCTGTTTTCTATATTCTTCTTTGATATGGAAAGATTTGTTTATTTGTTGAGATATACGCATAAGGTTAATGACCTTTTAAGAAAAGATTTTGTCTTCTTTATTTATTTTCATAAATAAATATGCGCCTCTTTTATTCTCCTTCTTTCCATATATAAATTTGTGCCTCTTTATTCTGTACTTCTGCTTTCACTTATAGATTAATGAACCTGGTTCATGAGAGTCATGAACTTTCCTTCTTTATAAGTAGTTGAACCTGGTTCATGAGGATCATAATTTGTTATCATCAAAAGTAATTAAAACAACTTCTATTGGATTCATCAAAAACTGCCTCCACATTAAAGTTGGACCCTAGCTATCTGGACATTTGGGTCATTAGCAACTCTCTGCGCTCTTACAGGTAAAGCAGAATGAGAAATCACTGAAATAACATTATCAGGAAATGTCCTCTCTGGTATAGCAATTGAGGTTGTTGCAGACTCTTTAGGTAGACTAGCACCCTCATCAGCAAGAAACGATGTCTCAAGAGATAGATGATATGCAGCAAATACAGCATACTGAACGACCTTCTTCAGCTTCTTAAGCTCTTCACGACATGAGCCCCTCAGCAAAACCTGCAAATTGTCAAATGAAAGGATAAGTAACCCTCTAATTCTAACTTCAGCCTCTTAATCAGGGTAAAAGAGCACTTCATTGTCAATTTTGTGTTATAGCCCAAGTGAAAACTCGCAACCCTTATAGGCAAAAATAAAATACCATGAAAAGAATATATTGAAAGATGAGAGAACCCCATAAAAATTATAATTATAAAATACAAACACACACAAATTTTGCATGAACATAGAAATTAAAAAAGAAGGGCAATTAAGTCAAATATATAACGTGAAAACTCTCTTAGTGAAGTTCATAGACCAATTTAAATTTTCTTAATCAGATGAAAAGATGATAATTTAAATTTCTACTTCAAAAGTAGCTAGTAGAAGGCAAAAGTACAAATGATACAAAAGAAATAATCATAAATGTCATAATATAAACATATCTATAAGGCAAACATTCACTGATTACTCATTGTATCTAGAGCAAAGAGGTCAAAGTTAAATGGAATGCATCATAAAAGTAGTACGAACGTTGCACACTGAAGAATGTAGAAAACAAGTACACCAACCATTATGCATGATTTAAATCATACTTAGAACATCAAACAATTAGAGTTGCAATTAACAAGTGATGGATTCTAAGAGTAGAGGAAACGCCTGGGACAACCATCAAAAAACATCAGAGTTTTTGATGTCTTTTTGTTCAATTGGTTGGCATGCTCATGCTCTTCAGATACTTTTTCTAAGTGGAAGAGTTCACAATGTCCCAATCTTGTTGTGGCTATGTTGTCAATGGATGGGGTTATAAGAGCACCGGTGCACCTGGCTACTCGCTCTAGCAGTGGCACCTTAACATTCAACACCAAAGAGATATCTTTTTCCAATAGAAGCTCCTGAGCATATGAAGATACACTTTTCTCCACAAGTAGCACATTAGGCCTCTATTCTTGAAACAATCATCTTGAGGTGCTCCTTTTCCTTTTAGGATAACAGAGCATTGTAAATGTGTTTCTATTTGCTCATTTATCATCACTTATTGATTATAAGATCAACTAAAGACCTGTTGCAATAAGGTGTCAAAAGATGCCAACTGAGTGGCAGCTCTTTGGTTGCTCATCCTAAGATAAGTAATCGGGCATTTTTGTACTGTAAAGTTATGCGCTTGTGTTTGATATTCTTATTACAAACTACTCCTTTAATGAGGGTGCTGCATTGAACCAAAAGCGAATCATGATTCTAACTGAACAAATAAGTCTAAACCCCCATGTTTTCATGTGATAAAAAAAAAGTAAAATTTCAATGTTTGTGTGGTAATAATAAGAGAAATTTTTTACCTATCACTTCAGGTTCCTGAAGCTATGCACTTAACCTTTACATAATCAACTGGATCCATACTGCCTCCTTTACATAATTTGCAGCTTGCCGTGCTAGTGATGTAACTATGTCAATCCAGTCATCAGCAGCGCTTTCTTTCCCATAATGTATATCTTCTCCTTGCAATAGCTGCAAAACAAGAGTCCTGAAATGACCATGTACAACAGATCTTAATGGTTCCTTATGATCCAATTATTGTTTATCCTTTGCAGGGAAAATGCTGGAAAGGCTCCCACTTGAAGAGAATGTTGTGCCTGTCTCTCCAATTTCATCATCTTCGTCATCATATGTGAAGAAATTATTTTGTGTCTCGTCATCTTCATCATCAGGTGGAGGAGGAAACCATATAGGACCATTGTTTTCAAAATTCAATGACTTTTGCTGCTTCTCTAACTGGTCTCGGTAAACGGACAAATTGTCAGAGTCATTAGCAGTCTCTGGATCTTCATTATCTTTCTCAAGCCTTCCTAAAACAACCAAGGTTTCTTGATCAAAGGGACCATCATTCTTAAATGACATGTTAAGCGTGTTCCATTACATAAGCCGTCATAAGGATTCAAGTTACGTAATAACATTATTGGACTATTTTTCTGTACCATTAATTTATAAGGAGGTAAACCTACAGCATTTAAACTATGCATGAAATCTTCATATTCGCTTTGATCATTCGGATCAATTGTTTCGTCAATTGCCAGATAAATTTTTGGAGGTGTCGGGTACTAAGTTATTAGCATATTATTAATCTCATCGACAAAATTATTTTTTGTTGTCAAAATAGCACGGGAACTAATGAATGAAGTATTTGAATGGTATACGCAAATTTGGATAAGTAACTTTAAATAAATGACGTAAAGATTCTTGTTCAGTAGTGAATGGAAGAATTAAAGAGTCGGGAATAATTATTTTTCCTTCGGCATTTGTTTCTTCACTACCATTACCAATTCCCATTAAATATTCACAGAAAGCAGGACCTGACTTTGCGCGCATGTTTTCTGATAGTTTAAGTTTTTCAAGATGAGGCCAAAGTTCAGAGCATAATAAGCTTTCATGGATAAAATCTTCTTTTTTACCACTGCGAACAATAGGGAGAGTCTGTCTAAAATCACCACTAAAAACGACAACTTTACCACCAAAAATATTATTATTTTCCATTAAGTCTTTTCAAAGAAGGTCTAAAGCTAATAGCTTTTTTTTTTTGCCATTGAAATTTCATCCCAAACAATTAGTTTAGCATCGCGAATAAGAGAGACTAAGGAGCTTTGTTTGCTTATATTACATGTAAAATTTTCCTCAATGTCTATAGGAAATTTAAAGCGGGAATGAGCAGTTCGACCTCCAAGAAGGAGTGAAGCTGCCACACCTGAGCTTGCGGTGGCTAAAGCTATGAAGCCACAATGTCTGACTGTAGCTAATAAGGCACGATATAAGAAACTTTTTCCAGTTCCACCTGGTCCATCAATGAAAAAAGTACCTGGTTGATTTGAAAAGACTCGATCTAAGATAATATGATAAGCTCTTTTTTGTTCGAAATTGAGTTTTTTTTCTAACAATAGATCTTTTGCATTAACAGTAATATTTCTTTCGAAGTGAACATCTCTAGATTCTCTTTCTATTTTGGGGGGTTCTATTATTCTAGCAGCGAGTTGAAATTCATTGATATTAGACCCATAGAGTGTAAGATATCATTGATATGATTTAACAACCTTTGTTGTACATTATGGGCAGTTAAATTGGCATATCGCTTGAAATCATCGGACATTGGGTTCTCAAATTTTTCCCATATTTCTCTTGGATTCGTAGGGTTGCAATAAACTAATAAGGTAGCGAATAGATGACGTAAGCTATAAGGCATTTGGTAACTTACAGCTTCAGTCATACATTCTATTAAGTTATTATCAGAAAGCAGAAGTCTTCTTTTTTCTGCAGATTCTCTAAATGTATTATAGGACACTCCATTATAGTTTGTAAATCTTGATATGATTTTGGTGCTTTGACGTTCATCAGAAGAAGGCGCAAATAGTATCGTTCTCCTTCTGTTGGATGACATGTCACAATGCGACCAATAACATTTCCCTGTTTACGATGCGTCCATATTTTATCAGAAGATGACCACAAAAAATAATCAGGAAATTGTCGATTCACTAGAAAGAATTGAGTTAGTATCGTTTTTCCTATTGTAGGATTATTTAGTATTTTAGTAATGTTGTCATTGCTTTTGAAAGAAACAAATTGTTGGCCTTCTAAATGTACTTGAAGATGATACACACTTGGATTCATTTCACTGATAGGGAAATAAAATATACGCCAAGTAGCTTCGGGAGGTGAGATCCACCTAGCATATTGATATTCTTTTATTTCGTCTATTTCGATATTTGTATCGTTAGGTGTATGTGAAAAGTCCTTTGCATGTATATTTATAGATATATTTGATAATTTTAATATCAGAGAAAATCTCAACATTTATACGACAACTATATTTGCAAAGTAAGAAAGGATTGTATGGGACAACCCAAGAGTTATCTATTTGATGGCCTCTAATTTTTACAGATTTTTCAGTGTGTCATCTTTTATAAATTGGATATGAATTTTTTTCTTTGGTTGTTTGATCAGCAAAGTCTTTGGGGTATTGAAATTTGCAGGATTTTTTTCCTTTGGTACAAGGAAGTGAGGGATTTAGCAAACCACAAGGACCATGAATCATATGTTTTGTAACAAGTGCATATAATTCAAAATTTGAATCGGGATCTGATAATTCAGCACAAACATATTTGTCATATGCTTCTGGAGTTAGTAGCTTATATTTTTCTTCTAACAAGGAAATGAGCATGTGGAAGTCCTCCTTTTTGGAACTCTATAGTATACATGAATGCTGCAACTTTACTAAACACATATCTTTTTGAAATATCTTTTTTTAGTTCTTCTAATTTGGCATGAAATATTCGGCTAAGCAAATCGGACCTGTTTTGTATTTCATTTGTAGGCAGAATGTTATTTTTTTATTTCAGGCCATGTTGGATTACATGTCATTGCCAGAAAGATATCAGGTTTGCCAAAACGTTGCACTAATGCAATAGCATCCATATATCGTCTGCGCATGTCTCTTGGACCTCCAGTAAAACTGTGGGGAAGTATTTTATGTCTACGTATTTGTGAGGCTTCTCTTTCTCCACGGCGTAACGTATTTAAAATTCCTTCCAATGCATCAACTCTGTATAAGTCTTGGTTACAAGAGGCAAAGTCTAATCGTTGACTTTCAATTTTGATCCATTGGTCAACTGAGAATTGCTGGAATAATCTTCCAGAATGTAAAATTATATTTTCTTTCTCTCTTATCTGTAATTTGTAGCTGTAATATTCACGGCAAGAAACTGTATTTCTTTTGCACTTTTCTTTTTGCATGTTTACAGATTTCATGTCAAAAAAACCATCGATAGAACACATATTTGTTATAGTTGGTAATACTTCATGTTGACAATATGGTACATGATTATGTGTATGACTTGTAGGATTTACTTTGTAAATACCACAATGCATTCATTTTAACCATAAGGAAATAGGAGAGGATATTGTAGTGGATCATAACAACAATAATAGTAGTTTACCAATTGACTCCTATTGATTTTCGTGTATATGCGAATATGTCGTGTTGGTATGGAGTTATTTTCATTAGTTTGTACCCATATGCCAGCAACTTCTGAAGTTGTAGGTAAGTTATAAACTCGTTGGTCTAGACCACCATCACATTTAAAAGCAAAATAGAAACCAGATAAGTGGTCAATATTCGATAAAGATTTCAAGAAAATAGAATAAGGATTAATAGGTTTCAATACATCCATTAAAGTTAGTACAATATTTTCATTAAGCTTATTTGAACATGCCATTCAATTGCGAAGTTCATTTTTAGTGTCAAAAAAATATAGCTGCAAATTTTGAATTTTTTGATTGTTTGGAATCAAATCATCGATGAAATGATATATTTGTCCTTGAACTCTAAAGGTGTAAACATCATTATTTCGTTTTGCCAAGTTTTTATCATAAGTTACTCCAAGGGACGTGAAAGCGAATATGTTATTGTATGTTTTAATGTAGGTTCGAAATTCTTTTGATTCAGCAGTGTAGTATCTATTTGTTTATTGAACTTTTAATTATTTTTAAGTTAGTCTTCTAAAAAAGTAGTAATTAAGAACTTCTTTGTTTGAAGGATAAATACGAAAAAAGTCTTAAGTCATAATTAATTTGTTCAAACTCTGAATTACTTATTTTAAATTAAGAAAAAAAATTCATTTTATATTAATTATAAGTAATCCCAGTAATAATGTATATTACGCAAACTCTTTTACAAACACTTGAATTAGAGCTTGTATGACATGTTATTGGGAGCCCAAAATACTTATTGTGAGAGAGAAAAAGTGAAAAAATAAAAAGTAGTTTGGCGTAAAATTGTTTTTAAATAGGAGTAATAGCAATTTTTCTGTTGTTGGAAAAAACTAAATTTCTGTTTTTAGAAAAAGTGGAAGCAAAATAATTATTTTTTTCAAGACTAAAATGTCTTTTCATATATATTTCGTTAAGTTCCATTTAATAATTATATTTTCTATTTTTATATGATAAATTTATTATTTTATTTTACATTTATGTTTATTATTTTACGTATTATTTCTCAGAATTAGAAAACAAGAAGGTAACAATAATATTTTTGTAAAATTAGAAAAAAGTAAAAAATAACAAATAATATTTCAACGCGTCGATGTATAATATTTATTGAAAACTAGTAAACTTAGCTGCGCTACGCGCGGTGAATAAAAGTTTTCATTTTTTTTTTATTTTCAAATCCAAATAGATTAGCTAATAAATTTTATTATTTAGATTTGTAATTTCAACTCAATTCATGAATTGATTTTATCAAAAAATAAATATCCATAAATTAGCAGTACGGTCAAATACCTATACTTTTTTTTGGTTGAATGATACCTATTTTTATGTTAGTTATAATATATAATTAAGAATTTATGACTTTATTATCCATTTGAATGAGTTCTCAAAATTAAATATGGTCAACTTTGATATTTGTTGAGAATTTAAAGTGAGATTTTTAGTCTTTTCAATTTTTTAAAAAATATCAAAAGAATTAAAATACAAATCCAAAAACAGTCTTACAAATATGAAAAATTATTTGTAATAGATAAACTACCTATAATTTGAAGACCTAAAATAGTACTTCAATATTTGTATATTAAGATTTAAAGTTTTCTCTCTATATGTTGATTCATTGGAAAGAAATGGGTGATACATGATTTTAGTTCGGTAAAATAATTTTTAGTGATATAGAATTAACATAAAAATAATAAATTGTTGTTAAAATACATAATAAAATAAGTAATAAATATAAATGAATAATAAAAGGTTTTATGTTAAGATTACAAAAAATTCTTATAATATCTAATAAAAACTTATAATTAGACTCTTGAATTTTTTCTAAATAAGGTAAATATAAAAAAATTGTTCATAAATAATGAATATTTATAATTATTAACGATAAATAATATTTCCTATAATTAAAGTGTCGGAGAAAAAGTTAAGTAAATTTTTAGAATCATTATAATGGAGGATGAATGGTCAAGTAATAAGTATATTTGAAATAATTATCTGTATTAATTTTTTCCTTGATAAATTCTCTATAATTTTACGTTTTTTAAAATTTATTTCAATGCTATTTTTTTAGTCTCCCTTTTTTGTTATTTTATTTTTCATTTTTAAGTCTTTGCTTATTTATTTCCATTAAGAAAACACTAACAATTAGCATCGTAATTAAGGGAATCAAGTTTGCTCGTCTTTAGTATTTTACTAATTTATATTTTTTAATCAGTAACAATTATCATCGTATCTTAACATAATCAAATTAGCTTGTCTTTAGCTTTTAATTAATTTACGCAAAATATTTAAAATGAATTCTCTTTATTAATTTTTATTATATTTTTCATGATTCATATTTTATTGAAAATTTTAAAATAACTTCATAGTAATTTTGATTATCTCCCGCCGCTAGGCGTATCTACAAATACATTTTAATGTTTTCAAGAAATTGTTTTTAGTCTGACTTTAATTAATGATCTTGCTTTTATAATTCCATGCAAAAAAAAATCAATTATTCTCTTTTATATATCTTATTTTGTATCATTCTTATTAGAAGTAAATAATTACACAAAGCAGTCTTTGTCGATAGGTTTTGCATTACAAGATTAAAGTAGAGGACAATTAAGCTAAACATAAATATATTTGGTTAGAAATATTTTTTTGATGTGCTTTAAGATGTCACACATTTAAACATCAAGTAATTGGGGGTTATGAAGGTATAAAGTTGAAAGTTATAGGTATTACTAATAAGTATTAATTAAGTATAGAGGTTATGAAAGATGAAGAGGTGCGAGTTTATGATAAAAATTAAATTAAAATAAATATATAAAAATAAGAGAAAAAGTAAAAAAAAGTTGCATATTTTTTTAATAAACAAAACTATGTTTAAGTAAAATCCTCCACCATTTTAATGGTTTAATTTTATCATATGACATTTTCTTTTTACATCATTCTAGAAATTTCAAATTAATTAAAAGTCTCTAAATATGCTTCTACTAATAAACATTATTTTTAGTAATTACTATTATTTTGTACAATATTTACTTTTTCTCTTATTTTATATTATAGGAGAGAAATTTATTAAGACAAAAATTAATTAAAAACAAATTTAAAAAGGGACATAGAATTAAAAATTTAATCAAAAGGCATAGAAATAATTTAAAATTGTCAAAAAAAAATTAATCCTACGAATGTTTTAAAATAAAATTAAAAAATAGTTAATTTGTTGTTGATTAAATTCTCAAAATTGTGAAAAAACTTTTTGGCCTATAAATAATTTCTATATATAATAATATAATAAATAATGCAACGTTAATTATGTGTTTTTACCATATCATTGTTATGTGATTGTGAGATACGAAATTGTAAGAGGAATCAATTTATTTGATTCTTAGCTACATAACATGTTTGTATTTAATATTTAGTATTTTATTTACTTTATATTGAGATATGATATATATTTTTTATAACTTATATTTATTATATATTTGTATAACATTTTTATAGCTAGTGAGGAGGAAGATATTGTTAGACGAAATTAAAAATAAGATATATTGGCGTTTTTTCAATTAACTAATTAAGTTGATAAGGAACCAATCAACTCTTATTGCATTGGAGGTTTAACCGGAGAACTATAAACAATCCTTACAATAATAACAACAAAAAGACATAAAATTATAGTTAACTAATCAAGCAAAATATCAAAAATATTTAGTTATAGATGATTTGAAGAAGAAAGAAGGATCATGTTCTCAACATAACATAATTCAATTCTTCAAGATTTACAAAGTGAATAAAAACAATCAGTGTCATTAGAAACTACAAGAATAAGAAAAATAATCTCAAAAAACTGCAAAGAGAAGCAAAAGAGAAAATGAACAAATTATTTTTTCTATAAGAAAAAAATCATGATTTATAATATCATTAACTATCCGAACTAATAATATCAAATATATAATTACAATAGAATAAAAGTGATAATGATAATTAGAAATGTCAAATTATTTTACCTCACAAAATCAAACTATCCAAAATATCTAACATTTTTCATTATACATCCCTCTCCTGCAAAAATCAGATCAAAGAAGACAAAAAAATTAACAAATCAAAGAAACAAAAAATGAAGAATAAGAAAAATAAAAATAAAATGACCATCATACATGTCTCAAAGTGGGTTTTTATAGGTGTAATATTTAATAGTTATAATTTTTTATATTAAATAATTTGAAGGTTATGAATATGAAAGGTTAGGAGTTATATATATATTATTAAATTAAAAGATCAGAAATTATATATATTATTAAAAGATTAGGAGGTGTAATGCTCATTAAGTAACTTATTAATAGCAATATATATATACACATAATATTATTCTGCAAAAAAAATTAAAAAGCTCCAAAAAAAAATTTAAATATTTTTCTGATCGTTGAGGCATGCCACATAGGCGGAGTGAAGATCATTATTTATATATATATATATATATATATATATATATATATCTTAATTAAAAGTACATTAATATTTGTCCTTAATTATAATTTAACTCTCAAAATATTTTTTTTAAAAAGATTAGTGAAATACAATTTCCTTATAGAAAAGTACACTTTTCAAATGAATTAGTCAAGTACTAATTGTTTTTTTTCAACGGAAAAGGTTAAAATTGCCCCTGAACTATGTGAAATAGACTACTTATACACTCCATTACATTTTGAAATCAAAAGTACCCTCGTCATTATCCTAGGAGACCACAAATACCCTCAAGAGTTAACATCTCAATATTTTTAATGACATGGCAAGCCACATGGGACTAATCCTTCCACCTAAGCATTGCCAACTAAGATTCACTACAAAAGAACTTGATGTCACCACAAAATCTCAAAATATTTTCTCTAAAGCTTATGAGTGATTTTTAGTGGCCACAAAGGCTCCAGCAATCATTCGCTAGTAAAACCTATTTTTTCAACAAAAAATATGAAAATTAATTTTCGATTGCAATCTAATTTTCTAAAATAAGTAACTTGCAATATATATATTAAAAACATCGAATATTATTACGAAAATCATGAAAATTACTTCTCGATTCACATCTCCTACTATATAATGCATCATTGTGCATTTTATACATTTACATATGACATAAAAATAAAACATACAGTGTCTTCAAACTCCTGCTTAATTGATACTCTCTTCGTTTAAAAAAGAATGTCTCTATTTCCTTTTTAGTGTGTTTAAAAAAGAATGATCCCTTTCCTTTTTTGGCAACACTTTAACTTTAACTTTCCACGTGACATATTTAATACCACAAGATTAAAGAGCGTTTTGGTACATTTGACATAACTTTAATTTATAACCACAAGATTAAACGTCTTCTTTCTTTTCTTAAACTCCGTTCCAAGTCAAACTAGGCCATCTTTTTTGAAACAGAGGGAGTATTATTTTTGTTTTTTTTTAAAAAACAATGAAGAAAAAATACAAAATTAGAATTTAATGTTAAAAACTTTCAGTGCGATTTTCTGGGTTTTTGTAGCGACTATTGTCGCCGCTAAAGGTCTAGTTCTTTTGTAGTAAATCGTAGTTGGCAATGCTTAGGTGGAAGGATTAGTCTCATGTGGAAGTCAATAAAAACGTGGATTGTTCACTCTTGAGGATATATGTGATCTCTTAGAATAACAACTATTTTTTATCTTAAAATATAGCGAATAATATAAGTGATCTATTTTACATAGAACAATTTAAAAAAAAAAAAAAGGCTTTCAGAATAAAAGCAGTTTTATCAGTAATGCCAAATAGGCTCTTAGTTTTGGTTGGCTGTGTAAGTTGCTGAATCACTAAGTGCATGCACACGCGGTGAGTCAGTCTTTATGCCACCATCTGACGGCGTTGATGGGCCACGTAACACTGAGGAAGTTCAATTCGCTGTACTGAGTTGACGTGGCTCTTTCATAAATCGTGATTCTTTGTAGTTTGATAGGCAAATATGCACTTGACACCGCAACAGCCTCGTATGTGGGAATAAGAATATGTTATCCTCGAAGGTTCTGGAAGGCAGACGTAATAGCCTTCTTTTTTTAAAAAATAAAAATAAATATAGTATCCCGATGGAGAATATAACATTTTTTTATACTACAATAATAATAATAATGTATATAAGACAAACTATATACTAAAGTAGTAGAGCAATTTTGTTTTGGTTGGTTGTGTATGCTGCTGAATCAATAACTGGTGAGCCAGGTTTATGCCATTTGTGCCTCCATCTGACGGCGTTGTAACACTGAGTAGCTCTTTCATAAAACTGTACATTGTGATTCTTTCTAGGCAAATATGTATTTGACAATGCAACATTATATTCTCGTATTTAGGAATTACAACATGTAATTTTCGAAGTTTCTGGAAGGAGGCCTAAAACCTCTCTACTAGAATTCGCACTAACTATACAAGTTTACCCTAACTAACTGAGGTTACTCTTATTAGACGACGCGAATCATGGTTTTTGAACAACTTTCACATTTAGTAAATATAAAATTTATATTTATATGTTATAGTTATAGTTTGTATAATTGAGCATCAGATTGTATAATTCGATGCAGGCATCAGATTTGTATAAAATCTCGGGAGCCTCTTGTTTGTATAAATTGTTGGCAGCCTCTCAATTCAATTTGATGTGTTTGTATATCTGCATAAAATTTGAATTTGTATACAACTGAATCAAAATAAAACGATTGTATATCAAATCCCTCTTTCTCTCTCGCTTTATACAACACAAATTATACATTGTATTTTGTATAATCTGCGTTTGTATAAAACGAGAAAAAGAGAAAAACAAAAGAGTACTGGCAGGGGAAGATTTTTATTGTACAATTATAAATGTACAAGACGAAGATATATGTATTTGCATGTGTATATACAATTTTCTCTTGCCTTATATAAATAGTAACACAATTTATACATTTAATTTGTGTTTGTATAAAGTGAGAGAAGCGAGGGAGAGATTGACGAGGGAGAGAGGGAGAGTGGCGAGCGAGAATTTCAGAGAGAGGGTGAATGGCAACAATGTGTCACAGGTCACAATTAAAATAAATTGCGGTTATAACATTTAATTTGAATTAATAAGTTGCTATTATATATAGAATATTCCTTTTTTTATTTTATGAGTTAAATTTGAATATACTACTTAATTTATAAATGTTAGGTATATATTTAATAAAAAAAATTATATACAACAGGTAGTGCCCTTTTGTGGAAAAATAACAGATATCCCTCATTTAAGTTCTCTTATTACCATTCTTCCCTATT
The DNA here is from genome assembly GCA_016801875.1 of Solanum sitiens. Lineage (NCBI taxonomy): Eukaryota > Viridiplantae > Streptophyta > Magnoliopsida > Solanales > Solanaceae > Solanum > Solanum sitiens. The sequence goes on along the minus strand of JABWTJ010000365.1, from coordinate 1,136,241 downwards.
AGTTTTATAAATTCCCAAAATTCCTTATTTTCATGCATCAGATTAATGTATCAGCGCATCAAATTAATGTATCTCGCGCATCAGATTAATGTATCTTGTACATCAGATTAATGTATCTCGCGCATCAGATTAGTGTATCATGTATAAAATGCACATCAGATTAGTGTATCATGTATAAATTGTAATGTATCTTACTTAACGATTAATGTATCAGTGCTTATATTATTATATCAGTTTGAAGAATTTTTTTTTAATTATAAACTTCTAAGAAACAAATGATAATTTTGCCATGTGATTTTTGTCCTTTGCCCTAGTTTTATTTACAAACAAAGGCGGGCCTATGTGGAATGACATGGGTGCATGCGAATATATATATATATATATATATATATATATATTATACCTTGAGAAATGCATGTATATTTTCTTAGGCTCGCTATGATACCAAATAAATTTGATGAACCGGTTGAAATCGTTGCATTTCGAATCTCATTTACTGATCCTCTCATCTTTGGGTTCACCTCTGTTTGCACGATTTATCTTATATAATGATATTATATCTTTGAAGCATACTCTTTTTAAAACACAAACTAAATAAGTATAACAACTTGAAAAGTACCTTAGAATCATGTGGTTTCTTTCCAGTATTATAATATTGATGGCCTTATAACTATATTGTACAATTTGTATTTGACTTTCCTTTAAACTTTTATCACATAGTATTTCGATAACCGTTCTCTATTACGTAAAAAATAAAATCTTATTTTGGTTGTTTAAAATGTAATATCTCATCTATCATACTCTTCTCTTGAAATTTTATTTTTAGAAATGTAAATTGATTAAATTTAGCATGGCAATCACGTCTAATTTCACTTTGAAATTAAGCTGGCTATACTTGCCGTGCATATCTTTCTTCTAAATTGTTTGTTCATATCACATTAAGAACTCTTTATGTAGAAATACTTCTTTTCTTTCTTTCATTCATTCAGTGGTAAAAATTAGCCTGTTTATATGTGTGTATATATATATAATATACATATACACAATACAAGAGAGAGTAGACATAAATATGATAAGTGAAAAAGAGAAGGACAAGCAACTTGTAGAAAAAAACAAAAAGAAGCTTTTTCCTTTGTTGATTCCTCAAAACCTCCTCAAAATGGATATATTGCAAATCCCACTTGTTAAATTTGTTCAGCACACTGAATCAAACCATTGAAAGGGTACAAATTTGATTTTGTTGTTCTTTCTTACTACTACTACTTTTTTTCTTTTTTTTTTAATGAGCTTTTAGGCACCTCGAACTAATTTTACGGAATATCTCACATCTTTCACCGGTAATAAGTATCAGATAACGCTGGAACAATGGAATCACTTAGTATTTTTTTTATATGCATCGGAATTTGAACCTGAAACCTCATGACTCTCAACCATTGTTTCTTGCTACTTATTATTTCGACTATTTGTTTGTTTATTTAATCAGGGGCAAAACTAGTGTGTAGATATGGACTACACCAATTTAGTAACTTTGGTTCAAACACTTCAGTGTTAAGAAATCTATTTAATATGTACTACAAACTATTTAATTTTGAATCCATTTACTTAAACGGGGCTAAAATACTGAATCTACCAGCTTCAAATTGTAGCAACTTTGTTATAGCGTATTTGAACATCACAACGTAATAGCTTAAAACAAGAATAAAGAGTTGTATCTGGCTAAACAATTGGATTCAGACCATTAAGAATATGTAAAATCCAGCTACCATGGATCTAGGCCATGGATTTAGGGCTGTAATCATCAACTAAGAATTGAAGAAGATAAGACTTTACAGAGAGAATATTGGGAAAATTTTCTGATTTCTGTATTAGATCTACATTGACATACAGAGTGTTATATATATATATATATATATATATATATATATATATATATATATATATATATATATATATATATATATATATATATATATATATATATATATATATACAATTATAGCTCACACAATTCATTCTATCAATGACTATTGTTCTAAACACCTACTCTAACTAACTCTTCATAAGTTAGTTACATTCCTTTCAACTAACAGCCACGTCACTAGGTTCAATACTCCCCCTCAAGCTGAATGGTAAGAAAATATTCTTCATTCCTAGCTTGTTGAGTAAGTGATAGTGTTGACATTTGCCTAAACCTTTAGTAAACAAATCAGCTGGCTGATCTTTAGTGCTAATATAGCGTGTCTTAACTAGTCCTTGTTGTATTTTCTCCCTTACGAAATGACAATCTATGTCAATATGTTTAGTTCGTTAATGAAAGATTGGATTAGCTGCTATTTGTATGGCAGCCTTACTGTCACAGAACATGTCTATTGGTTGCATTACTAGTACCCCAAGCTCTCTAAATAGGCCTGTTAACCAAGACAATTAAGCCACCGTTGAAGCCATGCTCCTGAACTCAGCTTCTGCTGAACTCCTGGAAATTGTCTCCTGTTTCTTCGCCTTCCATGATATCAAAGAGGTGCCAAACTTAACCATATAACCAGTTATTGATTTCCGAGTCTGTGGGCATGTAGCCCAATCTGAATCGCAATATGCAGTAAGTTGTTGAGAGTTGGAGGAGGACATGAGTAGTCCAAGGCCTGGTGCATTTTTGATATATTTGACAACTCTAATGGCAACAGTCATATGAGATTCTTTGGGTTTGTGCATGAACTGGCTAAGGGCTTGAACAGCAAAAGCAATGTCAGGTATGGTCATGGTTAGATACAGCAGTCTTCCTACCAATCTCTGATAATGGCTATCTCGAGGCCGAGGAAGAATCGAAGAACACCAAGGTCCTTCATCTTAAATTTCTGTTGAAGAGCAAGTCTGGTGGAATGAAGCAAAGAAGGATTAGATCCAGTAATGATCAAGTCATCCACATATACCAAAATTATGACAACATCAACACCCACAGTATGAGTAAAAAGGGAGTAGTCAAAGTGACTCTGAGTAAAGCCTAAGTCCTGAAGAGCAGTAGTAAGCTTCAAGTTCCACTGCCGGGAGGCTTGTTTAAGGCCATAAAGAGATTTCTTAAGCTTGCAAACTTGAGGTGGAGAAGTGATAGGGCCTGAATGAAACCCTGAAGGAAGATGCATGTAGACTTCTTCAAACAAATCACCATGTAAAAAAGCATTATACACATCCATTTGATAGATGTCCCAATTCTTAGAAGCAGCCACAGCAAGAACTGATCGCACAGTTACCATCTTAGCAACAAGAGAGAATGTTTCAGCGTAGTCGAGACCCTCGATTTGACTAAAACCTTTGGCAACTAGTCTGGACTTGAACCTCTCAACATCACCATTGGCTTTATATTTGATTTTTAACACCCATTTACAACCAATAGCAGCCTTCCCAGGAGGTAAATCGACTATATCCCATGTACCATTGTCTTCTAGAGCTGTGATTTCCTGTTGCATAGCCTGAATCCATCGAGGGTCCTGTGCAGCCTCATGATAATGTTTAGGTTCGATTTCATTAGTATGAGCAGCAAGACAACCAGCATAAGTAGGAGCTAAGGACTCGTAACTCAAGAAATTGGACATAGGATAGGCACAAGTATTAACCACATAGTCTGTAAACCATCTTGGTGAAGATCTAACTCTGGTAGATTGTCTGAAAGGTATAGGAGGTGGAGCTGGAACTAGCACATGCTCAGTATCCTGGGGGTTGTCTAGTGAAGGTTCAGATGCAACTGACAAAACATCTTCAAGTGAAGCAATGGCAGTAGGAGGAGGATGATCTAATTGATCAGCTAAAAATTCATCAGTGAATGTCATGACTGGAAAAGTAGGTTCATCACTAGCCTTTAAGGTCTTGAAAGGGAAGACAGTCTCGTGAAAGACAACATCTCTACTATACAGAAACGCCTTAGAATGTAAATCAAACAACTTGTATCCTTTCTTAGTAGTTGAGTACCCCATGAAAACAGTAGGCAAAGCCCTTGCGGCAAACTTATCCCTTCTCTTGACATTAACAGCATAAGCCAGGCAACCAAGTACTCTAAGATGATCTATTGAAGGTGCTTTCTGAAAAAACTTTTCAAAAGGTGATTTTCCCCCAAGAGCTGTGGAGGGTAACCTGTTGATAATGTGGACAGCAGATAGAACACAGTCTCCCCAAAAATGAATAGGAATTGCAGCCTAAAACCTTAGTGCTCTAGCAACTTCTAAAATGTATCGATGCCTTCTTTCAACTACCCCATTCTGCTGAGGTGTATACACACAAGTGGTCTGATGTATAGTACCAGTGGATGCAAAAAAAGTAGTGAGACTTGCATTAATGAATTCATTACCATTATCTGATCTAAGTATTTGGATTGTTGAATTGTATTGAGTATGAATCATAGAAAAGAAAGTTTTTAAGGTCCAAGTAGTCTCATCTTTGGAATTCATTAAGAACAACCAAGTCAATCTGGAGAAGTCATCAGTAAGAAAGAATCTCTTTCCATCAACAGTTGGTACCCTATAAGGACCCCATACATCAACATGTAACAAATCAAAAACAGCATTGGAGTGACTATGACTTGTTGGGAAAGGGAGTTTAGATTGTCTAGCAAGAGGACATATATGACATAAACCAGAGAAATTATCTACAAAAATGTGTGTAAACCATTCCATTTTCTTTATTGCTGCAATAGGCATGTGACCAAGCCTTTTGTGCCAAATGCTAAGTGGAATTGAATTCTTGACTTCTGATAGAGAGGCCAGTGGTGGAAATTTAGTAGACTGATGCGACTGAGCAGCATCCCCAAACAAGTAAAGACCTGCAGACTCTCTACCAATCCCCAATACCTTGCCATTGCAAAGGTCCTGAAATATACAGAATTCAGGATAGAATCCTACCATGCAATGTAACTCTTTAGTAAGTTTGGAGACAGAAAGGAGATTAAACTGAAAATTCGGAACACACAACACATCACTAATCTGACTATTATCCATCAAAGTTGCAGAACCAGTGTGAGTAATATCAGCCTTTTCACCATTAGGTAAATGTACTTTCCCAATTTTATGCAACTGTTTCGAAGAATTTAACAGGTCCAACTTGGAAACCATGTGATTAGTAGCTCCCGTATCAACAACCCACTGTGTTTGTCCTAGGCTAGATAAAAGAGAAAGGACAATACCTGAAGTGGTATCAGCTGAAGTAGAAGTACTAGTACTGGCAACATTTGCTACAGCATCAACATCCTGGCCTTGTTTGATCATTTTCAGAATTTGGTGATACTGTTCTGGAGAAAAAATAGGTTGTGTGAACTGTCCTGTTAGAGGTGGCTTGTTGACATCCTCAGTGATGCAATTTGCTGTAGATTTGGCATGAGGCTTCCCTTTGGATCTGTCATATGGTGCTCTATCCCCCCCCCCCTTTTTCAGTTTGATATTCTCCTCTGTCAGATTGATATCCCTTAGGTGGCTGAACACCCCTGTCATTGTTGTGGTTAAGTAGTCTCCTACAAAAAGCTCTAGTGTGACCAGGCCTTCGACAATAGTCACAATACATATCAGATCTCTTGGGTTTATAGTTTGAAACTGGCCTATTTGTCATCATCCCCGCCGATTCATTCACCTCCAGTTCATTTACCACAGACGAAAGAATTCTCTGACTCTCCTCTTACACAATTAGAGAGTATATCTGATTTAGACTAGGTAAGGGTTGCATCATCAGTATCTGGCTTTTAGCTCTAGAGTAAGAGTCATTCAACCCTGTGAGGAATTGAAATACTCTATTCTTCTGAAGATGTACAACAAATGCCTGAGAAGTCTCGCAAGCACACAATGGAGGAGGAACCAAAGCATCAAACTCATCCCACAAATCACTGAGTTTGGAAAAATAGACTGAAACTGTGTTGCTTCCTTGTGTAAGAAATGCGATCTCCTTGTGAAGATGAAAAGTTCGTACACTGTTTTCCTTATCAAATTTCTCCTTCAAACTTTCCCAAACTCTGCGTGAATCGGACGCATAGGCGATTCCTGTCATCAATTCCTTCGAGACAACATTCATTATCCAGGATAGAACTATTGCGTTGCATCTTTCCCAACGCTTCAACAAAGCTCCAGTGTATGAAGATTTGATACAAGTACCATCAACAAACCCTAATTTATTTTTTCCGAGCAGAGCAATCTTCATGTATCTGCTCCATAAGGCATAATTCTCAGTTCCAGTCAATTGAATAGCAATCAATGTGATCCCTGGGGTATCAGTTGATTGGAGATACAAAGGATCATTGTGATCTGGAACCAACTCAGTGCTAGATGCAGGAACATCACCCATGGCGGATCGATTGCGAAAAGAGAATAAGAAAATAAGATTGCGGAAGAAAAGAAAAGAGGCACTAGATCGAGTGCTCTGATACCATGTAAAATCCAGCTACCATGGATCTAGGCCATGGATTTAGGGCTGTAATCATCAACTAAGAATTGAAGAAGATAAGACTTTACAGAGAGAATATTGGGAAAATTTTATGATTTCTGTATTAGATCTACAATGACATACAGAGTGTTATATATATATATATATACAATTATAGCTCACACAATTCATTCCATCAATGACTATTGTTCTAACCACCTACTCTAACTAACTCTTCATTAGTTAGTTACATTCCTTTCAACTAACAGCCACGTCACTAGGTTCAATAGAATATAATATGCCCACGGAAGTGATTTAAGCAAAACGAAAACTATTTTATGAAGAATTGACATTTAAGGTTCTAATTTCAGTACCGTTAGCTGGCTCTTTGCTCTGCTTCCTCAATGTAATTCCTTTATTCAAATTTGTGATATGAAAATCTATGACTATATCTATTATATGTGGTTAAATTTTATATCTTTGTGAAATTTATGATGCAGGACTTCTGTTTGAGGATGTAATTAATTAAGGCACAGCGTTGGATACATTTGTGCACTTATTGTTTTATAGACCGCAAATGTTGATAATTTCAATATGATTTATTGATGCATTAGGGTGATTGGCTATGTTAAACTTGTTGCTTCAAACAACTTCAGGAGTTATCTTTTGATGAGAACCAGCAGACTAATATTAGTTTATTGTAATTCTGTTATCATACATCATGCATGCATTAATAGAAAACACAGTATTTTGGGAGTCATTTATTCCTAATCCATTACCAAAGTCTTATTGGAGCTCGTTCTCCTGCATTTCATGATATCGTAATCTATCAGATTATCACTAGCTAAAAGCACACCAATAATAATGATGAAATTACAGATGCAATATACCACTTATCCTCAATCTGTTTGGAAACTCTATCTAAACTTCTAAAATATCACTTGATTATCATTCTATAGTTTATTAAGTGCATTTCATTTATCATCAGTCAATTTTCCTCCTCGAATTTGCATCAAAAATAGTTGAGTAATCAATGGAACTGCTTTAAGACTTTTTAAATCCTTCAAGAATTTTCATATAATTTTCATCGTCTATTTAGACATAATAATCATTTATTATGAATATTCAAGTATTTCATCTATTGCCAGACTGAAACAAGTCTCATTGCATTCACCATTGAAGAACATATCTCCATTTAATAATGTCAGTACTTCTGCGAAAATCCTTTATGCCCTGAGGTACGAACCGTACTTTATATAATGATTCATTTGTACCCTCACTGACATATATTTTGATCTATGAACTATATGTTCAAAAGCATCACATTTCTAAGTGAAACAAAATATACTTGAATAGTGTCAATCATTTATCTGTCCACACTATATGACATATTCGAATTTAAGATTCTCGTAACCGTTTATAGCATTGAGTGCTACATCATGTCAAATATACCATCGACATTCATTTTGATATTGATTCCAATACGACATAACTTATCGAGATCTCTTCATTTTTTATCATTTTCAGGCACCTGAACTTTTGCCAAGGTTTTATGAAATGTTATGTCATAGTGCTCTTTCAAAGCACTTGCCTATTAGCAATGATCATTTTGATAATTTGCTCCTTTCCTTTATCAAGGAGTTTTACATTTGGAATCGATTGGTCTATCACGCTTCAGGCGTACCATAGACTCTGTCCTGCAAGGACTATTTATTGGAGCATTTGCAGCTTAATTAATATATTGTGTCAGCAAATACATCTGACAAATTACTTGCAACATTTTGGAAATGAATTATCTTTTGAACTTCAAGTTCACATTTTTTTTAACGGGGATCTAGATAATTCACCCACACATAATTTTCAGTTGCTACATATATCTCCCCTAATGTTAGGAAATCTAACATTCACCCTCAACCTCATTTGGGGATCCATCTTGGTGCGTGTAGCAATAAAACCATATGTGTGCACATCAAATTTTTAGATGGAAATTATTTGGTTCCTGACCCTGAACCGATTGTGTTGGGAGAACCTTGTTGGCTTGATGCATACATATTAAATAAACTCATCTCATACCAAATTTTATTTGAGAGATTTGTTCTCATAATCAATGGTCTAGCTATAATTGGAGGCATACAATTTCCGCTAAATCAACCAGCATTATCAACATGAATTTATAGTTTGAAACTGTGCTCTTAATTTAATAATTCGAGCAAACAACCTTACAAAAATCAATTTGTAAGTTGATAATGCACATGTGATCATACCATAGATGCTTCTATTAAATCATAATAGTAAGCGGTCCACATGGCACGTGAACGGGCCCATATTCACCTTTTTATATGTTTCAAATAATTTTAGGGGATACAATCCCAACCTTAGCTGATACAATGATTATTTTATCACAAGAACAAGTTACAAAAGAGAATTTTTGAAGAATCTTTAATTTCTTCAACATATATCCATGTGAATTCTCAATTTCTTTTGCATCACATTTGAATCGAAATGGTTAACTGATTATGCCAACTGATATTTATTCTTAAACAATGTTGATTTAGAAATTGTAGATTTTTTATGGTGCAACCTTTAACGTGATTGTGGTACCAATCATATGACTCAACAGTCTTCTTTCTGTTCGCAAGACTTAGCAGGTAACATATTTAATTAAATTTAGATGTGTACAAACAAACTAATAAAATAATATAAAATAAGAATGTGAATATGAATTCCTGCACTACAGATGCATAAATCTAGAATTCTTTAAAATTTTATGTAAATGTCCTTTAGCAATATATATAATCACAAATCATATGGATAATAGACGATACCAAAGCATGTCACACGCCATCACATAAAAACAAAAACAAATACAAACACAAAAACAAAAAGCTCAATGAATATTCACTTGTTTTCATTTTTGTTTTGTTTTGAATATTCAAATGGCTTTAGTGTGTGTTTGGTACAAATAAAAATATTTTTCTAACAATAAATGTTTTTCTTATATATATATATATATATATATATATATATATATATATATATAAAGCTCCATGAATATTCACTTTTTTTTTTTGTTTTGAATATTCAAACGGCTTTAGTGTGTGTTTGGTACAAAAAAAAAAATTCTAACAATAAATGTGTTTCTTATATATATATATATATATATATATATATATATATATATATATATATATATATATATTACATTATTTTATATTATATTTAATAAATTTGTATATAATTTAGATAACTATATATAATGAGAGGTCAAAGATTGTGTTGTGGGGGTGGGGGTGGGGGGTGGATGAGCAAAATTTTTGAAAGAGCAATAAAAATTGAGGATCAAACCAAAAGGCAATATTTAAATGGAAGGATGAACGTAGTTAAATCCTTGATTGAGAGGCGCACGCTAACATGCTCCTTACAAGAAGCATGCCAGCGTGCGACTTCCAACCAACGATTTAACGTCATCCATTCTTCCATCCAAATGTTGCCCTTTTGGTTTGATCCTCAAGTTTTGTTGCCCTTTTGGAAATTTGGCTCAATTTTTTTTCCCTTTCTGCTCTTGACGTGAAAATAAGGTGTTTTGGAGGATACAAGACGTACAGAATGTCATATTAGTAACTTATTTTCTGTACTTGATCATTAATTTCTTTATTTTCTATTTTCTAGCAAAAATATTTTCTAAAAATCTTAACTAACCGAAAATGAAAAGGTCGTAGAACATTTTATACAAAACACATCGAAATGCAAAGTTATAAAAAAAAAAAACTAAAGTTGAGTTGTTCTTTCAAGTGGTATTCACGCCGCATATATATACACTTGTGTTACTTAATATATGACCCTCCAACTTAAAGTAGTTATACTTTCTGCTTCTAAAGTCTGAATTTCCAAAAATATCTAATAAAATGATGCTACGTGTACTTTTGTCATAAAAAACAGGATAAATATCATAAGTAATCATACTATCTTAAAATGGTGGGACCCACTTTTTAAATCAATTTATATTAATTAACACCTTTACTTTTTGCACGTAAATAAATATAAAAAGAACAAAAATGATGTTAAAATGAATTAAATATTTAAATGAAAATAAAAATAATTTAATTAGGTAGCATAAAAACAAAAATTAATAAATAAAATGGATAGATAAATTAAATGAAACTAAAGTAAATTAAGAGACTCCCTAAATTTTAAATAAATAGTTTTAAAATTTTCAAATCAAATATTCAATAGAAATATTAAATATTTTTTGTGTTCAATTAACGTACACTAATGCTAGGAATTTTTTTTGTAATAGATTATTTGAAGTTTTAAAATTAATCATATTAATATTTAGTCAATTATAGTAGATTGTTTACTTTATTTACTTAATATTATTATTATTCTTTGGTCTGAAATAAGAAGTTAAAAATCGAAATACATGAAAATCAATACATTAATTACAAAAATTTAACTAGATTAATATTTAGAAAGAGATAATAAAAATAGCAAATGTCTAATAGTAATTTTAAAAATTATGAATAAATTTTGAAATAAGATAAACATATATGGGCAAGGAAATCACTATGATATGTAATATGAAAATATCATGTTAATTTAACGTTTAATTCTAATTATTTTATCCTACAAGGTACTGTGCATGAAAAAAGAGAACCAAAAACACATTGTACCATGCTAAAAAAGATTATGTTCATTAAGATAAATTATATATACAGTACATATATAGAACTTCATGTGATAATGAACCTACATGTTAGTTCTAATTTTAATTTGTTAACTTCATGTGATAATGAAACATACATGTTAGTTTTAATTTTAATTTGTTTGTTTTATTTTGATTTGGTATGAAGTTTAAAAAATTAAGAAAGAGTTTTTAATCTTATAATTTAAATTTAAAATATGTGAAATATATTAAATATCTTTTAAGTTTGTGATCTTAAATATGTTATGTGAGTTAGAACTAAGAAAAAAAATGAACATTATTTTTTAACAAATTATAAAGAAAAATATGATAGATTAATTGAAATGAATAGGATAAATTTCAAGATGATAATATATAATAATTCATGATTTTTATATAAGACAATATTCAATTTAACAAACAAATTAAATTCGAATCCTGATAAATTTGTGTCATTATAGTAAAAAATAAATAAATTAAATATTAGACTTGAGTGTTCTACAACTTAAAAATTGAATCTACCCATTGTTAATATCAATTATACTTAAAAGTTTTTTGGGTTAATTTAATTTAATATTTTTTATTCAGTGTTCGATATTCACATTAGAGTTCGATTAATTCTAATTCATGTAGACACGTAATTTTTTATCGAACATAAGGTTTTATACTATTTTTTATTTCTTAAATATTTTTTTTATGTTTAAGTTAGATATTTTAATTTTGTCTTATTTTTATTAAGTTATTTTTATAGATTCGGAAACAACAAAAATAGAATCATTTTTTAATAGGACCTTAAAAAATAAACAAGTGTTTCTTAATTATATTTTTAATTAGCCATTTAGTTTTTTAATTGATTCTAGATAATTAATATTTATTATTTATAATTTTAATATATTTAATTTATAAGAATATTATTCATTATCATCACATCTACCCACTACCTCACTATCATTTCTCACACTCTCACATGATCCTCTCCACTCACCCTCACACCCACATACACTCCTCCACACTATTTATATACACACAAAAACAAAAAAAACAAAACAAAAAAAAATCAGCAAAACAAATAAAAACATACAAAAATAAAAAAAGAGGAGAAGAATTAGAAAACAAAAAGAAAAATGACCAAAAAGAAAAAGGCACCAAACAATAAAAAAACATTCTCATTTCCTTTCAAGAACCCAACAAAAAAATACAAAAAATTGTAGTTTTATTTCAAGATTTTTGCGGTATTCAACTTTAACTTATCTCTTTTAATTTATTCATGGAATTTGATGTAATTTTATGGATTTTTTTAACATAGTTTTGTTTCATTCAAATTCAATTGAAATAAAATGTGAAATTAAATATATTTGTTGTTAATTATTGTTTACAATTTTGATGCTTTGAATAAATATCTAGTTAATGTCACGTAGAATCTCATTGAATATCGAAAATTAATTAAGGATTTAGAGTTAGTACATTGAATTTTGAAAAAATGTTAGTTGTTATCTCTTAAAATGAATGGATCATAATATTTTTTCTTGTCTTGATTTAAATAATAATGATAAAGTAGGTATAGCTAAGCTAATAAATAAGTAAATAAATAAAACAAATTATTTCTGTTTTATGTTATCACACAAAAATAAGATTTATTTTAACAAATTGTTAATGTTTTGTTGTAGTAAAAAGTGTACGCTTCATTTTGACATTAACTTAAGAGTAATAAAAATATAAAATATTAACATATAAAATAAAAGATATAGAAATAGTGCAAAATTATATATTGTATCCTCAACATTTAGATTTATTTTACATTATTTAGTTTTATGTATGAAGGAAAAAATATTTGTTTTAATGATTAGATTAATTTTAGGCATATTAATAAATATTTGTTTCGATTAAGAATGCGGTTACGCATTTTTTTTAGACATTAAAAATTCAAGGATGCGGTGACGCACCTTGTTTAAAAATATAAATAACTTTTGTTAATTTAACGTAATACTTATAGACAATTATTAGGTGGGAGGAACTTGAGAGATGAAGATAGTTATTTCTCCAAATGTCAAAGTCGAAAATGCAGTTATGCATCTAATTTGACACCAAATAAAAATTCAACAATAAAAATGCAAACAAGTCATGACCTAAAATAATAATCCAGAAAATATTTTAAAATAAGTATAAGTCAATAAAAGTGACCGTGCTAGAATCACGGGACTCGACGGATGCCTAATACTTTCCCCTTGGTCAACAAAATTTCTTACATGAATTTCTGGTTCCCAGACCAAAATAAAGTCATTTCCTTTTGGTTAGGGATTAAAAAGAAAAGGTGACTTGGAACACCACAACTCAATTTCAAGTGGCGACTCTGCAAGAAAATAATAATCCCTTAATCAATAACGTCACTTAAATTGGAAAAACCCTTACGCTACGCTGTGAGCAAAAAAGTCGTGTGACAATTCTAATGTGCGCTGAAATAAGGCCTATTCGGATATAGTGCTCCCTATCAAAAAAATTATATTCAAAACTCAAAAATATTTAATAAGAAACGAAGAACACTATTCAATGTAGTGATGCACTATATCAAATCACTGTAATTATTATTTTCTTATACTAATTCTTTTTCACTAGGAATCAGGATCAATATTAATTAATATGGATTAGAATGCTATAAAAATATCTGTTAATATTTGTTAAATAATAATTAATAATCGATTATGTCGGGCCCGTATCACGGGCCTTTAATAATCTAGTATATATATAAAGCAGAAACCTTGGCCAGCTGATGTGGCAAAGCTAAAAAGCCAGCATTTCAGTTTTCCTTTTTTCCTCATTCCTTGTATTTTTTACTAATTATTTTTACATAAATTATATTATTAATAAATTGTAACCGAACCCACAAAATCTTCTCTTTCCAAAATGGCTATCCTCATTATTTATACTATTTACTTTTTCAAAACGGATGCTTCCACGATCTGTCAATTATTTTGACAATTCAAGTTGTCATTTCACAGATGTACTATACATACGATTTTTTTCTTTTCAATTTTTTTTCATGTAACCTAAGTGGATTATGTATATGTTTTTATATAGGTCTTTATCATTGTTTATTACATGTATTTTTATTGTATGAATTTCATTTTGATTTATACTTGTTAAATTTGACAAGATTCAAAAATAGATTAATGAGAAGATATGGTAGTTAGGACGATAATTCTTCATTGGTAGAAAAGTCAAGATAGCACCTTTTGTAGGTGAAATTTAGGTGAACAATAAATTGGTTTCACAAGGTAAATCTTGATATTTTGACATATTGTGATGTCATGAATGACATCAATAGGAAGAATTCACTCCTATAAATAGGTAGCTCCTAATTCATTTGTAACACACCTCTCACTTGCCTTCTCATCTCCTAAGGCATTTGTTCTTCTTTCTCTCTTGTAGTATTTCACTTGTATTCTTTTGGAGTGAAATAAATATTGGTTGGTTGTGTCCGAGGACTAGGCAAAAGAAAACAAAAGTTTGCCGAACCTCGTTAATTTCTGGTGTTCCTTTTATTGTTGTCTCATTTACTATTTATTAGCTACCTTCAGATATAGCAGTTGTGATTCTATCACTCTCTATATATTCGGCTTCCGCAACAATTGGTATCAGAGCCAAGGTATTATCTGAGTATGCTCTGTGGTTGCAGCATAGTCTGAACTTCCACATCAGAAAAAGATTTACTTTGGTCTTGCATTGTTAGCTAGTAAATAGTATTTATAGTAAAATGGGAGACAAGAAAAATGATGAGTCCACATCAAGTGTCAATAATACGTCATCATTGGCATCTTCGCTTATGACAAGAATTGTGTCAAATGCGAAATTTACAGTTGAAATTTTTGACGGGTCACGACATTTCGGAATGTGGCAAGGAGAGGTCCTTGATGTTCTTTTTCAACAAGGGTTAGATATTGCCATTGAAGAAAAGAAACCAGATGGTGTAGGAGAAGAAGATTGAAAGATTATCAATCGTGTTGCTTGCGGTACCATTCGATCTTACCTTGCAAGAGAACAAAAGTATCCATACACGAAGAAAACATCTGCAAATAAATTATGGAATTCATTGGAGGAGAAATTCTTGAAGAAAAATAGTCAAAATAAACTTTACATGAAAAGAAGACTGTTACGATTCACTTATATTCCTGGTAGCACAATGAATGATCATATCACCAGCTTTAATAAGTTGGCGACAGATTTGCGGAATATGGACGTGACTTTTACGGATGGAGATATGGCCTTAATGTTGTTAAGTTCACTTTCTGATGAGTTTGAGCATCTTGAAACGACTCTACTGCATGGGAATGATGAAGTATCTCTCAAAGAAGTTTGTTCTGCCTTCTACAGTTATGAACAAAGAAAGAGAGAAAAACAAAAAGGCGGAAAAACAGAAGCACTGGTTGCGAAAGGTCGTTCTCAAAATCATATGAGAACGAAGAAAGGGAGATCCAAGTCAAGATCGAGACTCAGCAAAGATAAATGTGCCTTTTGCCGAGAAAAAGGGCATTGGAAGAAAGACTGCCCAAAGTTGAATAGCAAAGCCAAACCAAATAATGGGAAGGCTGTCATGGATTCAAATGTGGCTGATTTTGATGACTCTGATTACTCACTAGTTACAACAGATCCATCCAAATCATCTGATGTATAGTTGATGGACTCAGCTTGTAGTTATCGTATGTGTCCCAATCGGGACTGGTTTATTGATTTACAAGAAGAAGAATGTGGAGTTATTCACACTGCAAACAATAATCCTCTTACCGCATATGGTGTTGGTTCAATCCGATTAAGGAACCATGATGGATTAAGTAGAACATTAACAGATGTTCGATATGTACCAGATTTGAAGAAAAATCTCATTTTTGTAGGAGCCCTAGAATCAAAGGGGTTCAAACTCATTGCAGATAATGGCGTGATGAGAATATGCTCTGGTGCACTGGTGGTAATGAAGGCAATTCGAAGAAATAATAACATGTACCACTATCAAGGTAGTACAATTATTGGGACAGCGGCAACAACATTCAATGACGAGAAGGAGGCAGAAATGACCAAGCTGTGGCATATGCGCTTGGGACATGCTGGAGGGAAATCCTTGAAAACTTTATCGGATCAAGGATTGCTAAAATGAGTAAAAACTTGAAACTTGGAGTTTTGTGAGCATTGTATCAAGGGAAAGCAAACAAGGGTTAAATTTGGAACAGCTATCCATAATACTAAAGGTATTTTGGATTATGTTCATTCGAATGTTTGGGGTGCTTCCAAAACACCTTCATTAGGTGGGATACACTATTTGGTACCTTTGTTGATGACTTTTCTCGAAGATTGTGGGTGTATACGATGAAAACAAAAGATGAAGTTTTGGGAATTTTTCTCAAATGGAAGGCGATGATAGAAACTCAAAGTGGCAGAAAGATCAAATGTCTTCGCACAGACAATGGTGGCGAATACAAAAATGATCTTTTTTCAGAAAATTTGTGAGGAAAATGGTATCGTCAGACATTTCACCGTCAGAAATACACCACAACAGAATGGAGTGGCAGAACGCATGAACCGAACTTTGCTGGAGAAAGTTCGGTGTATGTTATCCAATGCTGGCTTGGGCAAAGAATTTTGGACTGAGGCAATAACATATGCGTGCCACCTCATTAATCGTCTACCATCTGCTGCTATTGGTGGAAAGACACCATTTGAAAAATGGTATGGAAAACCTGCTGAAGATTATGGTTCTTTATATGTATTTGGCTCAATTGCATATTATCATGTAAGAGAGTCAAAATTGGACCCAAGAGTAAAGAAAGCTTTATTTATGGGAATTACTTCTGGAATCAAAGGATACCGTTTATGGTGTCCAGAGACAAGAAAAATTATTTTCAGCAGGGATGTTACCTTTGATGAATCTGCCTTGACAAATAAGGTAACACTTGAAGAAGCCAAACAAATTGATGGTGCCTCAAAGCAGGTGGAGTTTGAGGGAAAGATAATTTTCTCAACACAGGGATCAAACGAGGAAACAATAGAAGATTTTCCTCTTGAAGGAGAGCCAGTCGAAGAGGAGGTTCCATCTCAAGAACCTCAACCACAACTTGAATCAATAGCAACGAGCAAGCCAAAAAGGACAATAAGAAAACCTGCTCGACTCACAGATATGGTGGCTTGTGCTAACTCAATTGCAGCCGATGACATTCCTACCACTTATAAAGACGCAGTCCAAAGTTCACAAGAAGATAAGTGGAGGAATGCCATGGATGAAGAAATGCAATCTCTTCATCAGAATCATACATGGAGATTGGCCAATCTCCCAGAGGGCAAGAAAGCAATTGGGTGCAAATGGGTATTTGCAAAGAAAGAGGGATTTTCTAACCAAGAAGATGTTCGCTACAAAGCAAGATTGGTGGCCAAAGGATATGCTCAAAAAAAGGGAATTGATTATAATGAGGTATTTTCTCCAGTTGTGAAACACCCCTCCATTAGAGTTTTGCTTTGGTAGCACAGTTGAATTTGGAACTAGTTCAGTTGGATGTAAAAACAACTTTTTTACATGGAGACTTGGAAGAGGAAATCTATATGACTCAGCCAGAAGGATTCAAAGTTGATGGAAAAGAAAATATGGTGTGCAAACTTTAAAAATCATTGTATGGATTGAAACAATCTTCTAGACAATGGTACAAACGATTTGACAAGTTTATATTGCAGCAAAGGTACATAAGAAGCAAATACGATCATTGTGTGTATTTGCGCAAGCTTGAAGATAATTTCTTTATATATCTTCTCCTATATGTTGATGATATGTTGATAGCTTCTAAAAGTCAAGAGGAAATTGAGAAGCTAAAGATTCAACTAAGAAAGGAGTTTGAGATGAAGGATTTGGGTGAGGCAAAGAAGATTCTGGGCATGGAGATAAAAAGAGATAGACATTCAAAGAAACTCTATTTATCTCAGAAAGAATATTTGAAGAGCGTACTAAACCGATTTGGTATGAATGAAAAAACGAAGTTGGTTAGCACTCCGCTTGCTCCTCATTTTAAGCTTAGTGATGCTATGTCACCTAAGAATGAAGCTGAACGAGAATATATGTCAAGAGTACCATACGCGAATGCTATTGGTAGCTTGATGTATGCAATGGTTTGCACAAGGCCAGATATTTCACACGCTGTTGGAGTTGTAAGCAGGTACATGCACAATCCTGGAAAGGATCATTGGCAGGCTGTAAAATGGATTCTACGGTATATTCATAATACTGTAGATGTTGGTTTGGTTTTCGAGCAGAAAGATAGTCAATATCTTGTTGGATATTGTGACTCAGATTATGCAGGTGATTTGGACAAACGAAGATCAACTACTGGTTATGTTTTCACTATTGCAAATGCACCAGTTAGTTGGAAGTCTACTTTGCAGTCAACAGTTGCTTTGTCTACCACTGAGGCAGAGTACATGGCAATTACAGAGGCTGCGAAGGAAGCAATTTGGCTTCAAGGATTGCTTAGAGAGCTTGGTATTGGACAAGAAGGAATCACAATATTTTGTGATAGTCAGAGTGCTATTCAATTATCAAAGAACCAAGTTTATCATGCAAGGACAAAGCACATTGACGTCCGATATCATTTCATACGAGAGATCATAGAAGATGGTGGAGTCATAATGCAGAAAATTCATACTACGGATAATCCTGCCGATATGTTGACAAAAGTAGTGACTGCGGTCAAGTTTCAACATTGTTTGAACTTGATCAACATTGTTGAACATTGAAGATTATGGTTGAAGACACAATCAAAGTTGTTGTTGAGCGAAAGTTGAAAATGGAGAATCTTGCCAAGGTGGAGATTTGTTAAATTTGACAAGATTCAAAAATAGATTAATGAGAAGATATGGTAGTTAGGAGGATAATTCTTCATTGGTAGAAAAGTCAAGATAGCACCTTTTGTAGGTGAAATTTAGGTGAACAATAAATTGGTTTCACAAGGTAAATCTTGATATTTTGACATATTGTGATGTCATGAATGACATCAATAGGAAGAATTCACTCCTATAAATAGGTAGCTCCTAATTCATTGTAACACACCTCTCACTTGCCTTCTCATCTCCTAAGGCATTTGTTCTTCTTTCTCTCTTGTAGTATTTCACTTGTACTCTTTTGGAGTGAAATAAATATTGGTTGGTTGTGTCCGAGGACTAGGCAAAAGAAAACAAAAGTTTGCCGAACCTCGTTAATTTCTGGTGTTCCTTTTATTGTTGTCTCATTTACTATTTATTAGCTACCTTCAGATATAGCAGTTGTGATTCTATCACTCTCTATATATTCGGCTTCCGCAACAATAATTTCATGATTTTTCTACATTGCTCCGTCTAATATGTTTATAAATGGTAATTTAAAATGATCATCACATATCTTTTCAACTATTACAAATATATTATTAGAGGATTGAATTCAAGTGATGATGTTAAATTATGAGGGGAAATTGCTTTTGACGTTCGATGAGATGGTCATAGAAAAATCATGTGAGCTGCTTCAAAAAGATTGCTGCAAAAAGTGTATCTTTGTAAGATATGACAGCTTTGGATTTGTTGACCCTATTAGAGGTTTCATTAGGAACATGAATGGATTATAGAGCATATTGTCTACGTAAGTGTAAAGGCATCCATCAAATAATGATAAAATTTTAGGTTTTCTTTGTACATGTTTTAGTAGGTCATTTTATTGGTGGTGCAACTGCTACTTATTTGTGAATATATTTGATGCAGGAAGTTCTAACAATTTTTTTAGAGAGGACACAATTCATCTGTTTACGCAATAAATAAGGAGGACAATATTCAATAGATTTTTATATATTTCACTTATTTGTTATCTTTTTGTTTTATTGTACCATAAATTTTTACGGTATGTAATAATTCATATTTCTTCCTTTTGATTTGTTTGTCTTATATTTTTTTTAATCTATTTCAAAGAAAAAATGTCTCTTTCCCTTTTTACTACATTATATATATCTTTAATTAAAGATTATAAAAAATTTTAAAAAATAACTTTCTTAAATTTCTTGTCGAGTCAAAACGAGACAATCAATTTAAAATGTAGAAGTAGATGAAAGGAAAATATGGAAAGGTGATGCCTTTATATATTAACTCGAAGACATTCTAATTTTATGATTAATTGATGACAAATACTTTTGTGTAAAGTTTTTTTAGGTTATGAATTTTTCATTAAAAGAATAAAGATTTTTATAGTGCAAATAGGAACAGAAAAGAAGAGGAAGCAGAGGATGGTGGAGTTGAAAAAAGTAGAAAAACAATACTCTTACACGGATGAGCTTAAATTATCTATCATTTGGAAATTTCTTATCAGATATCATAATTATCCTTAATGTCTTAGGTTTGATGTATTATAATTTTGTAGCTTTTTAAGTCAAGCCTGATTGTTTATTAATACTTTTTACGTTTTACTTAATAGTAGATTTTATTAGTTTTTGATATTACAATACCTACAAATTTATTTTGTGGTTTTGATCTTTTATAGACAAGTTTGCTTTGTGAGCAATTTAAAAACTTATATGTTGGCAAAACTCATGTTATAGATGTTCAGTTGTCAAAGAAAATACTTGCTTCACTTACAATTGATGAACTTTATAAAAACTTTACATTTATTATCACTTTGCTCAATATTGGCAATGGATAGTGGAACTTTTATTCCCATTTAAAAACATTTGGACACAGATTACAAAAGTTCAATACCTGAATTATCAATCTTAATTACTACGATATTATTTTTTCGTAGGAATTTCTTGAAGGTCATAAATTACTTTTAAATTATGGAAGTACTTCTCGATGATCCTTATGTTGTTACTAACTACAATTAATGTCGACTTTCCTGTCTTTTATGACAATATTAGCCGATCCAATTTCTTATAGTGGCATTCACATATTTATACCTCCTAAATGTCATTTCAAATTTATAATACCAAATAATATTTTACTTATAATTTTTACACTTTATCATAATTTTCTCACCATAAGTTTTTTATTTGATCACAACTCACAAGTGAAAAAACATGAAATATATAACGAAACATGTTCTTACCTAACTAGGGAGAAAGTGACAGATCTGAAAATGAATTTTAAACTATTTGTACTTTGATGATTCTAACATCATTATTTGCTAAGAAGGTAAAAGAAAAACTGGCCAGTTAATTTTTTTCCTTATATTTTGTTTTTAATCGCTTTCTAATATCTATGCGAATCATCGTAGCTTGTGTTCCTTTCTTATTTTATTTGTTTGTTGATCTTCAATAAGCTCAAGTGACCACAATTTACAAAGTGAGTTGATCGATCTTTCATGGTGCCAACAAATTCAATTAAGGTCATACATTATTAAGGTCGAAAACTCTAATAGTAATCTTAAGGCCTCAATATATTTTATGGTGTGTCGCCTATCAGCTAAAATGACAACGTTTTTGCTCTACGTGTAATAGTAGTTATGACTATCATTTTCTTATTGCCATGTACATATATAATTTTTTCTTATTGGTACATATCATCACCGTGTAAGAATTTTTTTTACTGAACATGTGGCTTCATCTTTCAACTATTTTCTCTAAATTTCTCTAAAGGACATGCAAATTCAAGTTCAGTTTCCCTTATTTTTCTTTCTATTTGTTATTTTCTAGTCATACACACACAAAAAATCTGAGTTTTTTTTTTAAAGGTTCTAACTGGCTCTGATGATCTAGGTTTAGCAATTTTTGGCGAGCTTTTATCCTAATTTTCGTCCTAATTTGAATTTTTATCACATTTTGACCAAACATCACCGATAGAACTTAATGTAAAATCAAAACTGTATAAATGTACTCAAACAAATGTAGAAATAGAAGGAAAATGTTAAAAATCAAGAGATTCAAGAAAAAACATGGGAAGAGTAAAAGTTTGTAAATCAAATCTACAAATTGAAGAGAAAGGCAGAGGAATGACAAATCACTACCTTAAGATTGCAGCAGTATGTTGTGTAGATCTATAAAAAAAATACCCAATTTTTATTTTGCTGCAGTAGAAGTGTGTGTGGATTAGAGGAATAGATGAATGTGGGTGAAAGAGGCAAGAATGACACGCATAGTAACCACGTGAAATGAAAGGGTGAAAGGTAACGAATTGAAATGACAGAAATGCTCTTAATCAATCAGACAAATTCCCACAAGCACAAATGTTGATACATTAGTTTATACTCAGTCTTCTACTATGGTAGAAAAGAAGAAAAGGAGCCTTAAAAGTATAAAAAGAAAATAAAAGGAAACATTAAAAGTAGAAAATTAATAATGAAAAAAAAAACACTTATAAAGGTAGAGTTTGTTTACATTCCTACTTTATCAAAATAGGGCGAAACGTCGCGGTGACTCAAAAAATAATTAATTGATTCAATCTTAATGAATTTTAAACATGAACGAGTTTTAAAAAAAAAAGTCGCCACCTAATTTTAGGAAAAAATTAGGAAAACCATTATGTGATCTACGAAACAATTTGATTCTAGGTAAGGAGTTCAAATTATTCCGAAGAAAAGGGATTAGGCATCCTTCGGAATCCACAAATGTGGTTCCCGACTGAGTTCATTTTTTTCAAATTGAGGAGGAAAAATAAAATAATGTACAAATATAATAACATGCAATATACACAATAAAAATAAAATAATAATATCGGCTTAACGTTTGCCTAACATCGATATATACAAAATATTGAATTGAAAATATAATTCGAACTTCTTTCGAATAGCTTCAAGGAAGCAAGTCTTGGGTACCTGTACACACACTTAGTAAAAGTGTTAGTAATAAATAAATATGAATAAAATTAAATATATGAAATAATAACGTAAAAATAAAAAATCCGTCTTATTAACATTGGAGGCCTTGAAAATCGACGGTATTTCTTCATCGGCCAACTTCAACATATAAAATATATAAACTTAAACTAGAATTCCGTCTTTTTAAAATGGGAAGGCCTCCAAAACCGACGGAGAGATTTTATCATTGGCCATTTCAACATATAAAATACATAAACTTCAATTAAAATTCCGTCTTTTTAAAATGGGGAGGCCTCCAAAACCGACGGAGAGATTTTATCATTGGCCAATTTAATATTCACAATAAATGTAACCAGCATAATTGAGAATGGCAATTCGAATACAGCGAAAACTAAACTGTAATTCACCAAAATATTACTACGGGACAACAATAAAAACAATTAAAATATATATAATAATTGAACCAATCAACAAAAGGATGTGATGCAAATATTCATGAAAATAGAAAAAGAAAAGAAATATAAATGTAACATATGAATCAAAGAAAGAAGTGAACAAGATTTATCTTAATAGTACTAGTAACAACAATAATAATATAATAAAGAAACAAAAGATAATGAGTTGTGGATAACTATAACAAATCATGGTAAACAATATTATCAAAAGTAATAAAACTAAATAAACAATAAATCTAACTTTAAAAGGGAAACATAATAACAACAAAAATTAATTTAATATAGAACCTAACATAGCCATTAATGTTAGAGGTGATAATTCCACCTAAATATGTATATGAATTTTCAAAATGAATTTCTAAAATATCGGATCAATGAATCCCCATCAATATAAACATCACCAGAAAATAAAGATTAACAGAGACAACTAACACTAACCATAATCACAATAAACAAAATAGATCTACAAACAAAAAGCTACAATTAATTTAAACAAAAAAATATATATATCTTAAAATAGATCTAAAATTGGTAACCACTTCTACACAATTAAAAATAGAAGATAAAATAAGGCAAACATGTCAACAATTATTATTAATATAAGAATCACTGGAAATGTTAAACTTTTTTTTTAAAATAATAATAATAATAATAATAATAATAATAATAATAATAATAATAATAATAATAATAATAATAATAATAATAATAATAATAATAATGGCCAAAGTAAGCCAAATCAAAATGACAATGAAATAATAATATATATTTAAAACAAAATACAAATCATTCTAAATGTAATTACTAAATAATGCATGATCAGTAAATGAACAAGAAGATAATAACAACAAAAATAAATAAAGCAAGAACGGTCCAATAATACAAAATAATACTAATAGATATTATGAAAATGAAAACAAAACAATGATAAACTAAGAGTTGTCGACTAACACAATCACTTAACAGATAAAGTCATAAAGCTTAATACAAATGTTGAAATATTGAAGAGAGCTATGGTAAAACTTTAACAGCATAAACAAGAGAGCAACACCAAAAAATATTAAATCCGACCAGATCTATACCAAATACATATAAAATCCAACAAATACAGCTGACCGGAGATAAGAAAAATAAAATAAACAAAGAAAAATATGTGATAAAACATAGGAAGAGAAGAGATTTAAGAAAAATGAAAAATGAAGCTAGAAGAGAAGAAAACATAGCTGATAGTGACTGGGTTTCCAGCTTTGTCGGAGTTGGAGCGATTGTGAGCTCGCTGGTGGAGAAAGAATGGGTGATGTTTGGTGGTTGTTTAGTGGAGGTTGGTTTCTGGTCGTCTGGGCGGCTGGTTGTTTCAGTGAAGAAGAGGTCAGGGATTTCCGATGGTTGTTTGGCTATGGAGGTGAAAGAAAAATGGAAGGTTGGGTGGTGGCTGCCTCCTTGCCAAACAAAATAGGAGGAGAAACTTTTAGGGTTTTCTAATTTGAAAAGTTTTCATCCCCTAGTCTCAAAATGTTATCCACCCCAAAAATTATTCACCACATATTTTGACCTAATTAATAACATTAATAAGAAAACACAAAATGGGCTCAAATGATGGGCTTAGCATTGTGGCCCAAACTTATCTCAATAGAATCCCTAAATTTTTTTCGTATTTGACTAAATTTTAGATTGTGCTAAATTCAACATAAATATTAACAAATGTAACAAATAAAATGAATTTTGAAATAATAAAATGAACTTAACTAATGACATGTGAAATGCAATTTTAAAAATTAACTAACAAAAAATCCTAAATTTCGATAAATAAAGATAGTTATCGATAAACTTATTTAAAATTATAAAAAAAAATTATTCTAAGCTATTAAATAAATAAAACTTCAAAATTACGAATTTTTAAAATGTTAGGCCAAAATTGGGTGTCAACAGCTGTCCCTTTCGTTGTGTATGATTGATGAAAGAAATCGTGGACAACGAAAATTGACAAATCCAATTTTGACCGAACACATGACCTTTGTAGAGAAGTGCGGTTGAATGTGGTGGAAGTCAATCCCAGACTTGTCTCCAAAAGGTTCTATGATGTGTTGCGTCCTTGCTGAAGTAGTTTGGACATGTGGCTCCTCTGAGAGTCCATCCTCTAGAATGTTCTAAAAAAAACCAAAGATAAAACTCATTATTATAGGCAAAACTAAAAGAAAAAGGGTAGCATCTCTTATGATACGATAAATGGAGATAAATACAAGTCCCTTAGTAGGACGAATGAAGATGATGATCAATCTGTAGGATTTGGAATGTATGTCCATCGGTAGGACGAATGGAAAAAATGATGATCCATCGATAGGATTTTGAATGTATGTCCATCGGTAAGACAAATGAAAGATTATCCATCGGTAGGATTTTGAATGCATGTCCATCAGTAGGACGAATGAAAAGATTATCCATCGATAGGATTTTGAATGTATGTCCATCGGTAGGACAAATGAAAAGATTATCCATCGGTAGGATTTTGAATGTATGTTCATCGGTAGGACAAAATGCAAACATCTTTCAACGCAAGTTTACACCGACTTGAACGTTGAATAGATATGGTGCAGAACATTCACCTCCGAATAGATGCGTCTTAAATGCAAATATCTTTCAACGCAAGTTTCCACCGACTTGAACGTTGAAAAGATATGGTGCACATCCTTCACCTCCGAATAGATGCGTCTTAAATGCAAATATCTTTCAACGCAAGTTTCCACCAACTTGAACGTTGAAAAGATATGGTGCACATCCTTCACCTATGAATAGATGCGTCTTAAATGCAAATATCTTTCAACGCAAGTTTCCACCAACTTGAATGTTGAAAAGATATGGTGCACATCCTTCACCTCCGAATAGATGCGTCTTAAATGCAAATATCTTTCAACGCAAGTTTCCACCGACTTGAACGTTGAAAAGATATGGTGCACATCCTTCACCTCCGAATAGATGCGTCTTAAATGCAAATATCTTTCAACGCAAGTTTCCACCGACTTGAACGTTGAAAAGATATGGTGCACATCCTTCACCTCCGAATAGATGCGTCTTAAATGCAAATATCTTTCAACGCAAGTTTCCACCGACTTGAACGTTGAAAAAATATGGTGCACATCCTTCACCTCCGAATAGATGCGTCTTAAATGCAAATATCTTTCAACGCAAGTTTCCACCGACTTGAACGTTGAAAAGATATGGTGCACATCTTTCACCTCCGAATAGATGCGTCTTAAATGCAAATATCTTTCAACGCAAGTTTCCACCGACTTGAACGTTGAAAAGATATGGTGCACATCTTTCACCTCCGAATAGATGCGACTTAAATGCAAATATCTTCTTGGCGATGTATAAACTTTTGCGAGGGATGGAATCTTCTCGCGATGTATAAAATTTTGCGAGGGATGAAATCTTCTCGCGATGCATAACTTCCGCAAGATATGAAATCTTCTTGCGGTGTATAAAATTTTGCGAGGAATGAAATTTTCTCGCGATGTATAAATTCAGCAAGGTATGAAATCTTCTTGCGATGTATAAACTTTTGCGAGGGATGGAATCTTCTCGCGATGTATAAAATTTTGCGAGGGATGAAATCTTCTCGCGATGTATAAACTTTTGCGAGGGATGGAATCGTCTCGCGATGTATAAAATTTTGCGAGGGATGAAATCTTCTCGCGATGCATAAATTCAGCAAGGTATGAAATCTTCTTGCGGTGTATAAAATTTTACGAGGAATGAAATCTTCTCGCGATGCATAAATTCCGTAAGGTATGAAATCTTCTTGCTGTGTATAAAATTTTACGAGAAATGAAATCTTCTCGCGATGTATAAATTCAGCAAGGTATGAAATCTTCTTGCGTTGTATAAACTTTTGCGAGGGATGCAATCTTCTCGCGATGCATAAAATATTAACTCGCAATGCATGATCTTCCGCGATGCATGAATATTAACTCGTGATGCATGAATATTAACTCGCGATGCATGATCTTCTGCGGGGCATGAAATCTTCTCGCGATGCATAAATTCCGCAAGGTATGAAATCTTCTTGCGGTGTATAAAATTTTGCGAGGAATGAAATCTTCTCGCGATGTATAAATTCAGTAAGGTATGAAATCTTCTTGCGATGTATAAACTTTTGCGAGGGATGGAATCTTCTCGCGATGCATAAATTTCGCAAGGTATGAAATCTTCTTGCGATGTATAAATCTCTGCGAGGCATGAAATCTTCTCGCGATGCATAAATATTAACTCGCGATGCATGAATATTAACTCGCAATGCATGAATATTAACTCGCGATGCATGATCTAATGATTTTTCACTGTTACAAGGTGGATGGCTCGATGATTGTCCAATTGTAACGAGGTGGATGGCTCGGGAATTATTTTGAAAGTTTCATCTCCCCAATGCTTTCCCCTGTTCCTGTACTTGAAAAGAAATAATTAGCAGAAAAAGTATCGCCTTAGCTAGCGACTTAGTCAAGAAACCTTGAGAAAAGATTCTTTAAAAGCGAATATGTACAAAAGCCTGACAACTTTAACACATGTGAGCAATCAACATTTTAGTCTTGACCCTTTTATGTTTGTCGTGACTCAAGTTTTATTAAGGATTTGTACGAGGAGCTGCTGACTTGCCATCACGACGCTGAAGATTTGCACGTTGATGTTGAGCTTCAAGCGCTAAATGATCTTTGTAGTTGCTATCAAGCTTCTCGCAGTACTTATCAGAATTTTGAGGTCTTCCTCAAAATTTCTGTCCCAGTTAGAATTTTTGGCAAATCTCAAAATGATCTTCAATCTTGACTTGTTGGCGATAACACCTTTATTGTGAATTTTTGAGATATTTTCAAAAATTCTGTCCCAGTTTTATTGTAAGGAGAAATAATAATCACACTGGGTATATGATCGAGCCTTCGTGGCGCCTATATATCCTGTTGAGGCAGAAATCAGGTCAAATGTAGTTCCAAACTTGTAGATAATGAATACTGCAAAGAATCTGAAAGAAGATCATCAGTAGAAAATGTACAATATGAACATGATGAAATAGAAAAATAATATTTCATGTGATATCCAAAGCCTAAAGACAAGATATATTATATTTATGGATGGACAACCCAATGAAGTAAAATAGGCGTCTCACACATATAAGATTAACTTAATAACACTTTTTACAATGAACAACTCAAAAGACAATCTTTTTTCTTTTTCTTTTTTTTTTTATTTTATAAAATTGAAAGATTCTAAAAAAGGTTTTAAAATATTAAAGAATGAGTGTTTGCTCACCTTTTTTTTTTTTTTGAAAAATAAAAAATGTGATAAGATAGTCAAACCTTCACTATAATTGGTACCAACAGTTAGTATTGCAAGTAAATCTCTCATTCCTTTTTTTTTCTTTTTTTTTTTAAGATTGAATTTAAGGTAATTCCTACAGCTTCAAGTGGTACCTCCAATAAACAAAGGTTTTGAATTGTATCAATCCTCATGTTTCAAGTGCCCTCACGACAAAGACTAGTCATATTTCACACATATTTGAAACATTTGATTATATGACATTTTTCAAAGTGCACTCACACTCACAAAATGTTCAATGCACACAACTGTGATACCATATGCTTGACCCTTATGTAAATCTCCACTAATGTGAGAATATTTAGAATGAGATCATGTAGGGCTTGTCATTGGCTTATAACGTAGGCTTAGGGATGGGTAGGATATTTATTTGGGATAAAAGTGACTTAATTCCTCCTTGAGCGTCACACAGAATTTGTGCTCTTAATGATTGGTACGCCTTTACGTTAAATCCTCTTCATTGTTCTCCCCCCTTTCAACTTCTTTTGAATTCTCAGTTTTGACTCGTTTTCCTTCTTCTTCTTTTTTCTTCCTTTGTTTCGACTTCTTTTGAGTTCTCATTTTTTGGAGCTTTTCCATTCTTCTCTTCTTTTTTTTTACCCTCTTTCTTTTGAGTCTTTATTTCTTGGAGCTTTTCTTTTATTTCACTCCTTTCTTATAAATTTTTCTCCTTTTTGTTGGAGTATTTTCCTTTCCACCTTTCATTGACCTTGTAAGGGTATTTTTGTCTTTCTTTATTTCTTTCACCTTTTCTTTCTTCCTTTATTTTTTTTTTCTCTAGAAGTCTTTTGTTTTCTTGACTTTGGGAGACTCGATATCTTTGCTTTCGAAAATTTCAAACATGGATCTTCTCTTATAATTTGCACATTCTTGGTGCACTCAAGAAGGTTGGGCCAAGAGAGGATAGTGCTTGTAAGCACTTAAAAGGGTAGTGGTTAAGATGTGGTTGTCCAAAGAAAGGTTTCAGGCTCAAAGTGGAAAAACTAGGGATTAATGTAATTTGGTAGGCTTTGAAAGGCACAATCGGGTCAAAAAAGGCCTACAATCCTTTCTCAAACCAAACATTACTCAGGATTTCGCCTCGAAAAACATTCAGGTCAAGTTCTAGATCATCAGTGTAACACAATTGAACTTTGATCAAAAGCTCACCACACAATGCACATGAAACATAAGGTTCGTTTTATTCTTATCTTGATTGCATGCAAGAGAATTTTCAAGCATCACAAAAGTACAGATAAGAGGTACCACGAGAATCTATAGTTTACCGCAAAGTCAGTCTTTTCCATCATATCAAATATATTTACATGCTCTTAACTACATAGGTCCCGACCGAGCTGAAGACATGACTCTTACATTATGTACAAGCTACTTTATTTTTTGAAAGAATGATTACCGAACCCGAGAAGGGTTGCCTACGTATCTCATTAAGATGAGAATCAGGTGTGCGTAGTTCATGCAGATATGACTTGGAAAATATGCACAAACTATTTTATTTATTATTATTATTTTTTTTTTTGGAAAGATAATACCAAACCCAAGAAGGGTTGCCTACGTATCTTATTAAAATGAGAATCAGGTTCGCGTAGTTCGTTCAAATATGACTTGGAAAATATGCACAAACTATTATTTATTTTTTTATTTTTTATTTTTTTTAATTTTTTTCTGCACCAATATGTTTTATAGCCTCTTAATCGTCAATATTTATACTGTCTGTTGAATGTAACCTACGAATTTCTACAGTAATGATTTGTTGTACTCTTTTAGGATGTTTTCTTGAATCTTTGTCTCTTTCCAATTTTCACGGGATCCAGACATTGTTATGACCATCCCCGACTGATGTCGGGGACGATATTCCTACAAAAATATGAGAAATATGTGAGAGCAGGAACATCATGCCAAATAATAATAAAAATAAATGGATGCGACCTCATAATCAAATACTCCCCTGATTTATCGTTTTGACTTGATATTAATGTCTTGTGAAATACAAGGACTCGAATTTCGCTAATCCTCTTGTCTCTTGCGACTTCGGACAAATAATGATTTCTGAATTCGGACATAAATCAATTTTTTGCTATTGAAGAAGAACAACTCAAAATGTAAGAGTGTTAGTTCATGTACATAATGGATAATGCAAAATATCACTCAAATAATGAATAAAACACATAAATACTGTTTTGATTAAAGACAAACTGAAATATATCACATAGCATACAAACAATTATTGCGCGTCCTATACAAATATGTGACCCTTTTATGCCTAGGGTAGGCCTATCGATTTGAAGGATGTATTACGCCCTTTGACAACTTTCCATTGTCCCCCAAAACACTTAGTACAATTTTATGAATAAATGAAATAGAATTATGAAGTTAGGGAAAAAGAAAGAAGGAAAAAAATTACAAATATTCAATCTCACGTAGGGGTACCTTCCTATTCTAAGCCTTTGCGGAAGGGTCTTCCTCTTGAAACTCTTGTCATCTCCGATTGCCAACACTTTTAGATGGAATGATAGTTTATGAAATTCCGAGTTTGACAAAAGTAAACTATTAAAATAACCTTCTAATTCAGATGGACAGTGATTTGTCAAACGACGTATACATCCTTTAAATTACACACAATTATGATCGTCCTTTTAGGCTAGAGGCCATTATGGACTCAAGGTGGTCTCTCTAATGGACTCAACACGCCTTGGGTGTTGGGTCATCTTAGGCTGATGCTTAAATTTAGATTTGGCTCGGCTCTACACTAGTTTACTAGGAGTGGGTTGTATTTAGAGTGGAAAAGGTAACCCAAACGAACTACTTGAGCTGGGACAGTTAACGATCGTTGACTATCAAGTAGCCAACTACACTCGTCAGGGTGCCCCGAGAAAATTTTGGTTAATGAACGACTGCGAACCCGCATAATCGTCCTTTAGTGGAAATGAAATAATTGTCGTTTGACGAAAAATATTATGCCATGAATGCAATGATAATATACACACAATAAAATAAATAATGAATAAATAGAATATATAAATAATCAGCAAAATATAAAAATACAAGGTATAACATAATAATAAAACAAAAATTTTCTCAATTTGAAAAAATAAATTCATATTGGTTAAAACCTCTATAGTCCCCAGCAGAGTCGCCATTCTGTTTACATCCCTACTTTATCAAAATAGGGCGAAACGTCGCGGTGACTCAAAAAATAATTAATTGATTCAATCTTAATGAATTTTAAACATGAACGAGTTTTTAAAAAAAAAAGTCGCCACCTAATTTTAGGAAAAAACTAGGAAAACCATTATGTGATCTATGAAACCAATTTGATTCTAGGTAAGGGGTTCAAATTATTCCGAAGGGAAGGGATTAGGCATCCTTCGGAATCCACAAATGTGGTTCCCGACTGAGTTCATTTTTTTCAAATTGAGGAGGAAAAATAAAATAATGTACAAATATAATAACATGCAATATACACAATAAAAATAAAATAATAATATCGGCCTAACGTTTGCCTAACATCGATATATACAAAATATTGAATTGAAAATATAATTCGAACTTCTTTCGAATAGCTTTAAGGAAGCAAGTCTTGGGTACCTGTACACACACTTAGTAAAAGTGTTAGTAATAAATAAATATGAATAAAATTAAATATATGAAATAATAACGTAAAAATAAAAAATCCATCTTATTAACATTGGAGGCCTTGGAAATCGACGGTATTTCTTCATCGGCCAACTTCAACATATAAAATATATAAACTTAAACTAGAATTCCGTCTTTTTAAAATGGGAAGGCCTCCAAAACCGACGGAGAGATTTTATCATTGGCCATTTCAACATATAAAATACATAAACTTCAATTAAAATTCCGTCTTTTTAAAATGGGGAGGCCTCCAAAATCGACGGAGAGATTTTATTATTGGCCAATTTAATATTCACAATAAATATAACCAGCATAATTGAGAATGGCAATTCGAATACAGCGAAAACTCAACTGTAATTCACCAAAATATTACTACGGGACAACAATAAAAACAATTAAAAAATATGTAATAATTGAACCAATCAACAAAAGGATGTGATGCAAATATTCATGAAAATAGAAAAAGAAAAGAAATATAAATGTAACATAATCAATGAAAGAAGTGAACAAGATTTATCTTAATAGTACTAGTAACAACAATAATAATATAATAAAGAAACAAAAGATAATGAGTTGTGGATAACTATAACAAATCATGGTAAACAATATTATCAAAAGTAATAAAACTAAATAAACAATAAATCTAACTTTAAAAGGGAAACATAATAACAACAAAAATTAATTTAATATAGAACCTAACATAGCCATTAATGTTAGAGGTGATAATTCCACCTAAATATGTATATGAATTTTCAAAATGAATTTCTAAAATACCGGATCAATGAATCTCCATCAATATAAACATCACTAGAAAACAAAGATTAACAGAGACAACAAACACTAACCATAATCACAATAAACAAAATAGATCTACAAACAAAAAGCTACAATTAATTTAAACAAAAAAATATATATATATTAAAATAGATGTAAAATTGGTAACCACTTCTAGACAATTAAAAATAGAAGATAAAATAAGGGAAACATGTCAACAATTATTATTAATATAAGAATCACTGGAAATGTTAAACTTTTTTTTTAAAATAACAATAATAACAATAATAATAATAATAATAATAATAATAATGGCCAAAGTAAGCCAAATCAAAATGACAATTAAACAATAATATTTATTTAAAACAAAATACAAATCATTCTAAATGTAATCTATCTATATAATAATATAAATCTGAATCTAAGAATGATGATGTGGCATGCCTCAATGGCCAGAATGACTATTTAGCTATTTTGTTAGAATTTTAAAATTATTACTTATTTTCTTTTCTAAAATCTTCATGACAAATTATATATTTCCTAATTAATTATTATTAGCATTTATTGAAATTACTCCCACTAATCATATATGTTAACTAATAACATTTTATTTCATTTATAACTTTCCTTATTAATAAAATATTATTAATTTCCTAGAATCTCTCTATATTCTTTATGTTACAAAAGTTTTTCGTTTTAATTAGATGAATTATATCTCATTTATTTCTTTCCTTATTAATATAATATTATTCTTTCTTAAAATCTCTCCATTTTTCTTATGTTACTACGGTTTTCTTCTCTTTTTATTTTTGATTGGATAAATTAAATATCATCATTATGAATATTAATGTATGAGAAAATATCTGCCAATTTTTACTTATAAATACAAACTGAAAAAGACATATTCTTTCTGGCACAAATTGATTTCACTTTCATTCTCTTTGTAATATCTCCATTAAAATTTGGTGAGTTCAACAATTCTCTCTTCTTCTTTTAAATATGAGTTCAACAA
The DNA here is from genome assembly GCA_016801875.1 of Solanum sitiens. Lineage (NCBI taxonomy): Eukaryota > Viridiplantae > Streptophyta > Magnoliopsida > Solanales > Solanaceae > Solanum > Solanum sitiens. The sequence continues at coordinate 1,102,138 of JABWTJ010000365.1, read as the reverse complement.
TTCATTTTATCGTTCGTGAATAATATATTTTGTAAATTTTATTTTCATCTTTTTTTCTCTCTTTCCTCATGTATGATATAAATTTTTTCTCTCTATGTAAATAGGTTTGCTCTCATCAAGGTAAGTATAAAATTTTTTTCTCTATATAAGATCAACTATCTTCTTTTAAAAGTTGTATATAGATTATAATATCATTAATTTTGAATTTAAATTTTATGTTTTTCATTTATAATCAAATGTATCAAAATTTAACTAATTTTTTTTATCACCAATATTGAAAATATTGAATTTGCACAATACATGTTATTTAAAAAATTTATATGTACGTGGGCCTAACTAATTTATTGATGACCAATTTTAAAGAATATTGGATCTATGCCTAATTTCTTAATGATCCATGTTAAGGAATATTGAATCTGTATAACACGAATTAATTAAATTTCAATATGTAAAAGAGTTTTAATATGATAACAAATTTTGATGTAATAAATTTTTCTCTTTTTTCTTCTTTTATTTACTTTCCAATGAAAATTAATATTATAATATTATCTAAATATAACAAAGAGGAATGAAAATGGAGGAGCGAGAGATGGCGTCGAAGGGTTATAGACGTTAAAATTATTGAATGAATACAATATATTATGTTATTGAGGATAAAATGATTGTATCACGCTTGAAAAGTATTAAAGTAGAATTATGATCATTCAAAATGTATAGAGATAATCTCATGGTGTATGCACTTTTTTTTATCTTTTACTTTTTGTTTCATTTTAATACAAGTATATTATTTATTTATTTAATCAAAATTACAATGTTCCGCATAACTTAAGGAAGTGAAAAATAATATAAAATAATAATTACTTACGTAAAATCCAAAAAAAAATACATCATTTTACAATTCAAGCAATCTAATCATCCTTGACCAAAAAATAATTTCTAATTCATTCAAAAATAAGTATTAAAGAAAATTATTGCTAAAGAACTTATAAATGTTATGATTTTATTAACTTAAAAATAGAAGTATTGATATAAATATTTGTACTTATAAACATATATAATTGATGATTATGAAGAATTTACTAATATAGTTTTCTATTAAATTATCTTTATTTATAGATATATTTAAATTTTATTAGAATTCAGTATGATATTGAGAAATTTCATAAAAGTTGAGTTTGCGGTATGTTTTTCTCTTTGGAGATTCTTTATTTTTTCCTACTTTATATATGCTATATTACTTCTCTTTTCTTAAAAAAAAAAATATTCACACATTTTATTCTCTTAGTAATATTAAATGTGTAATGTTAAGAACTCATTTCTTATAGAATAATGAGAATTTTCATTATTACATTAGTTTAACTATACGATAAAGTAAAATTAGATTAACAATCCAAACAAGCGGTTAATGTAATTTTATGATCTTTATTTTCATTACTCTCACATTTTTAATTATCATAAACCCTTGATTTTTTTTTATCATAAATCCTAAAATAATTACACTCTCCGTTTCAAAAAAAATATCCCTATTTTCTTTAGTTTGTTTAAAAAAGAATGATCCCTTTCCTTTATTGGCAACACTTTAACTTTAACTTTCCACGTGACATGTTTAAGACCACAAGATTAAAGGGCGTTTTGGTACATTTGACATAACTTTAATTTAGAACCACAAGATTAAAAAGTCTTTTTTCTTTTCTTAAACTCCGTTCCAAGTCAAACTAGACCATCCTTTTTTAAACGGAGGGAGTAATAGATATGACATTATTTTATATTTCATATTGTAGTACTACAAATAAGGACACTGTAAGAATTTGTAGAAATGATCACATTATTAGCTCTTTAAGCAAATTAAGGGAGTAGACATCGACAAGAGCTCGCAAGACTGTGCATTAATTTCGTATTGTTTCCTTTTATTTTTAATGAATAAGATCGTAGAAAAATTAGTGCACTTTTTATATCTTCTTTCTATTATTTTTCTTATTTTGTGTTTTATACAAATTTTTTTGTCAAAGTAATAACTTATGCTCCGTCTGCGAAGTCTGCTAACTACTAACAAAATATTTTATGTCCAAATTATATCAAAACAATGTCATTTTCCCCTCTAAAGTGTCTAAACAAACACCACTAATTAATTCATGGCGAAACTTGATGAAATAAACCTCCTGGGAGCGCAAGTATAATATTTTCAGAAGTTAGAGGTAGTTAAAACAATTTCATGTTTTTTGAGATTATAAAAAGATGAGCTAAATTCTACGGTAGTTATCACGACTAAACAAACGCCTTAAGAAACAATAAATAATAGAATAGTATTATATTACATTTTAAATATATTAAATTTAATACTTTGAACAATGTATTAGAATGAAGAAGTAATTGATATCTAACGTTTCTCTACAACCGCGCAAAGCGCGGATAAGTTCTCTAGTTACTAAATAATGCATGATCAGTAAATGAACAAGAAGATAATAACAACAAAAATAAATAAAGCAAGAACGGTCCAATAATACAAAATAATACTAATAGATATTATGAAAATGAAAACAAAACAATGATAAACTAAGAGTTGTCGACTAACACAATCACTTAACAGATAATGTTGAAATATTGAAGAGAGCTATGGTAAAACTTTAACAGCATAAACAAGAGAGCAACACCAAAAAATATTAAGTCCGACCAGATCTATACCAAATACATATAAAATCCAACAAATACAGCTGACCGGAGATAAGAAAAATAAAATAAACAGAGAAAAATATGTGATAAAACATAGGAAGAGAAGAGATTTACGAAAAATGAAAAATGAAGCTAGAAGAGAAGAAAACATAGCTGATAGTGACTGGGTTTCCAGCTTTGTCGGAGATGGAGCGATTGTGAGCTCGCTGGTGGAGAAAGAATGGGTGATGTTTGGTGGTTGTTTAGTGGAGGTTGGTTTCTGGTCGTCTGGGCGGCTGGTTGTTTCAGTGAAGAAGAGGTCAGGGATTTCCGATGCTTGTTTGGCTATGGAGGTGAAAGAAAAATGGAAGGTTGGGTGGTGGCTGCCTCCTTGCCAAAAAAATAGGAGGAGAAACTTTTAGGGTTTTCTAATTTGAAAAGTTTTCATCACCTAGTCTCAAAATGTTATCCACCCCAAAAATTATTCACCACATATTTTGACCTAGTTAATATCATTAATAAGAAAACACAAAATGGGCTCAAATGATGGGCTTAGCATTGTGGCCCAAACTTATCTCAATAGAATCCCTAAATTTTTTTCGTATTTGACTAAATTTTAGATTGTGCTAAATTCAACATAAATATTAACAAATGTAACAAATAAAATGAATTTTGAAATAATATAATGAACTTAACTAATGACATGTGAAATGCAATTTTGAAAATTAACTAACAAAAAATCCTAAATTTTGATAAATAAAGATAGTTATCGATAAACTTATTTAAAATTATATAAAAAAAATTATTCTAAGCTATTAAATAAATAAAACTTTAAAATTACGAATTTTTAAAATGTTAGGCCAAAATTGGGTGTCATCAGAGTTTAATTATTTGTTTTTGCTTCCACTCTCTCAAAGAGAGTGAACTACATATTCATTGTCACATTAGCACATAGGGAGCAGATAACTCCATTATAAAATAATTTAAGAGGGTAATAAGATCATCGTGAAATATAAGTATGTAGTTGAAAATTCGACTATAGATAGGGAGACTTTTGACCATTTTCTCTTTATTATTTGCAATATGAAATATTTTAGTATCTTATTTAATTGATTATTTTAGTTTTTATTTTATTGGTAAAGCTTTGATTCTCATATACTTATATTGCGTAATCTTTTTCACTATTTTCTCCATCTCAATTTTTTTAAAAAAAATTATGTTTGTATGACATTATTTTAAATCTTTCCCCATATAAAAATTTTAATTTTAGTGACTGATCTTTCAATAAATTGATTAGACGATCTAATTAGTTTATCCGTTGATCCTTTTTGATTAGTGAATTTCCAATGATTTTTTTGTGATTAATATATAACTTTTGAGCTGAATAATTTTATATAAAATGTGCTGAGCCCATGTTGTAGATAATTTGAGGTTGTGCGGCTAAAAATCGAAATTAATTATTAAAATGGCTATTTATATTTTGAAAAATATCTATTAGAATCCATTGGGAGGAAAGAGAAACAAATTGGTTGAGAAAATGCTGAATTGACATTGTAGCCAGTAGGTCCCATATTTAACATTAAAATGAATATAAAAATACTCTCATACAAGTATGAGTTGGTGTACTTCATCCATATTATAATTTTTTATATTTGTCTATATATGTATTTATTTGTAATGATTCTAAAGGTTATTTTTGGAAATTTTTAGAAAATTTGTTATTTTACCTTTTTTGATAATTGTTTCAAGTCATTTTTATCGGTTAACGAAGTAAGTTTTAAAATAAGTGGTGACTGAGGAAGGATTTCAAGTCAGTTTTAAAATAAGTGGTGATTGAGGAATGATTTCTGTTAAAAAATAATATGTGGTAAAACAAGACTGATATGAATAATCGAGAAAGAAATCCAGAAACACAAATTAATGACACACAATGTAACGTAGAAATCCAAGTCGGGGAAAACCACGGGCAACCACGAGCAAATTCACTATGTTGAAGGTAGAGTACAATTTCAAATTCTCCTAAACTCAAGATTGAAGAAAAGAAGAAAAAAATAACCCCCAATTCTTTATGTTTTTCTTCCACAAAAAAAGATAGAAAAAAATGTCCAGAAAATAGCTCCACTATCTGTTACAAAGAGGTAGAAAATGCCACAAAAAATAGGCTCCACTTTCAGTGAAAACTGGTGCCCATTTACTGCACCATAATCCCATGATCTGTTCAGCTTTCCTGAAATTGCGGAAGTCTCAAGACAAGCTAAAACATGCTGACGTGAGTAGTCAAACTCACCAGGAAAAAGAATTTGAGGCAGCTCTAACAATCTCCACCTTGGCTCAAATTTAGTAGATGCTCGTCATTACCATAAAAGCCTCGAAGGTCAATCAAGAATTTTACACGCTACCTAAGTTCAAAAAATGTTTGAACTTAGCAATGGGAAGTGGCTTAGTAAGCATATCTGCAGGATTTTCTGTAGTGTGAACTTTCTTGACTACAATCTCTCCCTTAGTCATTGTGTCTCTGATATAATGATATTTCACACTAATATGCTTAGTCTTGGAATGATATGCATTATTTTTCGTTAGATGTATTGCACTCTGACTATCTGAAAACACAACAGTAGTATCTTGTGGAACACCAAGCTCAAGAATAAGACCACGCAATCATGTAGACTCCTTCACACATTCAGTAGCTGCAACGTATTCCGCTTCTGTAGTGGATAGAGCAGCAATGGATTGCAAAGATGCTTTCCAACTAATAGAATCCGAACATAAAGTGAAGATATATCCGGACAGAGATCTGCGTCTATCAAGATCACCACCGTAATCAAAATCAACAAACTCAACAACATCATTAGATATCACCTTGTTCCTATCAAAAACTAAGCCATGATTAGTTGTACCTTTCAAGTATCGAAAAATCCATTTCACCACATCCCAATGATACTTACCAGGATTATGCATATACCGACTCACCATACTCACTGCATATGCAAGATCAGGTCTAGTGCAAACCATGGCATACATAAGACTACCAACTGCACTAGAGTAAGGAATGTTAGACATCATTTCAAGTTCTTCATATGTTTTTGGACAAAACTCAGAAGATATCTTGAAGTGAGCTGCTAGAGGAGTTGAGACAGGCTTGCTCTTACTCATGTTGAACTTGTCAAGGATCTTCTCAGTGTATTTTTTCTGAGACAAGTATAACTTTCCATCTTGTCATTCTCTATGAATCTCCATTCCCAGAATCTTTTTTGCTGCACCAAGGTTCTTCATCTCAAACTCATTACTAAGTTGAGACTTTAACTTGTTGATCAAAGACATGTCTTTTGAAGCAATCAACATGTCATCCACATATAATAACAAGTAAATAAATGAACCATTTGAAGACTATTGAAAGTACACACAATTATCATATTGACTTCTGGTGTAGCCTTGACTAACCATAAAAGTATCAAATCGTTTGTACCACTGCCTTGGTGCTTGTTTAAGTCCATACAAGGACCTTCTCAAACGACAAACACATTGTTCATTTCCATGAACAACAAAACCCTCAGGTTGCTTCATATAAATTTCTTCCTCCAATTCGCCATGTAGAAAAATAGTTTTAACATCTAATTGCTCTAATTCCAAATCAAATAGTGCAACAAAGGCAAGAAGTAATCGGATGGAAGAATGACGAACTACTGGAGAGAAAATTTCATTAAAATCAATACCTTCCTTTTGAGCAAAGCCTTGGACAACTAAACGAGCTTTCCATCTTGAATCTTCAACCCCAGGAATTCCATCTTTTTGTTTGTAGATCCATTTGCAGCCTAGTGCACGATGAACTTTAGGAAGCTCACATAAATCCCATGTCCTATTCTTATGCAGACTTTCAGTTTCTTCTTGCATTGCTATCAGCCATTGAGATGAATTAGAACTAGTGATTGTGAAGGTTCAACTCCTTCAGAAATCTCTTGTGCAACTGTTAGTGCATAGGCAATGAGACCATCATTATCACCATATCTGATAGGTTTTCTAATAACTCTCCTTGGCCTATTATAAGCAATAGAAGAATCATCAACAAACTTTGGCTCAACGGGGCAGGTGGTACTGGAAACTTGTTCATGAACACGATCATCACTGTCTAACTGTGGAACGGTAGAAGAGATAGGGTCAATCTTATGAGATTCAGTTCTCATTTCTAACTCAACCTTCTCACTGATACCTTGTTGATCAGAAGATAATACAGAATGTTCTTTTTCAGAACACAACAATGCATTTTCATTAAAAGTAATGTCTCTACTCAAAATGATTTTTCTCAAATTCGGGCACCATAAACGATACCCTTTTGACTCAGAAGCATAGCCAAGAAATAAACATTTAACAGCCCTAGGTGCTAACTTTCCGTCATTAACATGAGCAAAAGCAGGGCATCCAAATGCTTTTAAATTTGAGAAATTTATAGGATTACCTAACCAAACTTCTTCTGGAATTTTGAAGTTAATGGATGAGTGTGGAGATCGGTTGACAAGATAACACGCTGTAGAAATAGCCTCAACCCAAAAATCACGACGATGCCACAATCCTATATTTGAGAGAATACAACGAGCTCTCTCAAGAAGAGTTCTATTAATACGTTCTGCAACTCTATTTTATTGGGGCTTCGCAACAAGAGTCTTATGTCTAGCAATACCATGACTTGTGCAGAACTCATAAAAATTTGACTCGCAAAACTCCAAACCATTATCAGTGCGGAGTTTTTTTTATCTTCCTTCCAGTTTAGTTTTCAACAAGAGCCTTGAAGTTCTTGAACTTAAGAAAAGCTTCATTCTTATGTCTCAAGAAATAAACCCAAACTTTGCGAGAAAAATCATCAGTAATGGTCATCATGTAGTGTTTTCCTCCAAGAGATGGAACCTTTGAAGGCCCCCATAAATCTGAATGAATATAATCAAGAATACCAAGTGTACGATGTGTGGCTGCTGAAAAACTCACTCTCTTTTGTTTTCCGAATACGCAATGTTCACAAAAACCCAATTTTCCTATACCTTGATTACTGATAAGACCTCTTCCGCTAAGAATAGTCATACCTTTATCACTCATGTGACCCAGACGCATATGACATAAACGAGTGAGATCTTCATCAGACAATGAAGTGGAAACTGCTACAGACCCAGTCAAAATTGAACCCTGCAAGTAATAAAGAGTCCCACGTCTTATTCCTTTCATCAAGACTAGAGCACCTTTTGAAACCTTGAGAACTCCACCTTCAGCTGAATATTTACATCCAAGAGATTCAAGAGTACCAAGTGAAATCAAGTTGCTTTTCAGTTCAGGAATATGATGAACATTGGTCAAGGTCCTGATAACACTATCATGAGTTTTAATTTGTACAGTACCAATTCCAACCACCTTGCATTGGGAATCATTTCCCATTATGACAACACCACATTCAACTTTATCATATGTTACAAACCAGTCCTTATGAGGGCACATATGATATGTACATCTAGTATCAAAAACCCATTCAGACGAGTTTCTTTTATCATCAGAGACAGCCAACAAAACATCACCTTCGGAATCACTTTCAACAACTCCGGCTTCGGCAACTTTCTACATCTTTTTGTTATTTTCTTCCCTCTCCTTTTATTTTTTAGTTTAAAGCAGTTAGAAATATCATGCCCAGGTTTCTTGCAGTAGCGACATGTCTTGCTGAAATTATGCCCTTTGGAGGTAGATCTGAACTTCTTTTTAGATGTACTCCCTTTGTCTTGTGATCTACCTCTAACGAACAAGCCCTCGCCTTTATCCTCAGAATGAACGTCAAGATCAAATTTCTCTTTGGACAGCAAATTTAATTTAACGTCTTCATAGGACAAAGTTTCATTATTTCCATATAACATAATCTCCTTGAAATGCTTATAGGTAGATGGCAGAGAGACAATTAACAACATAGCCTTGTCCTCATCCTCAATTTTAACTTCTAAATTTTCCAAATCTATTATAATTGAATTGTATGCATCAAGATGAGATTGAATGGACGAACCTTCAGACATACGAAGCGTGTATAAACGCTCTTTGAGACGAAGTTTATTGGCAAGACTTTTGGTCATATAGAGAGACTCGAGTTTCAACCAAAGACTTGCATCAGTAGTCTCACGAATAACCTCCCTCAGAACCTCTTTGGAAAGACTTAGTTGAATTGAAGAAAGTGCCTTTTCATCCAACGCCTCCCATTGTCGTTCATAGAATCGGGCTTCTTTGAATTTCCTACTAAAGCCTTCTTCAAACCATTGGGTGTGAGAACAACTTTCATCTGGATCTTCCAGATACTAAAGCTAATTTTTCCATCAAATTTTTTGATATCAAATTTGGTTACAGTAGACATGCTTGAACCTTGCTCGGATACCACTTGTTAGGAAATAATATGTATAGAAAACAAGACTGATATGAATAATCGAGAAAGACATCTAGAAACACAAATTAATGACACACAATGTAACGTGGAAACCCAAGTCGGAAAAAACCACGGGCAACGACGAGCAAATTCACTATGTTGAAGGTAGAGTACAATTTCAAATTCTCCTAAACTCAAGACTGAAGAAAAGAAAAAAAAATAACCCCCAATTCTTTCTGTTTTTCTGCCACAAAAAAAGATAGAAAAAAATGCCAGAAAATAGGCTCCACTATCTGTTACAAAGAGGTAGAAAATGCCCACAAAAATTAGCTCCACTTCCAGTGAAAATTGGTGCCCATTTACTGCACCATAATCCCATGATCTGTTCAGCTTTCCTGAAATTGCGGAAGTCTCAAGACAAGCTGAAATATGCTGACGTGAGTAGTCAAACTCACTGAGAAAAAGAATTTGAGGCAGCTCTAACAATTTCAAGTCAGTTTTTGAATCGGTTTTCACCCGCGTGTTCTATATCCTTTGGGTAACATGATTTCTATGAATTTCCATATTTACCCTAGTTATCAAAAATGAATTTTTGGGTAAATTTAGCCTCGATTTCCAAAAATTTTGATATGGATATTGTTAGTTTCAAATTCATTTTGTGACTCTATATTTGATTAGATTGCGTTCATTTAGAGGCCCAACTAAAGAAAAAGTTGATGTACTGGATTGATTGATTTTGTGTTTAAAGCAAGGGAACTTCTTGACCTTTAAGCATGTAGAATACAAAATCTTAGCTTGATGTCATACAATTTTAACATTTAATTTAAATATCAAAATATATGATGAAATCAATGAGATTAATTAATATAATATTTTGTAGGAGATAATTTCTTCTTACCAAAAGCGAAGTTGAATATTTTATAAACTTATTCCATTAACTATGATCTGTAAAAGTATTCTTTTAGTGTGGTAAAATTTTGTCACACCTCAAATTTGATTAAGATGGACAGGCACCTGATGTCGTAAAGGTCCGAGAGAACCCACATATAACATGTAATTATAATGTGTTTAGCTAAGATAATCATGAAGCTATGATAAGTATATGTATAAGCCACAATGATAAAAGAACAACATAGGTAGGTCCAGAATATAAACACATGACTCGGCCGTCGACGCCACAACCATTAAGTAACCAACCATAACTCCATATTATGCATTAGTTTACAAAGCCTCTATAATATAGAAAAATTTAGAGTAGGTCAGTATAGATCCTGCCTTACCCTTACCATTATACAATATCAAAATGAATCTACTAAAGACTCGGTAAAGCCTCAAATTAATCTGAAGCTCACCAAAAATAGATGAGTGTCGTGTGTTCCTATTAAGAAGGTCTACTAGTTGCAGCACATGTACATGTGGCATGAAACACGTCGTCCCCCATAACAGGCATTAGTGAGAAAGGAAGTATTGAGTATGTAAGTTAGTAGCGTCTGTAAAATAAGGGCTTTAATGAAATCAAGGATCAATATATAAATGCATAGCTTAAAATATAATACCATGTTTGCTTACTCTTGTGGCATCATATATGTTACGTTCTTTTCTTTATTTTTATGTACTCTAAAATTTTTGTAAGACTTGTGATACAAATGACTAGCTGAGCAGTGGTAAAAGAGAATGACCTACGCAGGCATTTTAACCCTTAGGATGTTGTCCTCGTAATTACACAAATTGAAATCGGCCCATGATAGATTTTCGCCCCTGAATTACCACGCATCTATACCAATTGGGATTGACCCATGCTAGGCCTTTTTCCCGGGCTGACACCCATAATTATACAGATTGCTTCACTTAGTTTCTTTAATTTTTTATTGTTTTGGCAGTCATACTCATTTTGAAATTTGAAACCACGGACCAATAGTAGAAGACATGAGAATAATAACATTAAGGAAGTAACAATGACATAAGGAGTTATGTAACATCAATGCATTTCTTATGAACTTAAATGACACAATTAACTTCAATTGACTAAGAGGAGAATTCGCCAAACTTGTTGTTGTGAATACTATTTCTATACTAGCACAAAAACAAACAAACATAGTGTAACGAACATGTATTGAGTAACTTGGCATACTTGGGAGATAGGAAAATATCGTTAGCCGTGTTGGAGATTGTACGCTGCCACTATGTTTCCTTCACTTAGGAACATAGATTAGGAAACTCACTTCGTTGACAGTAACCACAAGTTTCATAATTCATGTCAAAGAATACGAAATCGAATAGCCTTACATACTTTGCTACACAATTCGAATATTACAATGAATTAACCTCCTTGCTTTCAGATTATTAATCTACAATAAAATAAGTAAAACTAATATTAGTAGTTAACCAATAAATTTTGGATACTTAACTTACCCAAAAGGTAGCCGAGTAGTAGGCCTACAATTTATCATTTCAAGGGTGTTAGTTCAACTACTCTATTGCATCCACATACCATACAGATTCTTACACTATCCCCGAAACAATTTTGACTCCATTACACCCTTTAAACTACATACAAAGTTGAGTGATGAGAAGTAAGCCTACACAACAAGCTACTTAAAAGGTTATGCACCTCTTATGTACAACAAGCTACTTAAAAGGTCAAACTAGGTGACACAACTATTGGACTTTTTTTAGTTGGACTTACTTACATTGCGCCTTGGCAGATTAGGCTAATTCTCATTCCATTCTAAACAACATGCGAAGTGAGGGTTTCTTCAAGAAACCTATAATGAATTTTATGGCTCCTGTTTAAGACTTGAAAGAAAAGGGAGAGAGACCCAGAGTTAGTTGTGAATTTTGTGTGTTAAAATGAGTGGAAATATCAGTCAATATGTATCTTGTATCGAGCTTTCTTGAACCTTAAAAAATACTCTAGAACTTTTTTTGGCTCCATTTTCAACAACTAATTGGTCAAGTAGGTGATGCACCTGCTTATGTACAACAAGCTACTCAAAAGGTCAAACTAGGTGATGCACCTACTTGTCTTTTCTTAGTTGGGCTTACTTACATTGGGCCTTGGCAGATTAGGTTATTTGGCTTTCTTTTATTTTCATTGTTTTTACTTAGTTCGGTCCTCAAATGTTTCCATTTACTTGGTCTTAATCTGATTCATTAGCTTTGGTCCCTTTAACTAGAATAGCTCAAGTAGGTGATGCATCTGGTATTTTAATTAAGTGAAGCAAGCAACTCAATATTTTATTCTATTATGTAAATCTTAATCTCTTTTGCTTTAACATAACACTTAACTATGTACTTTAAGCTTAAATACCATCTTACTATCTTGAGTTTCAATACTTCCATCAAAGTTAACTTGGCAATATGCCTAGTGAAACGTGTGGGGGAATCACAACACCTTCTGATCTAATTCAAATCATCACTGCTCATTTAAGAACCTTGGTCCCTCACCTAGACAATAGGATATGTTGAATGTCATGTGAACCTTCGTTGATTGTAATCACAAGTTTCAGTTTTCATACCAAGGAATACGGAATCAAATAGCCTTACATATCTTGTTGTACAACTCAGGTATTACAATGAATTAATCTCCTTCCTTTAAAATTATTAATCCACAATAAAATAATTAAATCTAGTATTAGTAGCTAACCGACACATTTTGGCTACTTAACCTTACCAAAATGGTAGCTGGGCAGTAGGCCCATAATTTATTATATCATGGATGCTATTTGAGATACTCTATTACATCTACATACCATATAGATTCTTATACTATCCCACGAAACAATTTTGGCTAAAAACCATTTTCCCCTCTAAACAACATACAAAGTGGAGTGAGCAGTTAGCCTACACAACATTCAGTAAGGTGGTGTATTACTGCACTCTCCTTCTTTCAATACAAAATATCCACACTTTTTTCCAACATCAACCATGCAGTCCCAACATATACACATAAACACAATCTCAAATATTCTTTATCATAGCAACCAAATATTGAACTCACCATTCCTTGAGTTTTCATAACAACACACCCAGAATTCTATACTCGAACTTATGCATAAGGAGGACAAAAATAGAGCAATCACCTTCCCTCAATTTCTGCAACTTATCATTTTAACTTGAACTCTTCAAGATCTTGAACTCCCCTTGTAAGAATTTGACATTAACAAGCATTCATCTACAAGCATAAGAAAGAAGAAAGATGAAATTTAGTAAAGAAAATTTTTATATTCATATGGCGTCCCTTTTGTGTTACTGTACATGTATATATATACATCCAATACCCTAACTAACTTTTCTAACTAACATTATAACAGATTCTTCAACTTACAAACTAAGTCTTCTAACTTTTACATATTACAACTTAGTCCCTAATATTTGTTAAGTAACACCTTCTTTAATACTCCCCCTCAAGTTTGAGGGTATAAACAAATTCATTACCCCAAACTTGGAAAGTAAGTACTCATGTTGTGGCCTGCCTAGACCTTTAGTAAGTAGATTAGCTATCTGCTCTTTTGTACTTAGATGCCTTGTTTCAATAACCCCTTGTTGTATCTTCTCTCTTATAAAATGACAGTCTAACTCTATATGTTTGGTTCTCTCATGATGCACTGGATTTGCAGCTATCTGAATTGCTGATTTGCTGTCACTATAAACAACAACTGGAGTTTCAATTTCTGCTCCTAATTCTCTGAACAAACTAACTATCCATACAACCTCAGCTACAGAAGTTGCCATACTTCTATACTCAGCTTCTGCTGAGCTTCGAGAGACAGTTCCCTGCTTCTTGGACTTCCATAAAATAAGAGAGTTTCCAAGCTTTACCAGGAATCCAGTTATTGACCTCCTAGTATGTGGGCATGTAGCCCAATCTGAATCACAATACACATTTAGATGTTTGCTACCTTTGCTAGATAACAATATTCCCAACCCTGCTTGACCTTTTATGTATCTTACTACCTTCAGTGCTGCATTAAGATGAGACTGTTTTGGCTGCTGAAGAAACTGACTTAGAGTCTGAGTTGCAAATAAAATATCAGGTCTGGTAACAGTCAGATACAAGAGTTTGCCAATTAATCTTCTATATATACTGGGATCTTCTAGTAACTTGTCATCATGCCCTATATTATTAACTTCATCATATTCCTTAGTAGTCAATTTCACAAAAGGATCAAGAGGTGTAGTAGCTGGTTTTGCTGCACTCAACCCAGACTCAGAAATAATCTCAAGAGTATACTTTCTTTGGTGCATAACTATACCTTTGTGTGACCTGGCAAACTCTATCCCTAGGAAATACTTAAGATCTCCAAGGTCTTTCATTTTGAATGTATCTTGCAATGTCTGTTTAGTCTCTTGTATCAGCCTAATGTCATTACCTGTGATCATGATATCATCAACATATACTAAGATTATCACTAAGGCAGCCCCAACTCTTTTAGTGAACAAAGAATAATCAAGACGACTCTGTACAAACCCTGACTTTATGAGAGCTTCAGTGAGCTTAACATTCCATTGTCTAGGGGCTTGTTTTAGTCCATAGAGGGATTTAATGAGCTTGCACATAGGCTTCTCCCCCTGCCCAGTAAATCCCTGTGGCAGCTTGAACCCTTGTGGTAATGTCATATAGACTTCATCATACAAATCTCCCTACAGAAAAGCATTATACACATCCATTTGATGTACATGCCAGTTACCTGCTGCAGCTAGTGCCAAGACACTCCTAACAGTCACTATCTTGACCACATGAGAAAATATCTCATGATAATCTAGTCCTTCCCTTTGATTATATCCCTTATCTACTAATCTAGCTTTAAACCTCTCAATTTGATTCTCTACCAATCACCTTCACCTGTCCATTGTAAAGATCCTGAAACACAAAAAAATCAGGAAAGAACGAGACTGAACAATTGAGACTTTTTGTGAGTTTTGAAACAGAAAGAAGATTATTCTTAAATTCTAGTATGACTAACATATCTTCAACACTTTCATGTTCAGTAATGTTGCAAGATCCAGTATGAGTAACAGTGGTTGTGTCTCCATTAGGCAAATAAACTTGATTACTATTGTTACTAGGCATAGACTTCTTCTCTAATAGCATATCAGACTTATAGGTCATATGATTTGTAGCTCCAGAATCTACAATCCAATCATGTGATCCTACTGAGAGTTTGAGACTATTACCTGCAGTATTGGAGCTTTGTATTGGGTTAACACTGCCACTTATTGGACCCTGTGTGCTAGTACCCACATGATGTACCCTGCAGATTAGTCTTCCCAAGCATATGCAATATTTGACTGTATTGTTCATGTATAATCTCCATACCTTTGTTATAGTCTCCATTTCTTGAGAATTGACTAGTCTGTTCTTGAGTCTTTAAGGACTGTTCAACACATTGTTTGCTGCATTATATGAGTTACCTCCTCTCTCAGAATAATAATTTCCTTTATCTGAGTAGTTGTTCCCCTGATTCTCTCTTCTTCTCCTCTCAAAGTCAGGTGGGTAGCCTACTAAACGAAACAAATAGCCTTTGTGTGACCCTTACGTTTACAGTGATCACAACTTACATTTGGATCATAGCTATAAGGTGAATAAGGTTTCTTCTGCCTATTTACAGGATTTGGACCAGATCTAATTGACACTAATGCATTCATATCTGTTTGACCTCCAGATTTGTGAGATTGTGAGATGGATCTTTGACTCTCTCGTTCTACTAACATAGAGTAGGCTTTGTTTAACGATGGCAAAGGAATCATCATAAGAATCTGACCTCTTGCTTGTTCATATGTCTCATTAAGCCCCATAAGAAACTGTAGTAATTTCTGATTTTGAACAAATAGAATGAAATCCTTTGATTTCTCACAAGTACAAGCAGGTACTGGAGTAATACTATCAAATTCTACCCAGAGATCTCTCAATCGAGCAAAATAGACTGAAATTGAACTTGTACCTTGAGAGTTTGAGGCAATTTCTTTGTGAATCATGAAGACTCGTGAACCATCAACTTTGTCATATCTTTCCTTGAGATCACTCCAAACAGCAACTGCATTTGTCGAGTATACAATTCCTCCAATAAGTTCTTTGGATACACAGTTCATGATCCAAGAAAGTACTATTGCATTACAACGTTCCCATAAAGCTGTTAGATTAGGGCCAAAACCTTCCTTTAAGCAAGTTTCGTCTATGAATCCAAGCTTATTTTGACCTAAAATCGCGATTCTCATTGCACGACTCCAAACAGAAAAATTCTCTGCCCCTGTAAGCTGGATCGAAATCAACATTGCACCAGAATTATCAATGGTGCTAAGAAACAGGGGATGGTTATGTCCTAGCTTCTCTGGCAATTCATTATCGACTGTTGCCATGGCTAATCCACTCACTCAATTCACTATTAACACTGCTCTGATACCATGTAAGAATTTGACATTAACAAGTATTCATCTACAAGCATAAGAAAGAAGAAAGATGAAATTTAGTAAAGAAAATTTTTATAATCATATGGCGTCCCTTTTGTGTTACTATACATGTATATATATACATCCAATACCCTAACTAACTTTTCTAACTAACATTATAACAGATTCTTCAACTTACAAACTAACTCCTCTAACTTTTACATATTACAACTTAGTCCCTAATATTTGTTAAGTAACACCTTCTTTAATACCCTCCATACTTAAACCAAATAAGAAGAGAATAGTCTTTTAATAACCAAGAAAACTAAGTAGTAATAAGTTGTGGAAACATTTTTTCTTTGTACTTATACTTAAGCATAAATAATATGTTTTCCTAGTCTTCCATAGAAGAATTAAGATAAATCCATAAGTTACTTCACTTACCTTGTCTTGCAAAGATGAGGGAGAGAGAACTAGAGTTAATTGTGAATTTTGTGTGTTAAAATGAGTGGAAATGTCAGCCAGTATTTATCTTATATTGGGATTTCTTGACCCTTAAAAATACCCTCTGGAATCTCTCTTTTTGCTCTATTTTCAGCCACTAATTGGTTAAATGGTGATGCACCTGCTTATGTACAACAAACTGCTCAAAAGGTCAAACTAGATAATGCATCTATTTGTCTTTTCTTAGTTGGGTTTACTTACATTGGGCCTTGGCAGATTAGGCTATTAAGTTTTCTTGCATTTTTATTTTTTTTTACTTTATTTGGGCCTCAAATGAGTCCATTAACATGGCCTAAATCTAATCCATTATCCTTGAGCCCTTTAACTAGATCCATATAACTCAAGTAGGTGATGCACCTAATAGCTTAATTAAACGAAGCAAGAAACTCAATATTGTATTCCATTATGTAAGTGACGGGCTACTTCGTTCATCAACAAAATCAATTTTGATTTCCAGAAAGATCCCCAAGCTGAGGGCTGAACACTCGCAAAATGATCTTATGGATCACTCATCCCATCTTTTAGGTTGCATTTGGTCAATATGTATCCCGCTTGGTATGGCTCTAGTAAACCTCTGTAAGATAAGGAGGATCTTAGGGTTGATAACCTTTTCACCATTCTTTGTGAATGGTACCTTCTGGCAGGTCTCTTCAGGCACTCCAAAAGAAAAGAGAGAATTCAGTTTAGCCTTTGAGTGAAGATACTCCAACAAAAGCCTAATTAGAATTGATATTATAATATAAAAGAAATTTATTTTCTTACCAAAATCGGAGGGGTATAATTCAAAACTTATCCACTAAATTATGATCAATAAGATATTCGTTAACGTGAAAAATTGCTAAATATATACATGCATATAATTATAAAACAGAAATATCAATTATATTTCTTCAGTTTTACGCTTCAAGAAAGAAATATTCTTAGTGGATGCAAGACTTGAGACCCCAGAATTTGTATACAAGATGAGCAAATGGATCGTAACACTTATCCACTTCATATAAAATGAAGCTTCTTGGGCTTACTTGATGTAAAAGGATTAGAGTATGTCTCTTTGTTTGCAACATTCAATTGCTCCATCGAACATTTCCTCAAGGCCATACTTGTACTTGAATCCAATCTCCAAAAGTCTTTTTGATGAAATGCTAGACCGTTTAACGTCTTCTATACTTTTCCATGTGTACCTACAAATATAGAACAACACAATAATTATTTCCCACCATTGTAAATTGTTTTCTTTATAAAGGGAAAATGCATAAGTACCCCTAGATTATGAACGAAATTTCAGAAATACACCTAAGCTATACTAAGGTCCTATTACCCTGAATGAGACAGGAGACAGGTAGTCAAAACAAGGGTAGAAAGGAGAATCATAGAATGAATAAAAGGTAAGGGTCGAAGGATCTGTATTCTAAGAATGTTCTCTTGCCCCCAGGTGTTCGTCATGGTCGCGATAACCCTGACATGACTCAATTCCCGTCTTCTCTAGTGGAACTTTTCTTTTTGTAATTTTGTCCACCTTTTATCTTACGTGTCACACTCCGTGACTCCACGCAATTGAGGCGGGTGAAAGATATTTGGATGTGGAGGTCCACCTTTATGACACACCTTTTATAGTATACCATCATAGTACCTCATAATTAATAGGATAAAATGGAACAAATAAAAACAATCAACCAATTAAAGTTAAGACAAAGATTTTGTACTTACTCAGTAATTTGTTTTTCAAATTCAGGATATCTTGTTAAAAGAAACTCAGCTAGCTTTTCCCCTGTTATTTCAACAGCTGAGCAAATATACCTCCCTTTTGCATTAGGATTTTCAAAAAGGAAAATGTGAGCATTTGTCACATCATCTACATGTACAAAAGGTACAATTGGAGGATAACTCATACTAAAATTTTGATGACCTGCACAAATTTTTCCAATTACGATTAAGTAGACGTTGAGAAAATGAAAATTTATGATATTATAAGACGTACCAAGAATCATTTCCATCGATGATCGAACAGAGCCAGGAATTTGAGGAGTAATAAAGGTACCATGTATCCAAGTTGGGATTACAGTCACAAGATCAATACCATTTTTTTCAGCAAATTCAAGAGCTGCTTTTTCTGTTAATGTCTTACTAATCGCGTAAGAACTTGCAAAAGGCTTCAATGTTCTCATAACATCTACATCTGTCCACGAGGATTCATCGATTATGACGTTGGAACTTCCAGTACCCATAATTGTAGATGCACTAGAAGTGTATACAACGCGTTTAACTGTTTTTGAATCGAGACATGCCTGTAAAATACCTATTGCTCCATTTATTGTTCTTTGTGTTATTGTTTCTTCAGTTTCTTTGTCTTCAAAATCAATTGGATGTGCAACATGAAATACACCAATGCAGCCTTCAATTGCTGCATTGAAACTTTGT
Source organism: Solanum sitiens (assembly GCA_016801875.1). Taxonomy (NCBI): domain Eukaryota; kingdom Viridiplantae; phylum Streptophyta; class Magnoliopsida; order Solanales; family Solanaceae; genus Solanum; species Solanum sitiens. The sequence continues at coordinate 1,082,799 of JABWTJ010000365.1, read as the reverse complement.
GGTTTGTGTAGATCAGCATTAAAAATATTCAATCTTTCTTGTGCACCTGGGAGATTTGTGAGGTAGCTTACATCCTTCTTGCCATCTACAATCAATGAAAGTTAGGCTAAAAATATATATAATTTTAACTGGACAACAATGACATAAATTAGTTATACTCTGTTCTAATTTATGTGAAGGTATTATTAAAAAAAATGATTTTAGTATTTCAAAAAGGGAAAAATGCATAAGTACTTTCAACCTATGTCCGAAATTCCAGACACACACTTATACTATACTAAGATCCTATTACGCCTGAACTTATTTTATAAATAATTTTCTACTCTTTTCGGCCTACGTGGCACTAGATTGAAAAAAGATGTCAACACGCGCTGGGCCCACAAGATAGTGTCACGTAGGCCGAAAAGGGATAGAAAATTATTTATAAAATAAGTTCAGGGGGTAATAGGACCTTAGTATAATATAAGTGTGTCTCTGAGATTTCGAGCATAGGTTGGGTTTACTTGTGCATTTTTTCTTTCAAAAAAGAATTGATTTATATTTGACGGTAAATTTTGCATATAACTTAAATATTTTGAATTATTGATTATTGTGACTTATATTATTATTAATTTTAAAAGTAGTTTACATATATATATAAATTTTATTTTTAAAAAATTAAAAAAATTGATAAACAAATTTTCGATCAAACTTAACTGACTCTTGAAAAATAATATGTATCACATAGATTGAGACAGATGACACAAATAGATGTTGGTAGTAGTTCTTTCTCCACAAATAGATTTGCTAACCTACAAGATGAGGACACCTTTGATGAAACTGAAGAAGAGGATATGTTATATTATTGTTTTGCAAATGCAGCTAGGGATGCAGATATTTTTCCTAGGCAACAACGCAATAACAAAAAGAAGCTTGGAAGAAAAAATAGTTAGGATGGTAAGATGACTGAGGAGTTTGTTCCAAGACACCTACCGATACGACTGACAAAGCAGAATCACATGACAATGTCAACAACTTTAACGAGATCCAATAAATCTAAGAAGATTTGATGAACTATCAAATATTGTTAGGCAAATTTGAAGAGGAAGACATGAGAAAAACACTCCAAGTTACTTTAGAAGGACAATCTATCTTTTTTAGTTCATAATTTTGTAAAACTAAGTTTGAGTTTGATTACTCAAATCTCATCATGGCTTTTATACTTTTGAGTTCTTCTTTTATTTTGCTTTCAATTTTTCACATCTTGCCTTTTCATGTTCTTAGAATAAAAATTAAAATTAGTCTGATATTTTTTTTTAATTATTTTGTTTATATTGTGTTTTGTAAAAATAGTTATCACGATCTTTTCACGATGAAAAGTGATTTAGGGGGCAGGAATAAAAATGAAAGCAAAGAGGCGCAATAATGTTATATAAAAAATTGTTCCTCACGCACTAAAAATGAGTGAAATACGCCTAATATGTCAAGTAAACATAAAGCATCAAAACTTTACTCAAAGTATTTAAAATAATCAAAACCTACTTAAAGTGTGTCTCAACTCTTAATGAAAGTTGATATCAACTTTAACACCATGCCATCACAAAACAGAAATGGAAGTTATTCCATTAAAGAGTGAAAAAATTGTGCATACACAGAGTAAAGAACCGTAAACTTAAGCGCCAATTACTGGATTGAAATATGTTAATCGATATGATGAGCTTACGAAAGATTTAAAGTAGAATTAAAGAAGTAAGATTACCTCTAATAGTTGTGTTAACATAATAACCAAGTTGAAGAAGTCTCATAACCATCCATGATCCAAGATAACCACTTCCTCCTGTTACACATACCTTTCCTTTCTCCTTCATCACTTCTTCCATATCCCCTCTATTCATCTAGTCTTCTTTCTTTTCCTCTCTCTATGTAGTGGTTATAGGTTGTATCAAAGTGGTTAGAAACAAGGACAAGTTATTGTCATTTACCTATTTGTCATTACCTTACCTTTTAAAATTGGCCACACATTCCACTAACATGATTGAAATAGACATAATATATAAATATGAACCTTAACTTTGCTTCAGCGGATAATTATATCCTTTAACTTTGACTGTACACAAATAGATATTCAAACATGTATAAAATTAAACAAGTAAACACACGTGTCTTACATGATATAATACTAGTATGACACAAAATTACAATGTCGGGTGCAATTTAGGATGAATATGTCTATTTGTTCAATTTTATATAAGTTTAAGTGTCTACTTGTATACACCCAAAGTTAAAGGTCATAGTTGTCAACTGACGCCAAGTTACGGGTCATGTTTATGTATTATGCCATTGAAATATGTCATAAATATGTATTTTAATTTCGCCTCAACTGATATTTATGTTTTTTTAATTTTACGTGTCTACAAGTAGGTATTTAATTTTTTTATATATAAAATTAAGCAAGTAAACACATACATTTTATATGGCATAATATAGGTGGAGGACATAAATTGTCACGTAACATGCCAAATAGGACATGTATATCTACTTGTTCAACTTTATATACATTTAAATATCTATTTCTATACGATCAAAATTAAAGGGTACAAATATCAAATAAAATCAAATTAAAAAACATACGTATATATTACGTCTATACTAAAGTATTCACTATTGTGAGATCGTATCACGGCTGGGAAAGCAAAATGTTTTATTATATTTATATTAAGACGTATGAGAAAAATTAACCTATAAAATGGAACACTTTTTTATGGTTATTACGTGTAGGAAAATCTATATGCACTTTTTTAATAACAAATAACAACCGAAAATATAGATTTAACTTAGATTGCAAATTACTTTGAGTTAACCAACAAATTTTCATTCATTTCTTTCTCTAGATAAACTTGATGCGTTTGATCGAGGTAGATGTATTTGTTGGCTTCATTGTATATATAATGTGTGAATGTATAATGGTACATAGAATAAAGATTGGTGAATTAAAAAATGTGAACGTGTTGCAAGTATGAATATTAAAGTTATTTCATTCATGAATACTCAGATGAATGCAATTTTTCATATTTTCATGCAACCTTTCGTATTTCTAGATTACCTTTACACATCGTTACTGTGCTCACCTATAGGCTATAAATATCTAAATTTTTCTCATATATTAACACAATTTTTTAAAACAAGTTTACAAGAACAAAAACACTATATAGTAAGAAGAACGTTTTTGCTTTCCCAAAAACTTCAAGTGTGATCATAAGTCATTGAGTAGTTCGCTGGACAACAAATTTGAGGTATCGCTACTTTTTTTTTAGCTCTTGTCTAAAACTGATGCGTTTGATCGAGGTAGATGCATCTTGAAAATTAAAAAATATTTATTCCTTTCTCCTTTCTTTTATATATTTTAAAGTGACCAAAAATTCAATTTCTTAATTAAATAATGAGAACCAATTACTTATTTGAAATTAAGTTGTAATAATATCATGTATTTATGTTTTGATTATTCTATCATTGCTATTTTTTTTTTTTGTGAGTGTACGTTTTAATTATTCTGGAGATAAAATGCACAAGTATCCGAAATTACAGAGACATATTTATACTATACTAAGGTCCTATTATCTCGAATTTATTTTATTAATAGTTTTTTACCCTTTTTCGATCTACGTGGCACTATCAACTAGTTAGCTTGAAAAAATTGTTAACACGCGCTGGGCTCAGAGGATAGTGTCACGTAGATCGAAAAGGAGTGGAAAATTATTTATAAAATAAATTCGAAGGTAATAGCACCTTAGTATAATATAAGTGTGTCTCTAAATTTTCGGACATAAATTTGAGGGATACTTGTGCATTTTCCCTTGTATCTAGTTAAATATGTACAAAAGAATGTTAATTTTGCTTAGACGGAAGTTTTCATTTCTTTAAATAATTACTAAATATAAAAAGAAACTTTTTGAAAAAATAAATAAATTTTAAGAAATATAAATAAAATTAATTAAAAAGCCCCAGCAATGATTGATGGAACCTTAGGTATTTCAAAATTCATTAAAATAATATTATACGTTTGGGACCATGTTTAAATAATTTTCAAAATGTCTACTTTATTGTAGATTCCATCGATCAATAAAGTATTAAAATGCGTTTGGGGCCATATTCTCAATATATGGCTGTCTAAGACCCAAAAATAAAGTACTTGATTTCGGACTATATTTTTATATGCAGTAGGTATTTGGAGTGAAATGAAGCAAAAAAAAAAAAAAAAAAAAAAAAAACTTGCAAATGGATGCTTTATTAATTTAATAAGATTCGTTCGAAGACATACAAATAAGAACTAATGTATGCATGATAAACAATTTCACGAGCATCTTTATTGAGAGTAGTAGTAAAAATAGAGAGAGATGCTTCAAAAATATAAGATTTGTTCAATTTCACGATCATGTCTTGGAGAATTCTGTATATAGTCTTTTAGGCCTCATTTGTTTGCACTTAATGGAGGTCTGAATCTTAATCATTCAGATTCAATCCATTAAGTACGTTTGATTTTTAGGCCCTGAATCTGAATCATTCAGATTCAGCCCATTACGTTTATTTGTTTTATTTTTTACAAAGTTTCTTAATAGGTCTGAAGAGGTCTGAATGAATCAGATCTATAGGAGACTCTTAACTACATTCAGACTCATTTACTAAGACATCAAATAATAATCAACGATTTTCTGCTTTGGTCTTGCCTTTTTATCTCATAACTAAAAACTTTATTTCTCCCTTTTCTAATCAAACACCATTTTTTTCAATTAGTAAGTTTTCATAAATTCTTTCGAGTTTTTTTATATTAATAATTTTCTTGTATTGATGTGTGTCAAGAACACTGGTTGCAGTAATATTTTTGATGTATTGTTGTTTATCAAGATTTTTTAATGAAAAAATAGTACTCCAAATCATGATTATTAAAACTTTTAAATTTTTATCAAAAGTGATATATTTTGTTGAAATGAAAATTTATAATATTTTATTAATATAATGTTCAATTTCAGTTCCACATTCAGATATTGAAAACAAACAACACTAATTATTTAATATTCAGATTTAGAGACCACATCTTAATATTCAGATGTGTATTCAGATCAAAACATTCAAATCTTAATGCAAATCTTAATATTCAGATGTGTATTAAGATTCATGCATCTTAATCTTAATGGAAACAAATGAGGCCTTAGTAGGAGTGACAAATGGTTGGATTGGAACGGAATGGATGAGTTGAATATGGATTGTGAAAAAATAGTTTAGATTACAATATATCTAAATATGAATTTGGTCAAATATGGTTTGGGCAAAATGGTTCTAACCCATTTAAATAAATTTGTTTTTCAAAAATAAAAATTTACCCCTCCCTACAGGCACCCCCACTCCCCCTCCCCCCACCCCACCTTCCACCAACCTACTCCTAAATTATTATTTTTCTATTTTTTCCAAAAAAAAATATGAAGTTTGCAGATTTTTTATTTTTACGGACAAGGTCTACGAGCCATAAAAGGTATTATGGTTCGTGGAAAGGGTCCATAAATGAGACTTCATAAATCATGAAATTTAACTCAGTGATTGCAAATGAGTTTATGGAACGTGGAAAGTTCTACGAGTCATAGACATGAGTCGTAGAAGAACATCTGAAACATGGATAGTTGAGTTGGACAGGAGAGCCTTGATATGTGTCGTAGAAGTATTTATGGCTTGTAAACATAATTTTGTAGTTCCAAATCCTGAAACTTCAGAACCTTTAGTATATTGGATCGACAACCTGACAGTACAGTTTGTAAAAGGAACTACAAGTCATGGTTTGGGCATCGTAGATTATACTTCAGAGAATGTGTATTTCAGTACAAATCGTATAAGGAATTACGAGTCGTAGAACGTTTCATGGATTGACAGTTTAGAACCTAGGATTTCTTCTTTGATTTCTATGGACCCCTGGGTTCCACCATCCCAATTTAGTCATGTTACATTTTTGTTATAATGTATCAAAGAGTGAAACATAAAATCATAATTATTATTTCACATGAAACATTAATAAAGGCAAAATACATTTTAACTTAACCTAAGCTAACATCTATGCCTTCCAACTTTGCGTGCGCACAAATAGACACTTAACTTATATAAAGTTGAATAAGTAGAGACACACGTTCTATGTGGCATAACACATGTAGGATGCTACATAGGACATGAATTTCACATAAGATGCCAACCAGGATGCGTGTATCAACTCTATACAAGTTTAAGCGTCTACTTATGTACATCCAAAATTAAAGGACACATTTATATATTATGCCATTAATAGAACTAGAGAAATCCATTGGCAATTTCTAGTGGATTAACACGCATAACAGGATAACAAATCAAAGGGTGAACCATTGCAGAAGAAAACCCAACTCCTTGTTCCATATTAAGTTTCTCAGCACCTTGAATTTTCCAATCAAAACATTGTATCAACACACCAAGTGTCCTATGTAACACTGCTGCTGCAAGTCCAGCACCAGGACATCCTCTTCTTCCACCACCAAATGGGACATAACAGAAATTCTGTCCTTTCATAGCCTCCAATTCATCAGGATCGATCGCGAGCTGGTTGTCCTCCCCTCCACCAGAGTTAACAAGGTACCTCTCTGGAATAAACTCATCCGCGTCTCTCCATTCATTAGGGTCCCTATTAATCGCGTAAATGTTTAGTACAAGCCTAGAATTTTTGGGAATTGTGTAACCATTGACTACACAATCTTCTCTGCATTTTCGGAATACTAAGGGCAACGAGGGATGTACTCTTAGTGTTTCCTTGACAACAGCTTGGAGATAAGGAAGATTTGGGATATCGGAATCATCAACTAGCCTGTTTGGACCAACTACTCTGTCAATCTCTTCTTGGAGCTTCTTTAATGCTTTTGGATGGTTCAATAGCTCTGCTAATCCCCATTGCAGAGCAACACTTGTTGTATCAGTTCCTCCCAGAAAAAGATCCTATTAAAAGAGGAAAACGAATCATTATCCTTTTGCAATTTGTATGGTGGTGCTTTACTAGGCACGCACCGAACTTAAGAATGGAAGAAATACATTGATCATTACAACTTGCAGTATCACTTATGTAACTTATTTTCGCTATGAATGTCATTTTTAAATAACTTATTTTCGTAGAGATTAAATGTTTTCCTTCGTGCTAAACACACCCTAAAACAAATGGTGCTATCTATGCTATATTGTAAAGGAGAGATAAGAGTCTTATAATTACCAAGAAAAGACCCTTGATGCCATTTCTAGTTAGCTTCATCTCAGCATTTTCATCATCTGCAATTTCCAGAAGAATATCCATCATATCCCTCCTCTCTTTTCCTCCCACACGCCTTTTATCTTCGTGTTTCTTTATGATCCCATCCATTAACTTATCAAATTTGAGCAACAAAGCTTTTGCCTTTTTTCCAGCACCAAGCAGATCATATTTCTTCAAAGGACCAAAAATCTCACCTAATCCCAGCTGCCCTGCAAGTAATACTATCCCCTTTGCAATTTCTCTTATCTCCGCACTCTCGTTGACATTAGTTGAGGTTCTTGTGCTCATAATCAGCCTACAAATAAGATTATTTGTCATATCCATAAGCTGAATTCCAACATCACAAGGATCCCCTTGTTCCGAACACTTAACGAAAAATTCCAACACTTTCATCATCTCCTCCTTCCTAACATCAGCAAATTTACTAATCTGTTGAGCAGATAGAATCTCAGTCATGCATATTTTCTTCAAGAAAATCCAAAGTTTGTTATAGTCCATAATTGAGAACATTGTATCATGGTAAATTTGGTACTCTGAAGAGCCGAATTCTGGCCTATTAGCAAAATTTATGTCATTGGTTTTAAACACTTCTTTCGCTATAGCACCATTGGACACAACATATGAAGTTGACGCGCCTGCATGAATCAACATGAATGGACCATAGCGCGATGCTAATTTTTGGAAGGATTGGTGCCACAAAGAACCAAGAAGATGCAAATGACCAATGAATGGTAATGCTGGTGGACTTGGAGGAAGATGGATTTTTTTGTGTGATTTCTTGATCAAGAATTGAAATATTATTAGACCACATAGTAAACATATGAACAAAAAAAGCAAGTTATGAAGTTGACTTTCTATGGAAATAATTGCCATCCCTGCTAACTTCTATACCCTCTTAACTTGTCTGTTCTAATTTATAGGCACAAGGAAAAAAAAACGTAATCCTTCTGTCCTATTTTGCGTAATACCTTTTATTATTTAGTCTGTTTCAAAAAGAATATTGCCTTACTATAGTTATAAACAATTTGACTTTACAATTACTTTTCTATCTTTAATGAAATGATTTTCAGTCACACAAATATCTAATAATTGTTTTAAACTACAAGTTTTAAAAGTATTTTTTTTGAAATCGTGTTAAATCAAAGGCATAATACATATATTGGACCCAAGAAAACTCCTAATGTCTGTTGGAGTCAATGGTCTAGGCTAATTTTTCACCGCCTCATTTTTCCTTGGATCAACATCAACTCCCTCACTAGAGAAAATATGACCAAGAAACACCACCAACTTCAACCAAAACTCACATTTTCTATATTGGTCAAATAATTGGTTCTACTTAAGAACTTGTAACACCACCCTCAAATGGTCCATGTGTTCACCATCATTTTTCAAATATACCAAGATGTCGTCAATGAGGACAATGACAAATGAATCTAGGAAACTTCAAAATACCCAATTCATGAGATCCATTATTGTCTCCGGGGCATTAGTGAGACCAAAGGACAATACTAAGAACTCATAGTGACCATGTATAGTCTGAAATGCAGTTTTTGGTATATCCTCACCCCTCACCCTAAGTTGGTGATACCCCGATATTAAGTCAATTTTTGAAAAGTAGCTTGCCCCTTGCAGTTGATCAAACAAGCCATCAATCCGAGGGAGAGGATACTTGTTCTTAGTAGTGACTTTATTGAGTTAGCGATAATTGATGCACATCCTAAGGGACCCATCCTTCTTCTTCACTAACAAAACTGGAGCACCCCGTGGAGAAATAATAAGTCTAATGTAGCCTTTGTCTAGTAAATGTTTGAGTTGAGCCTTCAAATATTTAATTACGATGGATCCATCCGATAAGGAGGAATAGTAATGAGTTTGGTATCCGGTAGAAAGTAAATACCAAAATCAATTTCCTATTCGGGAGGGATTCGAGGAAGATCATTAGGAAATACCTCCGGAAATTCCCTTACTACGGGGACTAACTCAATGGGAGGATTTTCAAAGTCTAAATCATTTACTCTTACAATGTGATATAGACACCCCTTTGAGATCATTTTACAATTCATAATACAGGAGATGATACGACCTCTAGGACTAGAGTTTCCCCCATTCCACTCTAAAACAGGTTTATTTGGAAAATTGAACTTGACATATCTAGTTTTACAATCAATGGAAGAAAAACAATCATGCAACCAATCCATCCCTAAAATGACATCGATATCGACCATATCAAGTTCTTCTAATTCAACATGAGTAACTCTATTGGGCAACATTATAGGACAATTTCTATCTACCCTCTTTGCAACCACCGACTCACCTACCGGGGTAGTTACCATGAAAGGTTCATTAGAATGTCGGGCAAAATAAAAAACTTTCTAGATATCAAGGGAGTAACAAAAGATAGTGTAGAACACATATCAAGTAAATCATGTACATAAATAGAGAAAACTTGTGACATACCGATCACTATGTCGGAAGAATTCTCTTGTTCACCCCTTGAGCGAAGTGCATAAAAGAGATTCTTCTTTGGAGGATCCACATTAGAACCACTAGCTTGAGTTTGCCCACTACCTTGGACTTTCCCCTTCACATTTGGGCAATACCTAACCTTGTGGAAACTCTTGCCACACCCAAAGCAATTATCCGTCCCAACAAGGCAATCACCACAATGCTTCTTGCCACACTTTCCACAAGTTGGCTTCTTGTTTGGTGAGCTATTACCTCTTCCTTTTTGACACTTAGGTTAGACACCCTATCATCACGAGTCTTGGGGAATTTGGTAGGAATTTAATTAGAATACCTCTTCTTAAACCTAGGCTTATCTTGAATATCAAGACTACCCTTTGAAGAATCACAATCAAAAGACCTTGCCCTCTTGGCATATCTACTCTTTCTCTTAGCCCTTGTCTCTTTCACTTGTTGAGCATGAACCAAGAGACGAGAAATGTTCATACTGTCTTGTAGCATAACCGAATGACATTCTTCCTTCAAGTCATCCGACACTCTTGTAACAAAGCAGTTCATTTCATCTCTAGGATTGGAAACCAATGAAGGAGCATATTTTGACAATTTAGTGAATTTCAAAGAGTATTCTAGTACAGTCATACCTCCTTGATGAAGTTTGATGAATTCCACCACTTTGGCTGCCCTCTTCTCCCTAGGAAAGAACCTATCAAGAAAATCCTTCTTCAAAATCTCCCATTACACCGGTGAACCTCTTAAGGGCCTATTGTCTCTCCAACGTACCAAGTTTGGTCCTGATCTTTGAGTTTATAAGTGTCTAAATCGGCCTTCTCACTAGTAGTCAACCCCATAGAATAGAGAATCTTGTAGGTGTAAGAATCCTCAAAAGATACTAAGGTATCTATATCCTCACTTGTGCCTAAAAAGGTTAATAACATGTTGATAAAGTGTTTTAAAGCTTGTATAATTTATTTTAAGTCATTTGAAGGTCAAACGTCCAAGACGTTCGAAAATTGGTCTTTAGATGTGCTAGCAAGTCCTGGTATGTTTGCCTTGTTTTTATGAGTTGTTTGGAATTTAAAAATAGTGTCGTTGACCCTAGTACCTTAATAGACATTTTAAGGCTAAAAAGGTCTGGGTACGACTCCCTGGGGACCACTTGAAGGGCCCCAAGGAGGACCCACACCTTGGACAAGAGGCTGCCCAAGGCAGCATGCAGGAGCAAGAATGAGACCTCGCCCTCGCGACGCACGCCTAGCACGCACCTCACTGCCTCAAAAATTATTTGGGGAAGAATTGGGAGGCTTCCCCTTGACGCGCATCCCACTCCCAAATCCGGTTACGTCGGTTTTAAGTAAATTTTGACATGTCTAAGAGCCCAATTTAGTGTGGGGGTGTTTTGGTAACTTAGAAGACTTTTTATTAACTGTTTTAAAGACCTATTAAAACCTTTACCAAGACAAAAAACCCCACCCATCAAGAAATCAAATTCCCAAAGTTCTCTTCTCTCCTAAAAACCCAAAACCTCCATTGAAGACCAAGCTCAAGAACAAGCTATGGAGTTGTATTCTTGGAGCTTTGTTCTCAGATTTTTTTGGTCTTTTTAATGTATAATGTATGGTGATCCTTCATCCCTAGATAACCATTCATCTATGGAGTCCTTTCAAAGGTTTTCAAAATGTGATTCTATGTCAAATATCGTATCTTCCAATCTAGCCATGGGTTCATTCTCTAATTGATTTCAAAAGCATTCCAATGATAAATATGTGTTCATTTACTAATTTTATGATGAATTTATATCCAATTTTATGAAAAACCCATGATCCTCTTAATTTCTCAAATTAACTTATAATGTGGGTCTTGTGATCTTGACTTGATGTTTATAGAATTGTGATTAGATTGTATTGAATTCTTTATTGCTATTAGTTTCTATATTAAGAATTGTGGAGGAACGATTAAAGATGATCATTATTTTGGAGATTTGGTAAGTTGTAATATTTCTTCTAATTAGCCTAGAATGTACATTGAATTGTGTTGATTTGTATGGTCCACTTATGGTGGCGGTGTTTACATTCTTTTACATATTTATGTGTTAAGATCATGGCATTGAAGGCATTATATGCAAGATGAATTTATATGATCATTTCCATGTATAGGAAGTTGAAGGATTTAGCCTTGATTCTAATATCATATCTAAGTGAATTGAGGTTATGTGTGTTATGTGTATTGTCTTCTACACTACTTGTTTGACCTAGGTATGGATATGATGTTATATGCATATGTGTGATGATCATGATAGGTTTAGGTGTGGTCTATATGGCTAATGATGAATAGTATACTTATATCATGACCCCTTCCAATATGAACCCTATATGAATGTGTGATCAAAGTATGCTAGGAGTCTTAAATTCTATTGTTGAATATGTACTTGCTACCTATGATGTAATGTGAATGTCCATAGTCTATTGTCCTCAATACGCGAAATGTTTGTATGACTTGAGACTTAAGAATGTTGTACATGTGTTGTGGTCTTTAGAGGGTGGCTTCCTCGATACTATATTATAGTCATTCATGCATATCTATGAGTAGGATAGATTCATGATGACTAAGGAAAGGATAGTTCTCCTATGCACCGTTACCTATTTCTATGCATGTAGAGTATATGATTAATGAAGCTATTAACATGTGTTCGTAAATGTGTTTTTGTGAAGGTAAATCTCACATATATGTACACACACACATGCATGTATGAATATGTTATGATTATGTGAAAAGACATTCTCACATAAGGTAGGTTATATGGTGAATGTAGAATTCTCACCCTAGACCTTTGAGCTATATGATATATAAGGTATTAAGTCCCTAAGGTCTATTCTTTATGAACTAATGTTATGTAAACGATTAATGATGTTTAAAAAGGGAGATATTACTTAGCATCTAATGAACATGACATATGAGAGTGGGAGCTTGACATCTAGTAAGTACGGCTTTCCACAAGAGAACCTTCACGTTAGTAAGTTCGGGTTCCCAACCTAGATGTTGTCTCATGAGATGGAAACCTTCACGCTTAGTTAGTCAAGGTTTCTAGAAGATATCTCCTTGTTCCTTAACTATGTGCACGCATAGGACTCTAGCTTAGTGGATCCACCTAAAATAGCTATATATGAATTGTTTCACCTTCGGGTAGCATTAACCCTCTCTTTTTAGTGTGGGAGTAGAACACCGGATTCCATGTTGCTCACATGGTCTATGTCGGTTATGGCTATGTCTCCCGAAGGTTAATAATTAACTGAGATAAGAATATGATTTGTACTATAAATTCATTGAGAAGTGTACTTGGTGTGGGAGGACTTTGGACCCTACCTATACGTTGCACTAGATGACTTCAACAAAGGATAGGATTGGAGACCATTATGAATTAAAGTCTTATGTAATGTATGACATGTATAAATGCATGTAAATTGAACTTGTTATGTTAAGATATGAATTATGACTATGCATGTGAATTACACTTATGACTTCTAGATGGGTTTACTTAGGATAAGTGGGGGTATGTGACTTCATGTGTACATTGCACAAGTAAACTTGTGAAGGGGTTATTAGGGTAGTTTACCTATGATGGAAACTAAATGATTTATGACTAAGGTTTTAGTAAAGGAAAGAGTCCTTATACAATCATATGAAGTATGTGGCCTTATGTCTAGTTGTAAATGAATATGTTATGAGTTGATGAATATGTTATGCCTAGTCTAGGGTGACTTCTTAGGTACAGTTGGTGGAAGTAGCGTTATGGGATGTAACCTACACATTGCACTAGTGTGACTTAGGAGTTCTCTTAGGCGATGGTCCTTATGTGAATTTAATGTCTTTGATGTGCTTATGACTTGTGAATATATATAGTTGTGTTTATGAAGAATATCTATGAAAGACAATTGTGAGGCGACCTCAAAGTGTTACATTGTACTAAGTACCCTTGAGGGTTACTTAAGAAAAGAAGTAAAATAAAAGAGAGGTAATGTATGATGTATACTGAATATTCTTATAAGTATTATAAATGGCTTTATGTGCTATTATTCTTTTTATCCATGTCTATATTATGTATGTGAACTATATTAAGCTTATATATGCCTATGTTCAGGAAGTTTACTAAAAAGACATGTTGCATGATTTCAAAAGGATTTCTCTTTAAATGCATGTTTTCGCATGGTTGCCATTCTTAGTGCAATTCTTGTACTAATACCATTCTTATTCATATTTTTACACAAAGTGTAGGTGGTGATGGCTAGAGGATGTCTCCTAAGTGAAGTGATTTGATAGATCTTGCAAGTTCAAGTAAAGGGACCTTATTATTCAAGGGCTTCCTATGTAAAGATATTTGTTAAATTGATGTAATAGCTTAGGCTTATATTTTATGTTGTTAAGGTCCGTGTCCCTATTCTATTCTATTGAGTTGTGTCTTAACATGGCAAAGAGACTTAGAGACTACTTATGTACTTATGAATTTATATATATACGAAGTAATGTTCTAGCATATGATGTACTATGACAAGTTTTAAATATTCCGCTATTTTTATGATGCTTATGCAATGTAAGAAGTCTAAGTGCTTGTCTTAGATCTCCGAAAGGGCGACGACGACGTGTGGCAATCTAAGCGTACCTTAACTTCTAGGGGGGTACTTTGGGTCGTTATAAACTTGATATCAGAGCATATAAATTTGTGTTTTGTCCTTCGGTTTCAATGTCTCGTGTTGCCACATCTAGTAGAGTCTCGTATCATTGGTGGTGAGTCGTGACACATCAAATGATATAGGAGCCTATAGGATGATAGAGTTTCCATTCTTTACTATTCTCATGTCGTGCCATAGAACTTAACGCTATCAGATCTCTCTCTTATATTTCCTTGTCCGGTGGTCTTTTAGATGTGATTGCTTGGAAGGGGTGATTTCTCAATGCTCGAGGGAGAAAAGGTGAATCTTAATAATAACCTTGGTTTTATGGTTTGAGGAGTATACGTGAAGGTGAATTTAGTATATGTACATGTTGTGCAATTTAGGGCTATAGGTGGCTTATGGTTAAGGAGATGTTATGTTGAGAAGTTATGATATGATATGGTTATAGCTTTTTAATAGTTGGTATTGTTTAATGGAGTTCCCTTTGTAGTAATAGATTGAATTATGATTATGTAGGATGGTAGCATGATGTTATGGTGTAGGCTTGAAAAGTCTTGGAGAATATGGTATATAGTGAGAAAGATGAATGTTACCTTAGAATATGTGAAATGCTTCATAGATGTCCTTGTGTGGATTCGGAATATTTTGTATAGGCTTGCTCCTAAGAAGGGGATATAGTGTGTTGAGTCTTGTTAGGTGATTGTGACGTATGCTAGTTAATGGTAGAACCCTTATGACTATTAATATAGTTAATGATCCCATCTATGAACATATTCTAAAAGTGGTAAAAAGTGGGAAAATGTAGTTTTATTCCATAAGTGGGAAGTATTATTACTCTAAGGTGACTTGGGGAGATTCATCGTATGTACCCCTTAGCTCTTGAAGAGTTGGAGAGAATTGAGGTTGACCTACTATGAAGTAGTTAGTTGTCTTTTAAGCTTGAATTTAAATATGGTCAATTGAGTTAGTGCTTAGATTCTACCTAGGCATGGTTGGTTGGACAGTTCCACAAAAAGTGATAACCCTTGTAGGTTTTTCTTGACTTTCCTTGACCTTGATATTTGAGGACATGATATGATTAGGCTTACCCCAAGTGGGGGATAATGTGCATAGATGGTGAGATTTTGAGTTCCCTTAATATCCCTATGATGAGTTCCCTTTTACTTCTGTAGGTTGAAAATTAATTTGTAGTGATGGTAAGAAGGGTGTTCATACTTAGATCCCAAGAGACGGATGATGTGCTTAGTTAACAAGGTCGGTAAGCTAAGACTCCCCTAGAGTTGTAATGATGGGTTTACCCTAAGTGGGGGGGGGGGGTAATGATATGAGTAGTAAGATTTTAGATATCCCTATCTTTTCCTTATATTCTTACTCAAGCTTGAAACCAAATAGTTCCTAAGTAGCTTGTTCATGATAGGAGTCTTACATAAAAGGATAAGTTGCATGTTCTCCATATGTTATGCATATTATGAAAGGTCATTATTGCATGAAAAAACAATTTATAAATTTGTATGTCTCTCATGTTGTTGTGCATCCTTATATGATAAATGTGCAATATGATTTCATGAGATAGCTTAATGAGAATGCATGATGTCACTTATGATGTGCGGTGTATGGACCCACAATGAGAAATTTAGTCTCTTTTAAGTAAGATAAGAAGAGTCTCTTTGAAAAATGTGTGACTTTTGAAGATTTGGAAAGTGTTATTATAGACTAACTCTAAAGGAGTGATGGTTTGTCTAGCCTATGTTTATTGGTGTGGCTATAAATTGTGATAAATTTTCCTTAATGATGCATGCTTATGATATCTAGTGATGTGCTAGAAATAGAAATATGTAAATTTACTTCCTAATGTTGTAATGTGCTTGGTGTGACCTACTAAAGTTCTCTTCTCTCTCGAAAACCCTAAAACCTACATTGAAGACCAAGCTCAAGAAAAAGCTATGGAGTTGGATTCTTGGAGCTTTCTTCTCAGATTATCATTTTTTAATGTATAAGAAGTGGTGGTCCTTCGACCCTAGATACACATTCATCTACGGAGTCCTTTAAAAGGTTTTCAAAACATGATTATAAGTCAAAATCCTATCTTTCAATCTAGCCATGGGTTTATTCTCAAATTGAATTCAAAAGCATTCTAATGAAAAATATATGCTTATTTGATAATTTCATGATGAATTCCTATCTAATTTTATGAAGAACTCATGATCCTCCTTATTTCTCAAATTAGCCTATAATGTGGGTCTTATGATCTTGACTTGATGTTTATAGAATTGTGATTAGATTGTATTGAATTCTTTATTGCTATTAGTTTCTATATCAATTGAATATGAATTATGGAGGAACAATCATAGATGATCATTAGATTGGAGATTTGGTAAGTTGACCTATTTGTTCTAATTATCCTAGAATGTACGTTGAATTGTGTTGATTGTTATGGTCCACTTATGATGACACTGTTTACATTCTTAGACATATCTATGTCTTAATATCATGGCCTTGAAGGCATTAGATGCAAGAGGAATTTATATGATAAATTCCATGTTTAGGAAGTTGAAGTATTTAGCCTTGATTCTAATATCATGTCTAAGTGAATTGATGTTATGTGATTTTATTTTATAGTCTTCTACACTACCTGTTTGACCTAGGTATGCCGATGATGTTATATGTATATGTGTGATGATCATGTTAGGGTTTGGTGAGGTCTATATGGCTAATGATGAAGAATATCCTTATAGCTTGACCCTTCCCATATGAACCCTATATGAATGTGTGATCAAAGTATGCTAGGAGTCTTAAATTCTATTGTTGAATATGTACTTTCTTCCTATAATGTAATGTGAGTGTCTGTAGTCTATTGTCCTCAATATTCTATATGTTTGTATGACTTTAGACTTAAGAATGTTTTACATGTGTTGTGGTCTTTAGAGGGTGGCTTCCTCGATACTATATTATAGTCATTCATACATAACTATGAGTAGGATAGATTCATGATGACTAAGGAAAGGATAGTTATCCTATGCATCGTTACCTATTTATATGCATGTAGAGTATATGATTAATGAAGTTATGAACATGTGTTCCTAAATGTGTTTTTGTGAAGGTAAATCTCACATATATGTACACACACATGCATGTATGAATATGATATGCTTATGTGAAAAGACATTCTCACATTAGGTAGGTTTTATGGTGAATGTAGAATTCGCACCCTAGACCTTTGAGGCATATGATATATAATGGAGTAAGTCCCTAAGGTCTATTATTTATGAACTAATGTTATCTAAATGATTAATGATGTTTAACAATAGAGTTATTACTTAGCATCGAGTGAACATGACAAATGAGAGTGGGAGCTTGACATCTAGTAGGTTTCGGCTTTCCACAAGAGAACCTTCACTTTAGTAAGTCCGAGTTCCCAACCTAGATGTTGTCTCATAAGATGGAAACCTTCACGCTTAGTTAGTCAAGGTTTCTAGAAGAAATCTCCTTGTTCATTAACTATGTGCACGCATAGGACTCTAGCTTAGTGGATCCACCTAGAATAGCTATATATGAATGGTTGCACCTTCGGGAAGCGTTAACTTTCTCTTTTCGGTGTGGGATTAGAACACTGAATTCCATGTAGCTCACATGGTCTATGTCGGTTATGGATATGTCTCCCGAAGGTTAATAATTAATTGAGATAAGAATATGAACTATAATATAAATTCCTTGGGAAGTGTACCTGGTATGGGAGGACTTTCGACCCTACCTATACATTGCACTAGATTACTTCAACAAAGGATAGGATTGGAGACCATTATGAATTAAAGACTTATGTAATGTATGACTTGTATGAATGCATGTAAAGTGACCTTGTTATGTTAAGATATGAATTATGACTGTGCATGTGAATTACACTTATGACTTCTAGATGGGTTTACTTAGGATATGTGGGGGTATGGGACTCCATGTGTACATTGCACAAGTTAAGTTGTGAAGGGGTTATGAGGGTAGTTTACCTATGATGGAAACTAAATGATTTATGACTAAGGTTTTAGTAAAGGAAAGAGTCCTTATACGATGATATGAAGTATGTGGCCTTATGTCTAGTTGTAAATGAATATTTTATGACTTGATGAAAATGTTATGCCTAGTCCAGGGTGACTTCTTAGGTACACTTGGTGGAAGTAGCATCTTGGGATGTTACCTACACATTGCACTAGTGTGACTTAGGAGTTGTCTTAGGTGATGGTCCTTATGTGAAGTTAACGTCTTTGATGTGCTTATGACTTGTGAATATATATAGTTGTGTTTATGAAGCATTTCTATGAAAGACTATTGTGAGCTGACCTCAAAGTGTTACATTGTACTAAGTACCCTTGAGGGTTACTCAAGAAAAGAAGTAAAATAAAAGAGAGGTAATGTATGATGTGTACTGAATATTCTTATAAGTATGATAAATGGATTTATGTGCTATTATGCTTTTTTATCCATGTCTATTTTATGTATGTGAACTATATTGAGCTTATATATGCCTATGTTCATGAAGTTTAATAAAAAGACATGTTGCATGATTTCAAAAGGATTTTCCTCTTTAAATGCATGTTTTCTCATGGTTACCATTCTTAGTGCAATTTTTGTACTAATACCATTCTTCTTCATCTTTTTACACAATGTGTAGGTGGTGATGGCTAGAGGATGTCTCCTTAGTGTAGTGATTGGATACATATTCCAAGTTCAAGTAAAGGGACCTTATGATTCAAGGGTTTCCTATGTCAAGATATTTGTTAAATTGATGTAATAGCTTAGGATTATATTTTTTGTTCTTAAGTGTCGTGTCCCTATTCTATTCTATTGAGTTGTGTCTTAACATGTCAAAAAGACTTAGAGTCTACTTATGTACTAATGAATTTATATATATACGAAGTAATGTTCTAGCATATGATGTGCTATGAAAAGTTTTAAATTTTCCGCTATTTTTATTACGCTTATGCAATGAAAGAAGTGTAAGTGCTTGTATTACACCTCCGAGAGGTCGACGATGCCATGTGGCGATCTAAGAGTACGTTAAATTCTAGGGGGTACTTTGGGTCGTTATAAACTTGATATCAGAGCATATAGTTTTATGTTTTTTCCTTCGGTTTCAAAGTCTCATGTTGCCACGTCTAGTAGAGTCTCGCACCATTGGTGGTGAGTCATGACACATCAAATGATATAGGAGTCTATAGGATGATAGAGTTTCCATTCTTTACTATTCTCATGTCGTGCAATAGAACGTAACGCTATCAGATCCCTCTCTTATATTTCCTTGTCCGTTGGTCTTTTAGATGTGATTGCTTGGAAGAGATGATTTCTCAATGCTCGAGGGAGAAAAGGTCAGTCTTGATACTTACCTTGGTTTTATGGTTTGAGGAGTATACGTGAATGTGACTTTAGTATATGTACATGTGGTGCAATTTAGGGCTATAGGTGGCTTATGGGGAAGGAGATGTTATGTTGAGAAGTTATGATATGATATGGTTATAGCTTTTTAATAGTTTTTATTGTTTAATGGAGTTCCCCTTGTAGTAATAGATTACATTATGATTATGTAGGATGGTAGCATGATGTTATGGTGTAGGCTTGAAAAGTCTTGGAGAATATGGCATATAGTGAGAAAGATGAATGTTACCTTAGAATATGTGAAATGCTTCATAGATGTCCTTGTGTGGATTCGGAATATTCTGTATAGGCTTGCTCCTAAGAAGGGGAGATAGTGTGTTGAGTCTTATTAGGTGATTGTGACGTATGCTAGTTAATGGTAGAACCTTTATGACTATTATGATAGTTAATGATACCATCTATGAACCTATTCTAAAAGTGGTAAAAAGTGGGAAAATGTAGTTTTATTCCATAAGTGGGATGTATGATTACCCTAAGGTGACTTAGGGAGATTCATGCTATGTACCCCTTAGCTCTTGAAGAGTTGGAGAGAATTGAGGTTGACCTACTATGAAGTAGTTAGTTGTCTTTTAAGATTGAATTTAAATATGGTCAATTGATTTAGTGCTTAGATTGTACCTAGGCATGGTTGGTTGGAAAGTTCCACAAAAAGTGATAACCCTTGTAGGTCTTTCTTGACTTGCCTTGACCTTGATGTTTGAGGACATGGTATGATTAGTCTTACCCCAAGTGGGGGATAATGTGCATACATGGTGAGATTTAGAGTTCCCTTAATATCCCTATGATCAGTTCCCTTTTACTTCTATAAGTTGAAAATCACTTTGTAGTGATGGTAAGAAGTGTGTTCATACTTACATCCCAAGAGACGGATGATGTGCTTAGTTAAAAAGGTCGGTAAGCTAAGACTCCCCTAGAGTTGAAATGATGGGTTTACCCTAAGTGGGTGTGTTGGGGGGGGGGTTAATGATTTGAGTAGTAAGGTTGTAGATATCCCTATCTTTTCCTTATATTCTTACTCAAGCTTGAAACCAAAGAGTTCCTAAGTAGCTTGTTCATGATAGGAGTCTTACATAAAAGGATATGTTGCATGTTCTCCATATGTTATGCATATTATGAAAGGTCATTATTGCATGAAAAAACAATTTATAAATTTGCACGTCTCTCATGTTGTTGTGCATCCTTATATGATAAATGTGCAATATGATTTCATGAGATAGCTTAATGAGAATGCTTGATCTCACTTATGATGTGCGGTGTATGGACCCACAATGAGAAATTGAGTCTCTTTTAATTAAGATAAGATGAGTCTCTTTGAAAAATGGGTGACTTTTGAGATTTGGGAAATGTTATTATAGACTAACTCTAAAGGAGTGATGGTTTGTCTAGCCTATGTTTATTGGTGTGCCTATAAATTGTGATACATTTTCCTTAATGATGCATGGTTATGAAATCTACTGATATGCTACAAATAGAAAGATGTAAATTTACTTCCTAATGTTGTAATGCGCTTGGTGTGACCTACCATGTTGATTTCATTAGGAAGGAAGTATAAGCATAATGTGGTCTGGAGAAAATTAATCCTCCATAATATGAATTAACCTCTATGCATTGCTTTTATGTGAACTCTATGATGCCATGTGTATATGTTGTCACTAGGAGAAGGTAGTTCCTCCTTGAACAAAGCTAAGCATGGTAATGTCATATATATATGACCTCAATGGTATTATTTCTAGACTATAAGATTGTAGTTAATCTACCTTATTCATGATTCTTGTTCAACTATATGAAGTGTTTAAATTTTCTCATGAGTTGAAGTGTGGATTATGCCTATGTGTGCAATTGGAATACATAGTATGTTTAACCTTGTGATGAAATAATGAACATGCTAAAAAATTGGATAAGGCAGTTCTCCAAATGGCAATGAATATGAAGAAGTATGTATGCATGAAACGAATTATAGAAGTCATCCATGTTTGATTATGTTGCCTTGAATGCATGCTAGAATTAAGTTTGTGTTCCTTGTAATTTGGTGAATTGACTTTTATGTGATAACAACTATAAGTTTTGTAAGTAGCTATGGAAGTCATTGAGTCCTTGAAAGTATTTAAATGTTTCAAGTGTCATTCGAGGACGAATGTTTCCCAAGTGGGGGATATTGTGACAACCCTCAAAATATAATATGGTAGATAGATCCTCACATGTGTCTAAAAAGGTTAATAACATGTTAATAAAGTGTTTTATATCTTGTATACTTGATTTGAAGTCATCTGGAGGTCAAACGTCCATGAACGTCCAAGACGTTCGAAAGTTAGTCTTTACACGTGTTAGCGAGTCCTTGTATGTTTGGCTTGTTTTTATGTATTTTTTGGAGTTGAAAATTAGTATAATTGTCCCTAGTACCTTAATATACATGTTAAGTGTCAAAACGTACGGGTACGACTCCCCGGGGACCACCTGAAGGGCCCCAAAGAGGACCCAAACCTTGGATAGGAGGCTGCCCAAGGCAGCATGCAGGAGCAAGAATGAGACACTGTCCTCACGACGCGTGTCTAGAACGCACCTCACTGCCTCAAAGATTATTTGGGGCAGAATTGCGAGGCTGCCCCGCGACGCGCAGCCCACTCCCAGATCCGATTGCATCGTTTTTAAGTTAATTTTGACATGTCTACGAGCCCCAATTTATGTGTGTGTGTGTGTGGGGGGGGGGGGGGTTGGTAACTTAGTGGACGTTTTATTAACTATTTTAAGAACTTTTTAAACCCTTTCCCAAGCCAAAACCCCACAGCCCATTAAGAAATCAAATTCGCAAAGTTCTCTTCTCTCCCAAAAACCCTAAAACCTACATTAAAGACCAATCTCAAGAACAAGCTATGGAGTTGGATTCTTGGAGCTTTTTTCTCAGATTATCATGGGATTTTTAATGTATAAGGAATGGTTATCCTTCATCCCTAGATAAACATTCATCTATGGAGTCCTTTAAAAGGTTTTCAAAACATGATTCTAAGTCAAAATCCTATCATTCAATCTAGCCATGGGTTCATTCTCAAATTGATTTCAAAAGCATTCTAATGATGAATATATGTTTATTTTCTAATTTCATGATGAATTCCTATCCAATTTTATGAAGAACCCTTGATCCTCCTTATTTCTCAAATTAGCCTATAATGTGGGTCTTGTGATCTTGAATTGATGTTTATAGAATTGTGATTAGCTTGTATTGAATTCTTTATTGCTATTAATTTCTATATAAATAGAATATGAATTGTTGAGGAATTATCAAAGATGATCATTATATTGGAGATTTGGTAAGTTGACCTATTTGTTCTAATTATCCTAGAATGTACATTCAATTGTGTTGATTGTTATGGTCCACTTATGGTGACACTATTTACATTCTTGGACATATTTATGTGTTAAGATCATGGCCTTGAAGGCATCATATGCAAGGGGAATTTATATGATAAATTCCATGTTTAGGAAGTTGAAGTATTTAGCCTTGATTCTAATATCATGTCTAAGTAAATTGATGTTATGTGATGTTATGTGTATAGTCTTCTACACTACCTGTTTGACCTAGGTATGGATATGATGTTATATGCATATGTGTGATGATCATGATAGGTTTAGGTGTGGTCTATATGGCTAATGATGAATACTATCCTTATATCATGACTCCTACCCATATGAACCCTATATGAATGTGTGATGAAAGTATGATAGGAGTCTTATATTCTATTGTTAAATATGTACTTCCCCCCTATGATGTAATGTGAGTGTGTATAGTCTATAGTCCTCAATACTCTATATGTTTGTATGACTTGAGACTTGAGAATGTTGGACATGTGTTGTGGTCTTTAGAAGGTGGCTTCGTCGATACTATATGATAGTCATTATGTGATCATGTTGACCAATGTACACATACACACTTCATGCATATCTATGAGTAGGATAGATTCATGATGACTAATTAAAGGATATTTCTCCTATGCATCGTTACCTATTTCTATGCATGTAGAGTATATGATTAATGAAGTAATGAACAAGTGTTCCTAAATCTGTTGTTGTGAAGGTAGATCTCACATATATGTACACACACATGCATGTATGAATATGATATGATTATGTGAAAGGACATTCTCACATAAGGTAGGTTCTATGGTGAATATAGAATTCTCACCCTAGATACCTTTGACCTATATGATAATATATAAGGGAGTAAGTCCCTAAGGTCTATTCTTTATGAACTAATATTATCTAAAGGCTTAATTACGCTTAAAAAGGTAGTTATTGCTTAGAACCGAGTGAACATGACAAATGAGAGTGAGAGCTTGACGTCTAGTAGGTCCGGCTTTCCACAAGAGAACCTTCACGTTAGTAAGTCCGGGTTCCCAACCTAGATGTTGTCTATTGAGATGAAAACCTTCACGCTTAGTTAGTCAAGGTTTCTAGAAGAAATCTCTTTGTTCCTTGACTATGTGCCCTCATAGGACTCTAGCTTAGTGGATCCACGTAAAATAGCTATGTACAAATGGTTGCACCTTCGGCAAGTGTTAACCCTCTATTTTTGGTGTGGGAGTACAACACCGGATTCCATGTAGCTCACATGGTCTATGTCGGTTATGGCTATGTCTCCCGAAGGTTAATTATTAACTAAGATAAGAATATGAACTCTAATCTAAATTCCTTGAGAAGTGTATTTGGTATGGGAGGTCTATGGACCCTACCTGTACATTGCACTAGATGACTTCAAGAAAAGATAGGATTGGAGACCCTTATGAAATAAAGACTTATGTTATGTATGACTTGTATAAATGAATGTAAAGTGACCTTGTTATGTTAAGATATGAATTATGACTATGCATGTGAATTACACTTATGGCTTCTAAATGGGTTTACTTAGTATATATGGGGGGTATGGGACTCAATGTGTACATTGCACAAGTAACATTGTGAAAGGGTTATGAGGGTATTTTACCTATGATGGGAACTAAATAAATTTATGACTAAGGTTGTAGTAAAGGAAAGAGTCCTTATATGATTATATGAAGTATGTGGCCTTATGTCTAGTTGTAAATGAATATGTTTTCACTTGATGAATATATTATGCCTAGTCTAGGGTGACTTCTTAGGTACACTTGGTGGAAGTAGCATTATGAGATGTTACCTACGCATTGCACTAGTGTGACTTAGGAGTTGTCTTAGGTGATGGTCCTTATGTGAATTTGATGTCTTTGATGTGCTTAGGAATTGTGAATATATATAGTTGTGTTTATGAAGCATATCTATGAAATACTATTGTGAGGTGATGTCACGACCCGAAAGCACCCCCTAAAAGTTAGGGAAAACCTTCAAATCATGACCGGGCGTACTTGACCCCTTTGAGGTCTCGTACAAGCCCTCTAACTAGCATTCATAACATAAAGCATGAAAAGTAGTGCGGAATTAAAACTTTTCACGATAATAATAATAAAAGAAGTCTTTTCATAAATACTAGGAAATCTTATCGTCACAAGCCAACTTAAGGACACAACTTAAAAATCTTAGGGACACGGACCCTTTACAATAAAAGTAAATACATTTTTAAGTCTTAATAAAGAAACTAAGAAACATAAAACTATGTCCTCGAATATATGAGGACATACACAATTCTTGAGAGATAGAATTCCAAAGCTTCAACTCGGATCCTCCAAAAGGCTTCCAACCTATACCCATAAGGTATATAAAAGTATGTGGTTAGTACAACAATGTACTAAGTATGGCATATGCAAAAACATACGAAAAGGGACATTTTTGTAAAAATAACTTTTCATGCAATTAAAGCAATATTCATGAATCTAGAAACAAAACAACATAAGAATCGACAATCAACACTTTATGGCAACTTTACCAAAACTTAGAGTAATCAAAAGGAACATTTCAATGAACTTACTAAACTTACAATGAAAATTGAATAAAGCATCAAAGTGAACATAATGGATTCTTACAATGGAGACCTTACAGTGAATGGCACGGTCCAAGTCATATGAACTCTTTTCCTTTGAAGTTGCCCTAACCCAAGGTTATCCTAAGACTCACTAAGATGAGCTAAGAAGGGATTTTCATTACACCTCCCTTCAAAGCACACCAAAGCGACCCTTAAAACTACCAAATCTTAGGCTTACTTCGTTGGAAATCAAATCCACGCCCTTGGCTAACATATGCAAAACACTCATGGAAATATAGGTCATACCAAGTGCAATGTGAGAGTAGCATCCCATACTACCACTCCCGCTTAGTACTCCTAATGGATTCCATTTACTCAAGTACTCCACAATAATCCTCCATAACACTACACCATAGTACTCATTCACACGGATTTCATGAAGGTACTCTTCGACCATAGTAGGTATAGGTCACACCAAGTGAAATGTGAGAATAACATCCCATACTACTACTCCCACTCAATGCTCCTACTCGTTAACTAATATGGACTGAGCACTTCACGACATACATACACAAATTCAACAATATACAAGATAATTATTATTATTATTATTTTTTTATTTGAACTACCCTTGGGTGGGTAAGGGGCTGAGCAGCACCCCCAGGCCTTAACATTAATAAACAAATCAAAATACAACGGAGGGGGACATAAACCTAACCTCCAACCTAAGGTGGTTCAGAGTCAACTTTCCAAAAGAAGAAGTCAACTCCTCCCCATACATCAATGATAAAACCGAAATACTAAGCACCTAAGGAGAGGACTCCTCTCAATACAAAGTATCTAGGAAACATAAACAAGGGAGACTCTCCCTTTACAAGGTAGAATAAAAGTAAACTAACCTATTCAGATAGCTATAGTTGAAATCTGCAAGGTCGATCAAGGTGGTTCCTTAATTCTTCTGGTCTTCCTTCTTCTAAAGCTAGGCATCTCCAGTAAATCCAGCTGATAGTATGATTTTGCTTCCTTAGGCATGTGCTGGCTGCTGAAGTATATATGTGGACTGGTTATCATGTGACTGTGTTTTGAAAGACCATCCGCCACCCAATTTGCTTCTCGAAATATATGTAAGCACTTGAATTGCTGAGTCTGAGAGATGAGATCTTGCAATCTTGCCAGCTGTGTGATGATACTCCATTGAGGAGCTGTCTTCTTTAAAATCCAATGTACTACTAGTTGAGAATCAAGCTCCAAAATTATGTTTCTATATCCCAGTTCAAGTGCCCAAGTCATACCAAATATTGCTGCCTCTATTTCCGCTTTGTTGTTTGTTCCTTCTCCAAGGGGTGTTGTGAAAGCCATCACCAATTTACCATTTTTATCCCTCAAAATGCTGCCAGCTCCCAACCTGCCAGGATTAGTGGTTGCGCTGCCATCGGTGTTTACTTTGAGCCATTGGTCGGGAGGTTTAAGCCATGTTACCAAACTCACTTTGATGTCGTGCACACACTTTTCACATTTTTGAATTAAATCTGTCCATTTTGCAGGCCACTGAAGCTGAGGGAAGGCTGTGGAAAGCATTTTGTAGTTATCCTTGTAGATGGCATATTTGACCCTGGTGATATTGGTTGTCTTGCCTCCATATTTAGCTGCGCACCTGTTCTTCCATAAGTTCCAACAAATGAAAATTGGGGTCGCTTGCAGAAGTAATCTGTGGGCTGCATTCTTAGGTGTGGCAGTCCACCACTGCTTGAGCAGTGAGTGCAAGTCAGTCTGGTCTGGCCTCAGCCCTGCAGTGGCTGCAAAGTTGGTCCAGATGTTGGTTGCGAAGTTTCCTTTGTTGAAGATATGCTCAATGCAATCCATACCTGCCCTATCAAAATAACAAACACACTTTGATGGCTCAATGCCAAAACTAGTTAGCCTGTCGTTAGTAGGGAGTTTACACCTAAGGGTTCTCCATAGTAAAAAGGAAATCTTAAAAGGAATGTATTTATGCCATAAAAGAGAGTTAAAGTGATGTTTAGCTCTTTTTTCGCGGATTTCCTCCCAGGCTGATGAACAGCTGAATGCTCCATGAGTGTTGAGTTTCCAAACTGGCTGATCTAGAAGATGTTGTTCAGGTGAAATTTCTGTAGCTAGTATGTTGGATAATTGACTGGCAGGTGCCTCCTCCAACAGCTTGCTCCAATTCCACCTCCCTTCCTCCCAAAATTCAGCAACTGTGGAGTGGTTGAATCTATTATTGGTGGTGGAGAAGTTTGCAAGGGGTCCACTACCGAACAAGTTGTCCCACCAGAAGGAACAATTCCCATCTTGGAGCTTCCATTGAATATGTTGTTCCACCTGCTGTCTATTCATCAGCATATGTTTCCATTTCAAAGAATCACCTGTATCCCCTTTTTTGCTAACCGGGTTGGATCTTTGGCAATATTTAGCTTTTAAGAATTCACCCCACAGAGTGTGTTTGGTTCTAAAGATCCACCACTGTTTGAATTGAAAGGCCCTGCAAATACCATGTAAGTTCCTCATTCCCACCCACCCCTTCATCATAGGGGTAACTTAGATTTTTCCATGAAGCCCAGTGGTACTTCTTCCTATCGCTCTTCCATCCCCAGAAAAAATCAGCTATAAGCATTTGGATTTGCTTAAGTATTGTCACTGGAGGTGTTACTGCGGATAGAAGGTGAATAGGAAGAGCTTGAAGAACATGTTTAGTGAGAATAGCCTTGCCTCCATAGCTAAGTTGTTTGGTTTGCCAACCTGTAATTCTACCAACAACCTTGTTAACAAGATCAGAAAAATAAACATTTCTAGGCCTGCCAACAAATAAAGGGCATCCTAGGTAAGTAATAGGACCCTGTTTTTCTTTGAACCCTGTCAGCCTCTTAATTCTATCTCTAGTGCTATTAAAAGCATTAGAGTGCAGCATAAAGTGGCTTTTATCACCATTAATGAGTTGTCCAGAAGTGGTCTCATAATCCTTTAAAGTTGCCATTAAGAGTTTTAAAGTTTTGTACCTTCCAGAAGAAAACAGAATTATGTCATCAGCAAAACTCAAATGGTTCACTTGGGGTCCCCTCATTTTCATGAAGAAACCATTATAATCCGGGTGATTATGTAACCTGTTGAGAGATCTTGAAAGCATCTCAGCACCTAAAATAAATAGGGCCGGAGAAAGAGGATCACCTTGCTTGAGTCCCCTAGAGGAGTTGAAAAAACCATACCTCTTACCATTCACAATGATTGAGTACCAATTGTTAGCCATGATTCTCCATACCATATCAATGAACACCTCATCAAACCCCATTTTCCTTAGAACTAAGCAAATATATGACCATGAGACTCTGTCATAAGCTTTTGCCATGTCTAGTTTAATAATGACATTACTTCCAATATTGGGTTTCTTGATTTGGTGAATGATTTCCTGGGCTAACATGATGTTTTCAGAGATGCTTCTTCCTTTCACAAAACCGGACTGATTGGGAGAAATCAAAGAGGGGAGAATAGGGCTAAGTCTGTTACTCACTAGTTTGGAAATTATTTTACTAGTGAAGTTACTTAGACTTATAGGCCTAAACTCAGTAAGTTTGTTTGGATTATTTACTTTGGGGAGCAGCACAATACAAGAATGGGAGAAATATTTAGGAATCATTTGTCCACTGAAAAACGCCTGAATCACCCCCATTAGATCATGCTTGATAATGTGCCAGCACTTCTGAAAGAAGTATCCATTCATGCCATCAGGACCTGCTGCAGAATTAGAGTTCATAGCAAAAACTACCTTCTTAAGTTCATTCATATTTGGAACCTTGGTAAGATGAGTATTCTGATCATGACTAACCATCCTTGGAATACACTCCAAGGTGTGCTCATTAATAGGCTTTTCCTCACCTGTAAAATAAATTTGAAGTGGTCGCAAGCAGCTTGAGCAATGTTATCCTCACCTTGAATCCAATCCCCATTTTCAGTGACAATTTTGTGCACAAAAAGTTTCCTTCCCCTTCCCTTTATAATAGAATGCAAGTATTTGGAGTTGGTGTCACCTTCCTTGAACCATTGGAGTTGGGTTTTCTGCTTCAAAACAGTATCCTCCAACTTGAGGAATTTAACATATTTAGCATTGATTTCATGAAGGGCACTCCTATGTGAGTCACTTTGGTCAAGGATGTATTCCTCTTCAGCTTTGTGCGCCTGTTCCTCATACATCCTTACTTTTTGAAAAGTATCACCAAATTCCTTTCTTGACCAAGTACTAAGAGTGTTTGATAATCTTTTCATTTTCTAGTGGAATTTCCACATGCCATTACCTTCTACATCCTTATCCCAACAAGTTTTCACAATTTCCATGAACTGAGGGTTATCAACCCAACAATTAAGGAATTTGAAATACTTGATGTGATCAGAATTTGTGGAAACCATTTCCATGAGCAAAGGACAATGATCTGACCCAGTGGAAGACAAGTGAGTGATGGTGGTTTGAGGCATCTTTTCTAACCATGAATCATTAACCAAAGCCCTATCAAGCCTCTTCCAGATTCTGTGATTGATACCCCTCTTATTTGACCAAGTGAATTTGTGTCCACTGAACCCAATGTCCAATAGTCCACATGCTTCTATAATAGCAATAAAATCCATGCTCTTCCTCATATTGTAAGGCACTCCTCCCAGTTTTTCATCTACAGCAGTTATAACATTATAATCTCCAACTGCGCACCAAGGTTTGGTGTTCACTGTTGCCTGCTGGAGCATCTTGTCCCAGAGAGGTTTCCTAAGGTGATCCTTGCATTTTGCATAGACAAACGTACTAGTAAATTGGTATTGTAACTCATTGTGTTTCATGTCACAAGTGATTTGCTGTTCATCTTCATCAAGAATATTACATTCAATATCGCTGCTCCAAAAAACCCAAATCTTGCCATTACAATTACTATTGGCATTATCCATGTTTAATTGAAGTTTGAAGTTTTGTACATGAACACTATCAGAGAAAGGTTCCAAAATGGTAATAACAGATAAATGGTGAAGCTTTCTGAGCATCTTTAATCTCTCCAACACTCCTTGAGTGTTGATCCCTCTCACATTCCATATAAGTGTACAAATCATTTAGAGGATTTAGAGGAGAAGAGCCTAGTGTTAGGTCTGCTAGCAGTGACAGTATTGACTTTGTCATGCTTGAGCCCTCTTGGAGATAATCCCTGACTTTGTGTTGCCTGTTGAAGCTCCTCTTCTAGGGCCTGGTCCTTATGAGAGCTAAGTGCCTTGAAAGGATCCTCCCTAGTCTCATCATCCTCTTCAGGTTCTTCTAGGGATTGATTATCTTTCTCTAGATCATCCTCAGAGTTATCAACTGCATACTCATCAACAGGAGGAACAGTATTTAGCTTGCAAACTTGCTGTCTTATATCCGGAGGTTCAGCTGATGGAGATGTCATGTACTGATCCTTACATGAATCATCCCTCCTCCCTTGTTCCTGCTCATTTTCTTTGTCTTGCAGCCTGGTTTGTCTTCTTTTTGCAGCATCTCTTTTCTGTTTGCTTGGTTTGTTTTTACTCTTAGGGGTGATGCCTTGAGTATTGTCACTTGGTTCCCTTTTATCTTTTTCTTTCCTTTTTTCATTTTGTTGTTTCTCTTGATTTTCCAGCACTGCATGTTCCCTGTTATTACTGTCCAGGTCCTCCTGCTGCCTCTGTTGTGGAACCTCTTGTTGCTGTTTGTCTTTGTTATCAATATAGGCTCTAAGGTCAGAAATATGGTCAATATCCAACCCCTCATGCAGAACATGAGGCAGATTCCCCCCTTTGGTAACCCCTTCCTGCAGATTAGTGGGCTTCTCCTGACACCCTCCATCCATACCTCCATCAACTTCAACAGCCAACCCAACATTCATAACATTAACAATAGCAGTTACAGGGGGGCTGCTGGGGTGTGGGAAGAGATAAGTCAATACCTGTTCTCTTGTAATTATTGGCTTGTGTGGATTGAGTTTGATGTTGTTGTAGACTTGTTCTTTGATTTGTTGATGGTGAAATAATATTTATATCTTGAACTTGCTGTGTATCACTGTCTGCATTACTTTCTTGTGCTGAATTGTCCATCTGCAGCTCTTGGACATTTGATCTTTGATTTGTTGATGGTGAGACAATATTTGGCTCTTGGATTTGTTGGATATTACTGTCTGCAGCTCCTTTCTTTTCTGATGTGGTCATTTGCTGCTCCTGTACAGCCTGTTCCTGCAATTCTAAATCACTGTAAACATTATGAGTAGTAATGGGAGGGGTGATACCTGTGATATTTGCTGCCTGCTGCCTGTTATCACTGCTTGTCTTGTGTTGTGGTGATCGAGCTCTCCATGCTATTTTGGGTTGAACTTGCTCCAAGTTCTTTGATTGTTTTCTTCTTTGTGTCTGCCACTGCTCCTCCTTTTCTGCAACCTCTTGATCATAATTTTTCTGGCCCTGCTTTCTTGTCTCTTGCTGTTTCCCATCTTGGTGATTTCCTTTTTGATTTTGCTTGAAAGTTTCCTCTATTACCTCTCCACCTTGATGTTTATCTCCTCTTGATTTATTTATTTTATCAGGCTCCATTTCTTTCCTCTTGTTCACCTCTTCATCTCTTCTTTTTATAGTGCAATCATAATCCATATGCCCTTGATGTTTACAATACATACAATAGTCGGGGATACCTTCATATTGAACCTTCAACCATCTCCCCTTGTTGGGGTCTGAATTTTTGAAACCCAACCATACATGTTCAGGCCTTTTCTTAGTGAGGTCAACTTGAACTTTCACCTTTGTTGTACTACCTCTAGTCTTTTGAGAAGTCGGAGAATCAAGATATAATACCTTCCCAACAGATTCCAAGATAGTAGTCAAAAGAACCGTATAATAACAATGCCATGGTAGGCCTGGCACAGCCACCCAAATAGGAACAATAGGAGTTTCTTCCTCAGGGGTAAAATCAGGGGTCCAAGCTTGAATTCTCATCAATTGCCCTTCAATAGTCATCCTCAATTTTGTCCAAACAGTTTGATAATCGAATTCATTATCTAGATCAATATACACATGTCTAGAGTTAAAGTGTGTAATCTTCACCCCCCAGTAAGTTGAGTTTGAAGGGTGAAACTCTTTCTAACCAACTCCATTTTAGGCATAGTATTGGTGAACTTGCCCACAAGCGTATACTTACAACACTCAGCCAACTTCACATAGTAATCATGCTCATCTAATAACACAACAGGATACCCTTGTCTAGTAGTATGTATGGGATCATTCAACATAATTGGAATCTCATTCTTAGACTGATTATACCTCAAGCGGGCTGCAAAAGATTGAACCACAGTGTATGGAGCAGGTTCACTAGCTTTGTCCTGTTTAGCATTGTTACTAATGTTTTGTCCTTGTTGGTGGCTGTTAGGAGGTCTAGCATTTCCTTGCGCAGCATTATTACCAGTTTTATTATTTCCATCTAATTGGGAGTTAGGATCATACCTTGTAAAATTGTTGGAAATCTTTGGGAAGTTGCTTTGGTACTCCATGTTTTCCTTATTGCTTTGGTATGCTGAATTTGTTCCTCCCTGTTTGTTGTCCTCTTGTCTTTGAGTTTGTTGAGGAGTTTGTATGTGATTTGTTTGATTTTCTTTATCATTTGCAGCCTTGTTTGGATTCTTTGTTCCCTGCTGCAATTCTTACCTAAAAGTTGATGTTTTTGGCCTGTTTGATCCAGGTTTTGAGTCTGTGAATGTCCATTCTCCTCACTTTTGTCTTCTTGATTTGGCATGACCTGAGCAGTAGCAGCAATGATGTTAGGTGTTAGATAGGATGATTTACCTGAAGTTCCAAAGGAAAATTTCGAAGCTTGATCTCCATTCAATGAGGTTGCTGTATGCATCCTCATAGTGTTGCTGTTAATGCCCTGCTGCTCAGCCGAAATTCCCCCCAGTTGATTCTTATTGCCTTGTATCATCATTATTGTTTCAATTGATTGATGTTCATTCAATATGATATTTTGTTCAACATTTCGACTGGATTCCAGCAGCTCGACTTCACTTCTTTGTATCTCTTGTTGTCTTTTGAACGCAGCTTCCTTGAGTGATAGTGAATTGTTGTTAGAATTGTTAGAGTTATTTCCTGCCTCAAAATCGTTAGAAACATCATTAAGGTGAACATTTATAGACTGGGAATTAGTCCTCATCGACAAATATCCATGGTTTCCGGTGACTTGAGCTCTGTGTATGTCGGATTTCTACCCGCCGGTGATTTCCTGATCCTTTTCAGCTGAAATTTCGTTGAGATGATCCTTATCAACAGGTGAGTAAACCCCAGTACTCAATTCGTTACAACATTGACTCGAAGATGCTCGATTTTGAGTGCGCATCTCAGGCGATTCTGTCGCGATTCTCGCCAAATTCATTTCGCGATTGCTGCCAATTGGGACGATGGAATCGATTGATTTTTGGGTATGTTGTAGATCGTGACTATTATTATCAGGTTCCCCCAACATTTTTCCTCGATTCAACTCAGAAATTCCTGGGGAAATGTTTTCTCGTTCTCGCTCAAACTCTTCCTCTGAAAACTCAGTGTTCATCGCATCAGTGTCTTGCGATTTCAAAGAGTTGTGAGATGATTCGTGGTGCATGTAATTGTGGGTTTTGTTGCCCTCATCAGGACGATCCTGTTGGCTTTGGTCTGGCAGATTTTGGAGCTCCACCGGCGGAGCACGCGCCGATGAGGCGGTGCGAAATTTTGAATCCTTTGTGTCCCTTTGAACAGTAGATTTGTATCCGTTTGAACAGTGTATATCACAAGGGATATAATTAAAAGAATTATTAAAATAAGTTGGAGTTTGGAGTTTGTATTAGTTTGGTTCAGATAATTAGTTTCAAATCAATTCTTTTGTGGGAGTTAGATTAACCGACAAAGACCATGAGAGCTAGACATGGAATCGCGATATTAACCCCTATAGGATGAGGGATCCTTACTTGCCTAGTGTAAGGTCATGCTTCTTAGCGTTTACATGGCTTTTCCAATAGCTACACCTATGCGGGCACATAGTTAAGGGATAAGGAGATTGCTACTAAGTAACTCACTCTCTACTAACGAGGAGTACTCATCTCAAGAGGTACTTTGGATTACAACATCTCAACTCACGAAGTGCAATCCACCTCCCCTTTATATCCTCTCGGTGCTAGGCATAACTCCTCACTGATTTTTCAATATAATAGTCTATCTTAGAAATCTCACTAGGAATGGAGAGGTTGCTACTAGACACTACGTCTCAACTCACGAAGCGTGTCC
Source organism: Solanum sitiens (assembly GCA_016801875.1). Classification (NCBI taxonomy): domain Eukaryota; kingdom Viridiplantae; phylum Streptophyta; class Magnoliopsida; order Solanales; family Solanaceae; genus Solanum; species Solanum sitiens. The sequence continues at coordinate 1,047,743 of JABWTJ010000365.1, read as the reverse complement.
ACCTCAAGATTCCCCTTTTTGCTCAACTTGGTATAATACATTCTTTAAAGTGTGTGTGTGTGTACATGTGTACACTTTTCATATAAGAATCATCTCATTATCAACAAGTTCTACGCATACTTTAACCTCGATTCATCGAGTTACACACTCTACATGCTTCTCATAATCATATACTTTATTTAGACATAAACTAGGTCAAGCATGCAATTCAAGCTACACCAAACACAATAGAAGACCCATATACAATATATCTTTATTTAACATATTAGACCTTCAAGATTATCTACTCAACACATACTAAACAACATCAAGCTCTTCAATTAGAACTGCCACCCATAAGGTGGACCATACCACTCAAATAGCAATTCATAATAAGAAATATACAATGAGAACAACTCATGAACAATTCAAACCATCATCACCCATAGTCAATTTATCAACATTTCACTAAATTAAGTCCCTTAGGGTAGGAGCTACACCAACATGACATACACAAGACGACCCAAGTTCATACCTTACTAAAATCATGCTCACATAACCCATTTTTAAGTCAAAAGTTGAAGTATGCATAAACAAGAGTTTCATGGAGTTTTAACATCAAAATCATCAATTCAAAAAAAGATAAATATATTTAAACCATTAGAACTTAAATACAAGAAGACCCATACTAGAAATCAAAGTTAGAAGAAGATTGAGTTTAGAAACCCTTTTTGAAAACCATTTTGGAAATTGGCTTCTTGAATGAAAAGATATTCAAGAATGGATACCATGCTTTTAAGAGAAGGAAATCCACTAATTTTCATGAAGAAACAAATCCATGGCAGCCCTCCTTTCCTTCCTTGACTTCTAGCTTCAAATGGAGTCTTGAGAGAGTTTCTTTAGAGAGAGAGAGAGTTGAATTTAGAAGTGAGGGGGTCTTGTCTAGGTCTAGGGTTTAAAACTCATTTAATATAACCTAAAAATCCCTTAATAAACCTTCCAAACTCTTATTTAGACGTGGGGTGAATTTACAAGTTCACCCCTGACTTGGCAGAAAAATCTGCGCACAGGGACAAGGCTTGCGACGACCTGCTTGTGACGGGGCATCACGGGTGCAACGGCCCGTCCTGACCATCCCTTGCAAAATTCAGTGGCTTGCCAAGGGTACCCTTTACACCCTTTAACAAGTCCCCCAAGAAGGAACCTTGTGACGGGGCGTCACAGCCATGACTGGCCGTCGACTGCTCCGTCGCCAAGGCTGCCTGGGACAGCCTGCTTACCAGGTTTTGGGTCCTTCCTCAAGGACCCTTCGATGGTCCTTGGGGATAATTTCCCGGACGTTTCCAACACAAATATGATCAACTATAAGTTTAACACCTGTTACATGAATTTCATCCAAAAAGAACACATAAAACTCGACGAAACTCGTCTAGACGTACAAGGTCGACTCAAGGCATATCTTTCGAATGCCTTGGACGTTCTTGGTCGTTTGACCTCCAAACTTCACGAAACTTTGAACACTGCCTAAGGACACTAAAATAACTCCATTTAACTTAAAATCAACTCAATAAACAATCATGAGGCTCTAGTTCACCTTAGTTCATTTTGGGGCGTTATATTCTCCCCCACTTGGAATAACATTCGTACTCGAATGACACTAAATTTTTTAAGAACAACAAGGACTCTCTTAGCATCATATAATTCACTTAGATCATGATCAAAACATCAACAATCAAAGCATCAATTAGCAACGAACATCATTTCACACTTTCAACACTTATCAACATAGACAACTTTTGCCAAACTCACAAAGTCAAAACTCAACCTTAAACTTCTTTTATGGAGGAACTACCTTCTCCAACATTAAACATGCTCATATACAACAATTTTGCACATATTTATACTTCAATTAAGGCAAGGCAAATTTTTCTCAAATTGCAAATTTTTCACAGTGAACATTCACTGTAACACTGCCAAACATACAAAACTTTCAAAATTCCACTCTTTGAGCAATTTATCAAGATGACATGATCATATGAACTATAAAACCATATAAACTCATCTCATAACACGAAAGCAACAATAACAAAGAGCTGAGACTTACCAAAACCATCAATCTGGATTAATTATCCTTTCTAGCCCCCATCCCATAGGAAAGGTTCTTCTTCGGATCATTAGGATCTAGGGAAGCTTGATTAACATCTCTCCCCCTTGATTTAAGGTTTGGACAGTCCCTCATCTTGTGGCCTTTATTACCACATGCAAAACAACCATATGATCCGGCAAGACACTTACCCCCATGTTGCTTGCCACAAGTAGGGCACCTAGCCCTTTCATAGGAATGACCACCACCTTGAGAAAGTTGATTTGGAGCCCTACCCTTGTTTCCCATAGAACAATATTGGGGATAAAACCTCTTCTTAGGCCTTTGGTGACTAGAATCATCCGACCTAGGTCTCTTACCCTCTTGCCTTATCTCCCTAATTTTGGACTCCTCAATTTGTTGTGCATAAACCATGAGCCTAGAGATATCCATGTCATTAAGAAGCATAGCCGTACGACAGTCTTTTTCCACCAAGCTAGACACGCCCATCACAAACTTGTTCATCCTAGCCCTAGGGTTGTCCGCCATGGTTGGGGCATACTTAGAGAGTTGGGTGAATTTGAGAGAGTACTCTTGCACACTCATTCCCCCTTGACGGAGGTTCATGAATTCAACCATCTTCTTCTCCCTCCACTCTAAAGGAAAGAATCTATCTAGGAAAGCCTCTTTGAATTCCTCCCAATCAACCGGTCCTCTTTCTAAGGGTCTCTCACCCCTCCATTGCTCATACCACACTTGAGCAACATCCTTAAGTTGGTAAGCGGCCAATTCCGCTTTCTCCCTAGGGGTCACACCCATGGCATCTACCACCTTGAAAACCTCATCTACGAAGCCTTGTGGATCTTCATCCACCTTAGTGCCATGAAAAGTAGGAGGGTTCATACTCATGAAATCCCGAAGCCTGGAAGCGGGAGTACTAGCATTTGGTTGGGGCCTATCTCCTTGGTTAGCTTGGCCCACAAAGTGATTGTTGACAACTTGAGCTTGAGCCGTCATGAGTCGGGTCAAGTTCATTAGGGCATCCCTCAACTCTGCATTAGTCATGTCACCCTCAACAAAAGCAGCTTGAGGCATAGGAGGCACTTGAGGTCCTTCAGGTTCCGGAGGCACTTGAGGTTCTTGAAGAGGAACCTCCTCATTTTCCTCCCCTAAGCCAACAATAGGAACTTGGTCAACACGGGCAAGGACTCTCTATTTTAGTACACCTCCCTCCTCCCTTCTAGCGGTCGATCTCCTCGTATTCATGTCATAAAAAAACAAAAAGAAGAGGTTGAGAATAGACACCTTATATACTCAACTTTAAGGCACGATACTAGAATAGAGAAGAAAGTGAAACTTCTAGCATCCTATAGCCTCTTGTCCATGGATGTGTCGCGACTCACACCAATGACCAAGATACTACTAGATGTGGCTTGTGAGACTTTCAGAGCTTAAACTATTTCCCAAAATCTTATGCTCTGATACCAAGTCTGTCACGACCCAAAAGCACCCCCTAAAAGTTAGGGAAAACCTTCGAATCATGACCGGGCATACTTGACCCCTTTGGGGTCTCGTACAAGTCCTCTAACTAGCATTAATAACATAAAGCATGAAAATTAGTGCGGAATTTAAACTTTTCACGATAATAATAATAAAAGAAGTCTTTTCATTAATACTAGGAAATCTTATCGTGACAAGCCAACTTAAGGACACAACTTAAAAATCTTAGGGACACGGACCCTTTACAATAAAAGTAAATACATTTTTAAGTCTTAATAAAGAAACTAAGAAACATAAAACTATGTCCTCGAATATATGAGGACATACACAATTCTTGAGAGATAGAATTCCAAAGCTTCAACTCGGATCCTCCAAAAGGATTCCAACCTATACTCATAAGGTATATAAAAGTATGGGGTTAGTACAACAATGTACTAAGTATGGCATATGCAAAAACATGCGAAAAGGGACATTTTAGTAAAAATAACTTTTCATGCAATTAAAGCAATATTCATGAATCTAGAAACAAACCAACCTAAGAATCGACAATCAACACTTTATGGCAACTTTACTAAAACTTAGAGTAATAAAAAGGAAAATTTCAATGAACTTACTAAACTTACAATGAAAATTGAATAAAGCATCAAAGTGAACATAATGGATTCTTACAATGGAGAGCTTACGGTGAATGGCACGGTCTCATATGAACTCTTTTCCTTTGAAGTTGCCCTAACCCAAGGTTATCCTAAGACTCCCTAAGGTGAGCTAAGAGGGGATTTTCATTACACCTCCCTTCAAAGCACACTAAAGCGACCCTTAAACTACCAAATCTTAGGCTTACTTCGTTGGAAATCAAATCCACGCCCTTGGCTAACATATGCAAAACACTCATGGAAATATAGGTCATACCAAGTGCAATGTGAGAGTAGCATCCCATACTCCCACTCCCACTTAGTACTCCTAATGGATTCCATTTACTCAAGTACTCCACAATAATCCTCCATAACACTACACCATAGTACTCATTCACACGGATTTCATGAAGGTACTCTTCTCCCATAGTAGGTATAGGTCACACCAAGTGCAATGTGAGAATAGCATCCCATACTACTACTCCCACTCAATGCTCCTACTCGGTAACTAATGTGGATTTAGCACTTCACGACATACATACACAAATTCAACAATATACAAGATAATTAGTTTCAAATCAATTCTTTTGTGGGAGTTAGCTTAACCGACAAAGACCATGAGATCTAGACATGGAATCCCGATATTAACCCCTATCGGATGAGGGATCCTTACTTGCCTTGTATAAGGTCATGCTTCTTACCGTTTACATGGCTTTTCAAGTAGCTACTCCTATGCGGGCACATAGTTAAGGGATAAGGATATTGCTACTAAGTAACTCACTCTCTACTAACGAGGAGTACTCATCTCAAGAGGTACTTTGGATTACAACATCTCAACTCACGAAGTGCAATCCACCTCCCCTTCATATCCTCTCGGTGCTAGGCATAACTCCCCACGGATTTCTCAATATAATAGTCTATCTTAGAAATCTCACTAGGAATGGAGAGGTTGCTACTAGACACTACGTCTCAACTCACGAAGTGTGTCCACCTCAAGATTTCCCTCTTTGCTCAACTTGGTATAATACATTCTTTAAAGTGTGTGTGTGTACATGTGTACACTTTGCATATAAGCATGATCTCATTATCAACAAGTTCTACGCATACTTTAACCTCGATTCATCGAGTTACACCTACATGCTTCTCATAATCATATACTTTATTTAGACATAAACTAGGTCAAGCATGCAATTCAAGCTACACCAAACACAATAGAAGACCCATATACAATATATCTTTATTTAACATATTAGACCTTCAAGATTACCTACTCAACACATACTAAACAACATCAAGCTCATCAATTAGAACCGCCACCCATAAGGTGGACCATAGCACTCAAATAGCAATTCATAATAAGAAATATACAATGAGAACAACTCATCAACAATTCAAACCATCATCACCCATAATCAATTTATCAACATTTCACCATATTAAGGCCCTTAGGGCAGTAGATACACCAACATGACATACACAAGAAGACCCAAGTTCATACCTTACTCAAATCATGCTCACATAACCCATTTTTAAGTCAAAAGTTGAAGTATGCATAAAAAAGAGTTCCATGTAGTTTTAACATCAAAATCATCAATTCAAAAAAAGATAAATACATTTAAACCATTAGAACTTAAATACAAGAAGACCGATACTAGAAATCAAAGTTAGAAGAAGATTGAGTTTAGAAACCCTTTTTGAAAACCATTTTGGAAATTGGCTTCTTGAATGAAAAGATATTCAAGAATGGATACCATACCTTTAAGAGAAGGAAATCCACTAATTTTGATGAAGAAACAAGTCCAAGGCAGCCCTCCTTTCCTTCCTTGAGTTCTAGCTTCCAATGGAGTCTTGAGAGAGTTTCTTTAGAGAGAGAGAGTTGAATTTATAAGTGAGGGGGTCTTGTCTAGGTCTAGGGTTTAAAACTCATTTAATATAACCTAAAAATCCCTTAACGAACCGTCCAAACTCTTATTTAGATGTGGGGTGAATTTACAAGTTCACCCCTAACTTGGCAGAAAAATCTGCGCACAGGGACAAGGCTTGCGACGACCTGCTTGTGACAGGGTGTCACGGGTGCAACGGCCCGTCCTAACCATCCGTTGCGAGATTCAGTGGCTTGACAAGTGTCCCCTCTACACCCTTTAACAAGTCCCCCACGACGGAACCTTGTGACGGGGCGTCACAGCCATGACTGGCCATCGACTGCTCCGTCGCCAAGGCTGCCTGGGACAGCCTGCTTACCAGGTTTTGGGTCCTTCCTCAAGGACCCTCCGATGGTCCTTGGGGATAATTGCCTGGACGTTTCCAACACAAATATGATCATCTATATTTAACACCTCTCACATGAATTTCATCAAAAACGAACACATAAAACTAGACGAAACTCGTGTAGACGTACAAGGTCGACTCAAGGCATATCTTTCGAATGCCTTGGACGTTCTTGGTCGTTTGACCTCCAAACTTCACGAAACTTTGCACACTGCATAAGGACACTAAAATAACTCCGTTTAACTTAAAATCAACTCAAGAAACAATCATGAGGCTCTAGTTCACCTTATTTCATTTTGGGGCGTTACAGGTGACCTCAAAGTGTTACATTGTACTAAGTACCCTTGAGGGTTACTTAAGAAAAGAAGTAAAATAAAATAGAGGTAATGTATGATGTGTATTGAATATGCTTATAAGTATGATAAATGGCTTTATGTGCTATTATGCTTATTATCCATGTATAATTATGTATGTGAACTACATTGAGCTTATATGTTCCAACGTCCATGAAGTTTACTAAAAAGACATGTTGCATGATTTCAAAAGGAATGTCCTCTTTAAATGCATGTTTTTGCATGATTGCCATACTTAGTGCAATTCTTGTACTAATATCATTCTTCTTCATCTTTTACACAAAGTGTAAGTGGTTATGGCTAGAGGATGTCTCTTAAGTGAAGAGCTTGGATAGATCTCCCAAGTTCAAGTAAAGGGACCCTTATGATTTCTTAAGTTGATGTAATATCTTAGACTTATTTTTAATGTTGTTTAGGGCCGTGTAGCTATTCTATTCTATTGAGTTGTATTTTAAGATGGCAAATAGATTTAGAGTCTACTTATGTACTTATGATTTTATATAAATACGAAGGAATATTCTAGTATATTATGTGCCATGAAAAATTTTAAATTTTTCGCTCTTTTTATTATTATTTTGCAATGAAATATGTCTAAGGTCTTGTCTTAGAGCTCTGAGAGGTCGACGACGCCATGTGGCGATCTAAGAGTACCTTAACTTCTAGAGGGTACTTTGGGTCATTACAGTAGGTTTCATCAATAAACTCTTTCGGTCTTCCTTAAACTTGGACCCATTAAAAGTAGAGGGATTCATCCTTGCGAAATCCCTCAAACGATAGGCCATGGTGCCAACATGTTGGTTTCCTCGGGGGACAACCTCCCGGTTTGCTTGAGTCGTCATGGCTTGTGCTTGAGTAGTGACATATTGTTCTTGAGTAGCAATTCTTTGGGACATTTGGAAAAAGGTAGCCCTTATGTCACCGTCCGTCAAAGGAGGTGGATTGACTGGAGCTTTGTCATAATTAGAAACCTCTTCAAGAGGAGGGACTTGATTGAGTTGAGGAGGAACTCCCGCATTGGCCATATCTTCATCAAGTCTTTGAGCAGTTGTTCTTCGGGTATTCATTGCCTATAATCACAATAAAAGTATTACATGCTAAGAGCACATAGAGCAAAGGCTCTAAAGGCACAATATTGGATTTCCAAGAAAAGGAGATTTTCCTAAGCATCTTATAGTTTCCTATTCATAAGTGTGGCGCGCTTGACAATTATGAGTAAGAATATACATTTACGTGGTTAAGTGAGACATTGACTTTAAAGATATTCAACCTCATGCTTTGATACAAAGTTTGTCACATCCAGGGAGCACACCCTAGACGTAACCGGCGTCGTCGTCTTCTTTGAGGACTAACACTAGCCTCTTAGCTTACATCATTACATTCATAGGTCAAAATGCAGAAAATTTAAAACTTTTCTATATCTATCTTGAGGTTTACATAGACCTTTCACATACACATAATATAGTCATATCGAGTATACATAGATCCTTCATATAGGAAGATTAGATTGTTTTATGCTTTTATTGCACATAGATATATAAGATATAACATAGTCTTAAACCCGTATATCTCATCTCATAACAATCTAAAACAAGAGTATATCAATTGGGCATATCCATACATCAACGTAATAAAGCCATATATAGGCTATACAATGTTTGGTTCTCTAATGAAAAGGAAATAACTAGAAGTCTTATAACTATAAAAACATCAAAAGCTTGAGAGTAGCATTTCACTCAAAAAGTGAGGACCTACAAAACTGGATGAGTGAGAATTATAAGTCTTCCTTCAAAGTCGTCTCAAAAGCCCTTCAACGACCGAAACCTTAAATGTTAGGGAAAAAAGGGAGAAAATGGGGTTAGTACACCTGTACTAAGTATGAGACCATATGCACACTGATCACAAAATCATGCAAAAAGCTTGATAGTGGCATTGCCCTCCAAAAGTGAGGACCTACCAAACTTGGATGAGTGAGAATTCCAAGTCTTCCTTAAAAGTCGTCTCAAAATCCCTTCAATGACCGGAAACTAAAATGTTTGGAAAAAAGGGAGAAAATGGGGTAAGTACACCTGTACTAAGTATGAGACCATATACACACTTATCACAAAATCATACAAAAAGGGAACATTTCATTAAAGTGTGCAATTTACTTTGAAAAGTCTTATGCACATTCAAGAAAACCATACCAAACAATAAGACATATTCATTAAGTCAAAAGCATCTACATCACAAGACCAACAATACTAAGTCTAGTCAATCCAACATGCATATACACATAATTTGAACATATAGTCGAGACAACCCTATTATCAAGCTATAACATCACAAGCATGAATAAGAGTTCATTACAATATTACCAAACAAGACCATTACCCATGAACCCTCATTAAGTCAACTAGTGCAATGACTAAGCAAAGCCCCACAACCTTACTCAATCAAATAAACCCAACAAGAACCATAATCAATGTCCATCTTCATATAGCATATCATTAATGGTACATATCATCATACTTTAGCAGTAGAGACCAAAACACATATTCATAAGTGAAATCAATCACCATATAGTATTATCAATGTGCAAGATCATCATATACATATTATGTACTATTATAAGCATATACATATGTAAGAACATCCTCCTAAGACTTTCTTCAAGGCTAACTAGTGCAATGCTTAGGTAGACTGCCATACCCCTACCTAGACTAAGCTAAACACCATAGGTCATCCTAGTTAGAGTTCATTCCTTTAGTTCATTTTACCTTTTGGGAACCTGTCGCCTTAACCGACTATCACATCCCGAGACCACACCCTATAAGTTAGGGCACAATCTCGGATTTGCAACCAGCGTACTCGACCTCTTGGAGGGCTTATACAAGCCCTTCATATCATTCATCGCATATACATAATGAAAAGTAGTGCGGAATTAAAACATTTCATAAAACAATATCATAGTCAGTAAAAACTCTTTCATATAAAAGTAATAGGAAATACTATGTCTCAATCTCATCATCTTAAAACACAAGACTACTTAGGACACGGCCCATACGAAATAGAAAACATAGTACTGTTAAGTCTATTACAATACTTCATAAACGAAACATAAAAGACATATATGCCCTCGAGTCAAATGAGGACATACTTCAACTTCACTTGAATGATCTTCTAAATCCAAGTCTTCTTCCCAAATGCTCCTCACCTACCAAGAACTATGTAGATAGATAAAAACATGGAATTAGTACAACCACATGTACTAAGTATGACATTATATATAAAAATCATGAAAATGGACATTTATTGGAAATATGCATATTTTCATTCAAATATCATAATTTCATCATAAGAACAACATTTATCAACTTAGAATCACATAAGAAAACATTAAAACCAAATATCACAATTTGAAGAAACACTTTCCAGTTACCTATATTCACTGTACAGTGAATTGCTTCACTGTTAGAGTGAAGTACTGCCTTCAGTTTGTAGCACTTCCTAGCATGTAGTATTCTCACTAAAGCTATCCAACGGCGCACTTAAGTCACACAAGGAGAGACCGCCCATACACCCTCTCTAAATGTGCCTAAACAATCATCAATACTACTCATAATGAGACACATACACACCTACAATACACCAACATACAAGACATACATAATCTGACAATCTCCCCTACCAAGTTTATCAAAACACTTACTTAAGTACTCCTCGTAGAGAACGAGCATACACCCTCTTCAAAGGTTATCTAAATAATCCTTAAGACTTCCTAAATTTAGATCATGTCAAACGTAACAACCAACTTCCCTAACTAGAGTCATTCTCAAGACATCCATAGATAAGACATGAAGAGATCATCCTTTATGCCCTAGTCACACTTTCACTAACGAATCCTTAAGTCACTTTAGATTAGGTAGTTATTCATTTACATACTTTATATCATTAGTTCATTAGTTCATTAAGACACATTCTTAACATAAAGGACATTCAAGTAATGTTCTTGGACAAGACCTAGGGACTCTTACTAACATCTTCAAAGCCTATTGTGAAATGTCTAGATAGCGTCTCATACTACCTCCGAAACCTCATAGAACTTCTCTAATGCTAATAGGTATCCCATATGATGATAATAGTAAATAACCAACATAGGCCATGGTAGCAAAACATGGAATCCAGAGTTCTATCTTACTCCGATGAGGTTGTTCTACTTGCCAATGGTAGAACTTAGACACATCCCATGTAGGCACATGGTTAAGGAATATGAAGGGCTTCTTCGTATTCTAGCCTCATTCTTTAACTAGAACTACTTCCCTTGCCATACTCACTCGGTGCTAGCCTTTGTTATCAAAGATTAAGTCACACTAAGGTTTATACAAAAGGGTTTCATATCAAGTTCATAACCCAATTACATTTATCCTACCAAAGAATGGTCCACTAGGGCTACCTACATAAGGCAATAAGAAGCTCATCATGGCTTTCCTAAGGATTGATATGATCCTTTTACAGCCAATCAACCTTAAGTCAATCATTCATTACATGAAGGATACTATTACGACTTTCGACTTCAAGTTTAATAACCTTACCACTAGGTTCAAGGTTTCACATAAGGGACCCTCTTGTCATCATTCAAGGTCTCAGCTAACATTCTTTCATTCAAGACTAAGACACTTTAGCTTCCTAAGTCAAGATATCACATATTCATATTCATACATGCATCAAGTAAGGGACATAACTCTACCCAAACAAGACACAACATACTTCACTTTAGCACATATAGCATACATTCGTTAGACACATAGGAATGACCCCTAACATCATTTAGTCAACCTATTCATTACCTTAACATTATCAGCATAACCATTATAGACACACATATCCAAGTTAGGAACAACCATGTAGCAACTCTAAGACTACACACTTAACAAATAGTCATAGCATAGCATGATTACCTAAATTGTATCAATAGAAGAATACATATTTTCACATATAGATAGATATCATCAGACTTCACATAATCAATTACACAAATCAACACAATACTTCAAGTAGTGCCGACAAGGACATGATCATCAATATACTTAAAATAACGCCGACAAGGACACATCAATTCACATAACACCGCCACCATAAGTGGACCAAACCAATCACAACATAATTGAAGTCTAAATAACATTGAATAAAAGAAAAATAGGGCAGCGTACCACCACTTCATCATCAACTCTTCAATCCAATGCCAAATCATCCAATTCAATATCACAAGGCCCTTCCTTACCCATTGCCACGGACATCAATTCAATACATAAACTAAAATACTCAATGAAATCTAAGTCAATTCAATATAGATTTATCAATCTAAGACCTATTAGATAACAACTAAATACAATTCTTACATCATTAGAAAGACCATAAGAAAATACACATTAATTCATAAATATTAGACCAATATCAAGTAACCCATAAATTAGTCAAAAACTAGGGTTCATCAATTACATGGGCTCATTGGTTAATTAATTAAAATCACCTTAATAACTACAATTCAATCACTAAACAATGATTAAAAATCCATTAATGCATGAACCCATGGTAGATCATGAAATAGGTCAATTCATCTTTTGAAAACTTTAGAAAACATCTTTGAAAATTATCCTCCTTGATGAAACGAGTTTCAAGGATCAAAAATCACACCTCAACAAAGCTAATCCTTCAATTTGGTGAAGAATCTCCACTCAAATCAACAATCCAAGCTCTTGCTTGAGTTTTAGCTTTAATGAGTCTTAGGGAATTTCTATGGGATTTTTAGGGTTTTGATTTTGAAGAATGAAATCTTCTAAGTGTTAAAGACTTATAAACACATTTATAATACACAAAAGACCCCTTAGGAACTGCCAAACTTCTTATTTGGAAGTGGGGTGAAATTACAACTTCACCCCTCAACTTAACAGTGGCATGCGCAGGGAACACAACACCATCGACAGTTGCCCATCGAAGGGACGTCATTCCACCCACAAACCGTCCTTTCCTCCATTGATGGGTTCAGAGACTGGACAACGGGATCTTATCTCCCCAAGATAAGTCCCGCACGATGATAATGCCACCGAAGGGTCGTCCCTTGACCAACGGACCGTTCCTTGGTCCGTGGTCTGGGACTAAGGCTTTTACTTGGTCCCTCCTCCCCTAGGATAAGTCCCAATCGACGGAGCACCACCCACGGGTCATCGACTGACCCAGGGGCCGTCGATTGCCTTCAGTGGTTTGGGCTGTCTTGGGCAGCCTTTGCACCAACTTTGGGTCCTTCCTCAAGGACCCTTGGATGGTCCTTCGGGATACTTTACCGGATATTTCACACTCAAACATGTTTGTATACGAGTTTAGGACCTCTCAAATGAATTTCACCCAAAATGAATACGTAAAACTCGACAAAATATGCCTAGACACACGAGGTCATTTCAAGACACATCTTTCGTACGTCATGGATGTTCTTGAGCGTTTGACCTCCAAACTTCTCAAAACTTGACACACTACCTATGTAAATCATATTAACTCATTTAAGGACCATAAAACTTGATATATCACACATAATCACATTGAACCACACATGAGGCACTTAGGTGACGTAGTCGTCGAACGTCTTGGTCGTCCCTTGATGTTTCACTTCCAATGCACCTAATACTTTAAACACTGACTCAATACCATATAATAGACCTATTTAGGACCTTAGACCATCATTAACACAATGTTAGTTTCTAGTCCGCCTATGTCATTTTTGGGATCTTACATTCTCCCCCACTTGGACAACATTTGTCCTCGAAATGACACTTGCCATTCTCCGAACACTTCCAATAATCGAGAATCAACTAAAAGAACATAACCAAACCATATAACACATTATCAAGGAGAAAACATCAATTTCACATAGTCAAGAGATTCACAACACAACAAGAAACTAGAATACAATTCTATAACTCATCATGCTACAAAACTCACATGCTTCATTCCAAATAGTAAACACTCATTTTATATTCATTATTATCCTCATACACATCAGTTCTAACAAAATTACAACAATTTTAGACCAAACAATCAATTAGTCACATTTTACAAAATGTTACGGTGAATAGACAGTGCATTACAGTGATTTAGGCAAAAAAAAAGAATTTCGAAAAAAATGAAGTTTTAGGCAATTCATGATATAGACATGTTAATATGCAAGGTAAAATCATATAAACACCTTTTGCAACATGCTCATATCTCAATAAAATACACAATGAAATAAGTTAATGGAATTCAATTTCAACCATACTCCTAAACATCATGCACATGCAACAAACTAGCACAATTCTAGCACATCTATAACCATACTCCCCCACTTAGAAGGAACTCATATCACAACAAGAGAATTAAGACTTACCAAAATCATCAAAACTCTCATCCGGCTTCTCTCCTCTAGTCCGAGTGCATATAAACGCCTCTTTGTTGGAGCATCAACTTTTGGAACATTAGGATCAATTTTCTTACCCTCTTTTCCTCTAGAAGCAACGTTGGGACAATCTCTCACTTTGTGCCCTCTTTTCCACATCCAAAACAGATCCCGGTACCCATTAGACACTCACCTAATGTTTCTTACCACAAGTGGCACATGTAGGTTTGCCATTTTGAGAACCACCTCCTTTCTCAAACTTCACCTTAGGAGCACTAGGTCCATCTTGAGTTTGAGCCATCTTTTTGAACCTAGGTTGCACTTTATCACTAGCACCACTTCTTTTCAAGTTTCTTGACATCCTCATATGTTTGGATTCTTCAATTGATTGTACATACACCATGAGTCTAGCCAAAGTTATATCATCATACAGCATAGCGGTACGGCATTCTTCCCTCACTAAGTCGGTGACCCCGGTCACAAAACGACTCATTTCATCTCTTGGATTAGACACTAGGGATGGTGCATATCTTGACAAAGTTGAGAACTTCAAAGAATGTTCCTCAACACTCATATTGCCTTGCTTGAGATTGATAAACTCCTCTACTTTCACTTCCCTCCTCTCACGGGGAAAGTACTTACCAAGAAAAGTTTCCTTGAATTCTTCCCACTCAATAGGATCCGAATCCACCGCCCTATTATCCTTCAATTGAGTGTACCAAATATATCCACCGGCCTATTATCCTTCCATTGACTGTACCAAATTTAAGAAATATCCCTCAATTGATTCGAAGCCAACTTCGCCTTCTCCCTAGATGTAACCCCCATTGAACTCAATACCTTGTACACACCGTCAAGGAACTCTTGGGGATCTTCATATACCTTAGATCCAAGAAAGATTGGAGGATTCAACCTCACAAAGTCTCTCAACCTAGATGTCATAGTGCTCTCTACAACATTCACCCTAGGCACCATACTCAAATTTAATTGAGTAGTCACAGCTTGGGCTATAGCAAGCAAAGCATCTCTAATCTCCCTATTAGACATCTCCTAAACCTCATTACCTCCATCCACATTAGGGGCTTGATCACCTTGGAGAGGCACTTGAGCACCTTCAGCACCTTGGACACCTTGCCCATCTTGAAGAACTTGCTCAACTTTCTCAACTTGCTCAACTTGAGGAGGAGCTTCCCCATTCACCCTTCCCTCTTTCAACCTTCTAGCGGCCATCCTTCTGTTATTCATCTCCTAGAAACACAAGGAAACACATTTAGAAGGATACTCATAAAATTTACTCTACCGCACGACATAGGAGTAGAAAAGAAGGGAAACTCTATCGTCCTATAGCCTCTCGCCCATAGATGTGTCGCGACTCACACCGATGGTCGAGACTCTACTAGACGTGACTTGATGAGACTTTTTGATTCCTAAGACTACTTTCACCAACCTATGCTCTGATACAAAGCTTGTCACATCCCGAGACCACACCCTAGAAGTTAGGCCACAATCTTGGATTTGCAACCGGCGTACTTGACCTCTCGGAGGTCTTATACAAGCCCTTCATATCATTCATCGCATATACATAGTGAAAAATAGTATCATAGTCTTTAAAAACTCTATCATATAAAAGTAATAGGAAATTCTAAGTCTCAATCTCATCATCATAATACACAAGAGTAATTAGGACACGGCCCATACGAAATACAAAACATAGTATTATTAAGTCTATTACAATACTTCATAAACGAAACATAAAAGACATATATGCCCTCGAGTCAAACGAGGACATACTTCAACTTCACTTGAATGATCTTCTAAATCCAAGTCTTCTTCTCAAATTCTCCTCACCTAACAAAAACTATATAGATAGATAAAAACATGGAATTAGTACAAC
The DNA here is from genome assembly GCA_016801875.1 of Solanum sitiens. Lineage (NCBI taxonomy): Eukaryota > Viridiplantae > Streptophyta > Magnoliopsida > Solanales > Solanaceae > Solanum > Solanum sitiens. The sequence continues at coordinate 1,031,629 of JABWTJ010000365.1, read as the reverse complement.
CACATGTACTAAGTATGACATTATGCATAAAAATCATGAAAATGGACATTTATTGGAAATATGCATCTTTTCATTTAAATATCATAATTTCATCATAAGAACAACATTTATCAACTTAGAATCACATAAGAAAACATTAAAACCAAATATCACAATTTAAAGAAACACTTTCCAGTGACCTATATTCACTGTACAGTGAAGTACTTTGCCTTCCCTTTGTAACACTTCATAGCATGTAGTATTCTCACTAAAGCTATCCAAAGGCGCACTTAAGTCACACAAAGATAGACCTCCCGTACACCCTCTCTAAATGTGCCTAAACAATCATCCATACTACTCATAATGAGATACATACACACCTACAATACACCAACATACAAGACATACATAATGTGACAATCTCCCCTACCAAGGCTATCAAAAGACTTACTTAAGTACTCCTCGAAGAGAACGACCATACTCCCTCTTCAAAGGTTATCTAAATAATCCTCAAGACTTCCTAAGTTTAGATCATGTCAAACATAACAACCAACTTCCCTAACTAGAGTTATTCTTAAGACTTGCACAGATAAGACATGAAGAGATCATCCTTTATGCCTTAGTCACACTTTAACTAAGGAATACTTAAGTCACTTTAGATTAGGTAGTTATTCATTTACATACTTTATATCATTAGATCATTAGTTCATTAAGACACATTCTTCACATAAAGGACATTCAAGTAATGGTCTTGGACAAGACCTAGGGACTCTTACTAACATCTTCAAAGCCTATTGTGAAATGTCTAGATAGCGTCTCATACTACCAACTAAACCTCATATAACTTCTCTAATGCTAATAGGTATCCCATATGATGATTATAGGCAATAACCGACATAGGTCATGGTAGCAAAACATGGAATCCGGAGTTCTATCCTACTTCGATGAAGTTGTTCTACTTGCCATTGGTAGAACTTAGACACATCCCGCGTTGGCACATGGTAAAGGAATATGAAGGGCTTCTTTGTATTCTAGCCTCATTCTTTAACTAGAAATACTTCCCTTGCCATACTCACTCGGTGGTAGCCTTGGTTCTCATAGATTAAGTCACACTAAGGTTCATACAAAAGGGTTCCATATCAAGTTCATAATCCAATTACATTTACCCTACCAAAGAATGGTCAACTAGGGCTACCTCCCTAAGGCGACAAGAAGCTCATCCTGGCTTTCCTAAGGATTGATATGATGTTGTTCCAGCCAATCAACTTTAAGTCTATCATTCATTACATGAAGGATACCATTACGGCTTTCGACTTCAAGTTTAATAACCTTACCACTAGGTTGAAGGTTTCACATAAGGGACCCTCTTGTCATCATTCAAGGTCTCACCTAACATTCATGCATTAAAGACTAAGACACTTTAGCTTCCTAAGTCAAGATATCACATATTCATATAAATACATGCATCAAGTAAGGGACACAACTCTACATAAACAAGACACTACATACTTCACTTTAGCACATATAGCATACATTCTTAGACACTTAGAAATGACCCCTATCATCATTTAGTAAACCTATTCATTACCTTAACATCATCAACATAACCATTATAGATACATATATCCAAGCTAGGAAAAACCATGTATCAACTCTAAGACTACACACTTAACGAATAGTCATAGCATAACATGATTACCTAAATAGTATCAATATAATAATACATATTTTCACATATATATAGATATCATCAAACTTCACATAATCAACTACAAAAATCAACACAATACTTCAAGTAGTGCCAACAAGGCCATGATTATCAATATACTTAAAATAACGCCGACAAGGACACATCAATTCACATAACACCGCCACCATAAGTGGACCAAACTAATAACAACAAAATTGAAGTCTAAATAACATTGAATAAAAGAAAAATAGGGCAGCGTACCACAGCTTCATCATCAACACTTCAATCCAATGCAAGATCATCCAATTCAATATCACAAGGCCCTCACCCATGGCCACGAACATCAATTTAATACATAAACTAAAATAATCAATGAAATATAAGGCAATTCAATATAGATTTATCAATCTAAGATCAATTAGATAACAACTCAATACAATTCTTACATCATTAGAAAGCTCATAAGAAAATACACATTAATTCATAAACATTAGACCAATATCAAGTAACCCATAAATTAGTCAAAAACTAGGGTTCATCAATTACATGGGTTCATATTTTAATTAATTAAAATCACCTTAATATCCACAATTCAATCACTAAACAATGATTAAAAACCATTAATACAAGAACCTATGGTAGATCATGAAATAGGTCAATTCATCTTTTGAAAACTTTAGAAAACATCTTTGAAAGTTGGCCTCCGTGATGAAACGAGATTCAAGGATCAAAAACCATACCTCAATGAATCTAATCCTTCAATTTGATGAAGAACACTCAAATCACCAATCCAAGCTCTTCCTTGAGTTTTAGCTTTAATGAGTCTTAGGGAATTTCTAAGGGATTTTTGGGGTTTTGATTTTGAAGAATCAAATATTCTAAGTGTTAAAGACTTATAAACAACTTTAAAATACCAAAAAGACCCCTAGGAACGCCAAACTCCTTATTTGGTATTGGGGTGAAATTACAACTTCACCCCTCAACTTAAAAGTGGCATGCGCATGGAACACCGCACCATCGACAGTTGCCCATCGAAGGGACGTCAGTCCACCCAAGGACTGTCCTGTCCTCCGTCGATGGGTTCAGAGACTGGACAACGGGAGCTTAGCTCCCCAGGCTAAGTCCCGCACGACGATAATGCCACCGAAGGGCCGTCCCTTGACCAACAGATCGTCTCTTGGTCTGTGTTCTGGGACTAAAGCTTGTCCTTGGTCCCTCCTCCCCTAGGATAAGTCCCAATCGACGTAGCACCACCCACGGGGCATTGACTGACCCACGGTCCGTTGATTGATTTCTGTGATTTGGGCTGTCTTGGCCAGCCTTGGCACCGACTTTGGGTCCTTCCTCAAGGACCCTTGGATGGTCCTTGGGGATATTTTCCCGGACGTTTCCAACCCAAACATGACCGTATACGATTTTATTACCTCTATGAATTTTACCCAAAACGAACACGTAAAACTCAACGAAAAATGTCTAGACACATAAGGTCATTTCAAGACACATCTTTCGAACGTCATGGACGTTCTTGAGCGTTTGACCTCCAAACTTCTCAAAACTTGACACACTACCTATGTACATCATATTAACTCATTTAAGGACAATAAAACCTCATACATCACACATAATCACATAGAACCACATATGAGGCTCTTAGTTGATTTAGTCTTCGAACGTCTATGTCGTCCCGTGACGTTTGACTTCCAATGCACCTAATATTTTAAACAATGCCTCAAGACAATATAATAGACCTATTTAGGATCTTATACCATCATGACCACAATGTTAGACTCTAGTCCACCTATGTTATTTTCGGGATCTTACACCGACATAGACCACATGAGGTAACGTGAAATCCGGTGTCATGGAACCCTACACCGGAGGAAGGCGGACTACTTGACAAGGTAGTACCAAAACATGAAAATCTTCACACTAGTTCACTCGGTGCTAACCTAGAGTCTCTTTTAAAATATCTTTAATGCCTTTATTAATCATTATAGCTTAATGTAGGTCATAGGGTCTATCCCTTGTATAATTATTATAATAGCTCAATAAGAATTGCATGAGTATTGTCCTTTCATTACAGTTCATATAAGTGAGGTTAGCGCATTTCCATAGTCACATCATAATAAGGCACATTGGTAAGCTATCACCATCCTTATAACATTTACGTCTTAGCCAACAATTTACAATCTATAGTTCAAGACATTTCAATTCAACATCATACCAACCCTATCAATCTTAATATAAGGTCTACCTCAATACAACATCATTACATAAGCACAAGTAACCATAATTGAAGTAAAGAATAGAGATCACAAGACTTACTCAATCTCCTTCACAATGCCATCATCAAGGTCTTACCATCAATCTCCAACTTAACGCAAAAATCATATATTAGCATCTTATGATATTGACCAACATAATAACAAGACCAATTTAATCGTTATACAACAATCCCTCAATAGTTAATAGCCTATAATTAGACACTTAGATCAAGTTCATAGTTTACTTAACCATCTAAATAAATTCTCAAGAACTATCTTGGTAGGACTACAGTTAATCTCAATCTATTCATAAATTGGCACAATAACATCATAGGATAGTAATTCACGCATTAACCAAGCCAATTACATCAATACTAGATAGTTTAATTCAAGATCACAACATACAGTTAAGGGGAATAGGTAATCTTCTATAAACTAGACGAATCCATATAGAAATAAAATAATTGAGTTATAATACATGTTAATCTATTCATAATATCCAAAAGAAATCAGAAACAAATCAAATTGAAAGATCAATTTCAAGATTGGAAGAGACCCACAAGAAAACTCATCTTTTGAAATTAATTTGAAGGAACCCTTTGGGGAAAGAAGTCCCAAAGGTGAAAGGAACACTACAAGAAAAAAATCATTTCCCAACAATTATTTTTGTTGCTATATATAGGATGTTGTTGCAAAAAGTGCTTTTGGCAACAATATAAAAGTTATTGCAATAAACGCTGATGCGAAAAGTTTTTGCAACAACAAAATATATTGATGCCAAAAGTAACTTATTGCAACCAAAATAATTGTTGTCTAACATTACAAGAGTTGTTGCTTATATAAAATTTTGCATTGAAATTTACTGCGGCCACAAATTTACCTTTTTACCAACAAGATTAGTTATTGTAAAAAATGACAAAAAGTTAGTTAGTAATGTGTTAGGAACGCTTTTAGCAACAATAATTTTGTTGCGATAAATTGTTATTATATACCTTTAGCAAAAGTTTGTGAGTTGTTGCTACATAAATAATACACATTTTCTATTTGCAAAATTTATACACTTTTAGCAACAATTTGTGAATTGCATCTATATACACAATATACGTTTCTTTTAGAAAATTTCAAAAATATTTGTCACATCCGGAGAGTACCCCCTAGAAGTAACATGGCGTACTTGACCTCTCGGAGGTATTATACAAGCCCGTAGTTATCATTCATCCCATTGACATAGTAAATTTAGCGGAAAATTTAAAACCTTCTTAACACATCATATGCTAGAACATTACTTCATATCTATAAAACATAATTCATAATACATATATAGACTTTAAGTCTCTTTGCCATCTTAGACTTAATCAACATTAGAATACATTAGGGACATGACCCTTAACGCATATTACATAACTAAATAAACTTTATAGTAAAGACATAAGTAGGAGATCCTTGAACTTAAGGATTCCTTTCATTGAGGTTGAAAATAATCTATCAAGCTCTTCACCATTCAAGACACCCTTTAAACATCCATAACATACACTTTGTGTTAAAGTAGAGAAGAATGGGATTAGTACAAGAATGCACTATGTATGGCAACCATGCAAAAACATGCATTCAAAAGGGACATTTTCTTGAAATCATACTTTATGTCTTTTTGAGTAAATCTTCATAAAAACTTTATTCAACAGCGTTTATATCATTCACATACTTCATATAAGCATATTCAAAGTCCAAACATTTCATAAGATCACATATGGAATTTATTACATTTTCAAGTCACATTACACTGAACTAGTTTTCCCTTAACAGTGAACTATCTTCCCTTTTATTCATTAGCCTCCCAAGTTACCCTCTAGTGATACTTGGTGCAATGCATCAACTTAATGCCACAAGGAAACATACATATCATCTACACAATGCAACACATACCATCATAGAAGTATAGTACAACATGGACATAGTTAAACCAATACGATAGGACCATTACAGTAAGCTACATTTAACTTGAACATATACCAACTTAACTTTACATCAATGCATTATAAGACCTTAATCATAATACTACTCTAAGCCTACTAGTGTAATGTATATGTGAAGCCCCATAACCTCACACATACTTAGTAAACCTATCATAAGACCACAAGACTTACCATCCAATTCATACATCAACAAGTAAGTGAAGACAACTTCATTCATATCAATACAAGACCTTCATCATATTGTAATTTAGACTAACATAGTGAATATAAGGACAAGATCACATCATATAGACTCATACATGCACATCTTCATAACAAGTAGACAAATACTATCATGTCATGCATAAAGACATAATCGTAATCATACACATGCATTAGAACACCTTCCTAGGACTTCCTAAGTAGCTACTTGTGCACTGTCTAGATGGGTTAATTTCTTTTACATATCCTAAGTAACCTCCCTTATGTCACTCTAGTTAGGGTCCTATTCATTTACTTCCATTGTCCATTTTACTTTAGGGAAACTATAGTCTTAACCGACACTAAGACCATGGGTGCTAAATATGGAATTTGGTGTTATCCCCTCACACCAAAATGAGGTCATCTTACTTGCCAAAGTAACACATACATCATGCTAGCATATTAGGTGAATTCACTTGCTAGATCCTATGATGCAAGCATAGTTTATGGAACTTGGGGCTGTCATGGAAACATCAACTGTACACCCTTTGTTAGGTCATTAGGCTATCCACCCTATAAGGACCGTAGTGGACCCTTTTCGCCTTCCCTCTTTAGGAAGGTTCCACCCCCTCATCTACAAGTTCACTCGGTGCTAAGATAAGTTCCCTTTTATTGAAAAAGTCTTCATTATCATTTCTTTATAAAACATAAGCTTAGGATATTTACTCCCATATGCTTATAGCATCTTCAAGCACCTATCTAGTTATAGAGTATTCTTGGGCATATCTCAAGGCCCCTCTATTAATTAGATCTTCATACATGTGTGTGAGTGTATACATATATGTGAGCAAAACTTTTACATAATACATTAAGACCACACATGACCATACATTGATATTCCTGTCCATCGAAACCAAACCTAGCACTATCCTATCAAGGTTCACATGTGTAATGCATAACCAAGGTCCCATACCCTTGCCCATACTAGTACACCTATCAAGTCATCCTAGTTAAGGAAACATACCATACTTCACATACATATATTTTACATGCATATTAGTAGACACTAGTGAATAAGAGAACAACCTTTTATTAGACACTACGAACATTTACTACATTGTTAGCTTGCATGAAGTGTGAGTGTGTGTGTACATTAGTCAAAATGATCACATAATGACTATCAAAAAACTCATTGAGGCAGACGCCCTCTTAGACCACATTACACTTCAAGCATAGACCACATAACACACAATTGCATAGTAGGGAAGACAATCTTCACATTATAATCAAGACTCATAACTTTAGCTATTTACACATTCACATAGGGGTACACGGGTAGGGGTCATCAATCATAAGCACTTCACCCATGGCAGCACCTACACCTGCTCTTACATAACCCTTTACATGCTCATAACAATAGTAGCATAACCTAGATTCACAACTATGATAGAGGACTAGGCACAAGTTACACATAAAGTGATCAGCATAACAACTCATTCCTATATTCAGCAATTTGCCTTCAAGGCCATGGTCAACACATATATAATGACAATAAAGTAAACACCTCCATTATAAGTGGATCATACCACAAAGTGCTATACAAGGCTTCATCAACATTACTATAAAGAAATAGAGAAGTAGGAGAGTAGAGCAATTCTTACCAATCCTTTAGCCTTTAGTCATCATTGACCATTACTACTCTTTCATTAATAATTCAAGAATAGGGCAGTAGCTATAGTAACATAATCATAAAAGAAACCATGTACAATTCGCTACAAGATCATATTACAATCTAATACAATACATCCCATATATACTAGAAAGTAGAAGAACATAGATCTTTAACCCAATTGACTTGCATTAATCATCAATTATATTTCATTAATAGCATAAATCTCGGGCAGTATATTTAAGAAATCATAGCTTAAACTAGATTCTACTACAATTGCCAATAAACTATAGATCATTGTAAACATGCTTCATATTAGGAATTCATGGAAGATAAATTTACATACGTTAATCCTATTCTAACTATCATGCATTGATCCACATTGTATCTATTACATATAATTCATAATCACATTACATCATAGGAAGTAGCTAACCATCATTTTAACATAATTTATTTTCACAATAAGCATGCTAGAATCAGCAATCTATAGGCTAAAGCATGTAGGTCAATCTTCCCAAATTTCCTTTGATTAGATCACTAAGAGTTAATACGCACAATTTATTTATAATATCAACTTAAGAAAGTAGTTAAAATGATCTATACATAATCGAAATCCCACAACAATCACCATAAATCCGAACTTACAGTGAACACATAGAAAATAGGCTAGTTTTTGTTCAAATCTTCATACATAGATCCACATGGATCCTTCATCATAATCATAATCAATTCACATAAATAACAGTAAATAAAATAAATTCAATATAAGAGAATTACAAATCTACCATTAACAAGTCATGATCACAATGCCCATGCAAGGGCTAAATCAAGTTTTGGAAGGGACATGCGTTCATCATGCAATTGGAGTCAAAAATCACGTTAAAACCAATATATAAGTTCAATTCATTATGATTTAATCATTAAAAGGGTTTTTAGAAAGAACCCATGACTATATTGAAGAAGGAGAAGTTTGATCATAAAATCTCTTTTGAAACTTTCAAATTAACTCTCTAGATGGAAGGATAACTAGAGATGAATGATCACCATACCTATTAATTCATGAAAAACATTAAAACTTGATGATTCATCCATGGAAATCCAAGCTCCATTTTGTTCTTGAGCTTGACCAACAATGGTGGTTTCTAGGGAGAATATTTTTGAAGGGAAATGTTCAATTTGTGTGAGTTGGTTTTGGGAATTGGTTGATCACATTTTTGATCACTTAAATACACCCAAAAATCACCAAATCATGTGAGGTTAGCACATGGGGTGAATTTACCATTCACCCCTTTAATGAAACAGTGCACAGGCAGTGGCACCAGGCCACCATCGACGGACCCAATCGACTGGATGTTGGTCAATCGACTGGCCGTCCTTTGGCTTCCGTTGATTGGTCCTTGTCAAATTTTTGGTTTGAGACCTGACCAAGCTAAGTATAAATCGGTGCGACCCCACCTACGGGCCGTTGGTCAACCAACTGGCCGTTGATTGACACTGCCAAGGCAGTGTCTCGACCGGGCTTGGGTCCTTATTGTGGGCCCTTTTGCGGGGCCCTTTAGAAGTCGTACCCGGACGTTTCCAACGTAACCCTTAACAAGTTGTAGACCTTCCACATAAGTTTCACCGAAAACAAACACCTACAACTCATCCAAACATGCAAGGCCGCATCAAGACGTACATGAACGTCTTAAGGGCTAACTTTCAAACGTCTTGGACGTTCTTGGACGTTTGACCTCCAAACTTCCCGAAACTTCATATAATACCATTAAACATCATTATAACTCATTTTAAGACTTGATAATATCATTACATACAAATATAATCATGCATAGACACATGAGGCACATAGGCGACTAGTCGTCGAACGTCTTGGTCGTCCCTTGATGTTTGACTTCCAAATCACCTCAAACTTTATACACTACCTCTAAACCATATTATAGTACATTTTAGTAAATTAGAACCTTAATACAAACATGTTAGGCTCTAGACAGCCTAACTCATTTTGGGGGTCTTACAATACCCCCACTTGGGAATATTCGTCCTCGAATGACACTTAGAACACTTAATCACAACAAGGACTTCAATGCCTCATAGAGCATTTCATATTGATAATAACATCATCACATAGAAGTTAATGCACCATAGTTACAAGGAAAACAATTTCAAATCATTTTAGAACTCAATGCACACAAGCAATCCAAATATTCATTTACTCACTCTTTAATGCATCAAACACAAATGCTCTTATCCTGGTTATAGGAGGTACATACTTCTCCGAATCACAACATGGTCATCACACTTCAATTCATTAAGAGATAATATTGAAAGGCCATACATAGGAAGATTACAATATATACTCAAAAGCTATTTAAGCACTCATACTCCAATGCACATATTCTTGAGTTAATTGAATCAACAAAGATCTTTATTAGTTAGACCTAGTGCCATGAAGGTCATACTCAACCATACCATGATTAGTTGTGTCCATGGAGGAATGTCCTTTTCCTCAACACACTTACATGTATCATGAGTTCACACCTTTGAAAAGTACAAGGTCGATTTCCTTTTAAAATGAGAGATCCTCAACTTGTAAACGAGGACATGATCATGTTTCCTTCCTAGTGAAGTCCAAATGGTAAGTCACACCAAGCACATCACAACAAATAGGAAGCCATTTAACAAAATTTCAAATTCTAACATAGTACTCACCTTCACAGTAAGCATCTTTTTGGGGAAAATAATACAAATTATAGGCACACTCATGAACACTTAGCTAAACATGCTTTCATCTTTTAAGAGTAAGCCTACAATCATACTTCCCAAACCATACAAGTCACATAATTTTCAAAAGACTAAACATGTTTCATTTTAAAGAGACTCAACTTTCAATTATAAGGCTAAACATTACACCTCACAAGTGATTACAACAAAATTTCTTATCTTATCTCATGAAGTCAAATGCAGAATTAACATGTTAAGATGCAATTCAACATGAGAAAACCATGAAATTAATCAAAAAAAAAAATTTCAAATACTTACAAGTCTTCAAAATGTCCTTAATATGGTGTCAATCAAGACATACCAAACATGTAGAGGTCATGCAATTCATACTTGATGCAAAACTCTATTCATGAACAAGCTTACTAAGAATTCATTAGTTTCATGTTCAAGCAAAAATAGAAGGGGTAGAAAATATCTACAACCTTACCATTTCATCACCATCCCCCACTTAGGGTAAACCCAATTAAGAGCAGCTTAACCCAACCTAAAGAGGATATTGAATTAACCAACTTCATTTTTCATCACTTGAAAGTGATTACCACTTTAAAAAGGATTTACAGTAAGTCAAAAAAGATATTCTATACTTCATCTCCTACGTAATTTATTCCCAATCAACAAGTTAGATCATACCATTAAACCACATGAGGTTTTCATAAATTCAAATAGACAACAAGGCATTCATCATTAGGGGAAGAAAACAAGGGGACTTAGCCATAAGGACTCTTTCTTTTCTTTCAACATTAAAGTAAGGTAACTTCTACGTCAATAAAACCCACATCATCACCCTACAAAGATAAGAATACTACCCTAAATTCTAGGGAAACATCAATTCCACAATATCAAGGGACTCACAACACAATAAGAAGTTAGAAATAACTCTACGACTCATCATGCCATAAGACTCTAATTCTTCATTCCAAATAGCAAATCTCCTTTTTACATTCTTTATCATGCTCATATGCATCAATTCTATACACATTTCAACAACTTCCAATCAAAGAACAATTTATTTGATTTCCAAAACTCTTATAGTAAGCTGCCTAACATTACAGTGAGCGTGCTTCCAAATTCCAAAAATGCAATATTTAGGCAATCGATGGTAAAAACATAACAATATGAGATACCAAACTTTACTAAGAGAAGCATACTATCATCAAACCTAGGATCAAGTTTATACAAAGAACTCCAATCCATACTAGGCAACTTATCATGGACCACATATATACAAAGGGAAACATAAAACACTTTTAAGAACATATTCTTAGGGTTGCATGCTTCCATAGGTAGTCACTACACATTTTAAAGCTCTAATCATAATAGTAAGCCACCAACATGTAAAACCATATAGTAACACACCATTTCAAAAGAAACTCATGTCAACCATAATAACTTCTAACATGCTCTAACTATATCATGATATACATTTTTCAACTTAACATGCTATTTCACATAAGTCTCATACATAGCCATAAATGGCATCACATCATCAAAACATGCCAAAATTAACCTTCACACATACTCATTCAACCATAAAACAAAGATAAGCATTTAAACTCACCTTTTCTCCCTCAAGCATAGATATACAATGTCATCCAATCAATCACATCTAAAAGACCACCGTACAAGAAAACATAAGAGAGAGATCTTATAGAGTTATATTCAATGGCACGATATGAGAATGATGAAGAAGGGAAACTCTATCGTCCTATAGCCTCCCGTACCATTTGATGTGTCGTGACTCACAACCAATGCTACGAGACTCTATTATACGTGGCAATATGAGACTTTTAAAACCTAAAACTACATTATAAACCTGATGCTCTGATACACATCCGGGGAGTACCCCCTAGAAGTAACATGGCGTACTTGACCTCTCAGAGGTCTTATACAAGCCCATAGTTATCATTCATCGCATTGACATACTAAATTTAGCGGAAAATTTAAAACTTTCTTAGCACATCATATGCTAGAACATTACTTCATATCTATAAAACATAAGTCCTAATACATATATAGACCTTAAGTCTCTTTGCCATCTTAGACTCAATCAACATTAGAATACATTAGAAACACGGCCCTTAATACATATTACATAACTATAAAATTCTCAATAAACTTTACAGTAAAGACACAAGTAGGAGATCCTTGAACATATCATCTAAACAAGGCAACACATACCATCATAGAAATATAATACAACATGGACATAGTTAAACCAATACGATAGGACCATTACAGTAAGCTACATTAAACTTGCACATATACCAACTTCACTTTACATCAATGCATTATAAGATCTTAATAATGATAATACTCTAAGCCTACTAGTGCAATGTATATGTGAATCCCCATAACCTCACACATACTTAGTAAACATATCATAAGACCACAAGACTTACCATCTAATTCATACATCAATAAGAAAGTGAAGACAACTTCATTTATGTCAATACAAGACCTTCATCATACTGTCATTTAGACTAACATAGTGCACATAAGTATAAGATCACATCATATAGACTCATACCATGCACATCTTCATAACAAGTAGACAAATACTATCATGTGATGCATAAAGACATAACCGTAATCATACACATGCATTAGAACACCTTCCTAGGACTTCCTAAGGAGCTACTTGTGCAATGTCTAGATAGGTTCATTACTTCCACCTATCCTAAGTAACCTCCCTTAAGTCAATCTAGTTAGGGTCCTAGTCATTTACTTCCATTGTCAATTTTACTTTAGGGAAACTATAGCCTTAACCGACACTAAAAAAATGGGTGCTAAACATGGAATTTGGTGTTATACCCTCACACCAAAAAGAGGGCATCTTACTTGCCAAAGTAAGACATACATCTTGCTAGCATATTAGGTGAATTCACTTGCTAGATCCTATGTGGCAAGCATAGTTTATGGAACTTTGGGCTGTCATGCAAACATCAACTCTACGCCCTTTGTTGTGTCATGAGGCTATCCACCCTATGAGGACAGTACTGGACCCTTTTCGCCTTTCCTTTTTAGTAAGGTGCCACCCCCTCATCTACAAGTTCACTCGGTGGTAAGATAAGTTCCCTTTTATTGAAAAAGCCTTTATTATCATTTCTTTATAAAACATAAGCTTAGGATATTTACTCCCATATGCTTATAGCATCTTCAAGCACCTATCTAGTTGTAGAGTATTCTTGGGCATACCTCAAGGCCCCTCTATTAATTAGATCTTCATACATGTCTGTGAGTGTATACATATATGTGAGCACACCTTTCAAATAACACATTAAAACCACACATGACCATACATTCATATTTATGTACATAGAAACCAAACCTAAGAACTATCCTATCAAGGTACACATGTGCAATGCATAAACAAGGTACCATACCCTTGCCCATACTAGTACACCTATCAAGTGATCCTAGTTAAGGAAACATACCATACTTCACATACATATACTTTACATGCATATTAGTAGACACTAGTTAATATGAGAACAACCTTTCATTAGACACTATGAACATTTACTACATTGTAAGCATGAATGAAGTGTGAGTGTGTATGTACATTAGTCAACATGATCACATAATGACTATTAACAACTCATTGAGGCAGCCACCGTCTTAGACCACATTACACTTTCAATCATAGACCACACAACACACAATAGCATAGTAGGCAAGACAGTCTTCACAATATAATAAAGACTCCTAACTGTAGCTATTTACACATTCACATAGGGGTACATGGGTAGGGGTCATCTATCATAAGTGCTTCACCCATGGAAGCACCTACACATGCTCTTACATAACCCTTTACATGCTCATAACAATAGTAACATAACCTAGATTCACAACTATGATAGAGGACTAGGCACAAGTTACGCCTAGAGTGATCATCATAACCACTCATTCCTATATTCATCAATTTTACTTCAAGTCCATGGTCAACACACATATAATGAAAATAAAGTAAACACCGCCACCATTAGTGGACCATACCACACAATGCCATACAAGGCTTCATCAACATTACTATAGAGAAATAGAGAAGTAGGAGAGTAGAGCAATTCTTACCAATCCTTTAGCCTTTAGTCATCATTGACCATTACTACTCTTTCATTAATAATTCAAGAATAGGGAAGTAGCTATAGTAATATAATCATAAAAGAAACCATGTACAATTCGCTACAAGACCATATTACAATCTAATATGTTACATCCCATATATACTAGAAAATAGAAGAACATAGATCTTTAACACAATTCACTTGCATTAATCATCAATTATATTTCATTAATAGCATAAATCTAGTGCAGTAGCTTGATGAAATCATAGCTTAAACGAGATTCTACTATAATTTCCAATAAACTCTAGATCTCTGTAAACATGCTTCATATTAGGAATTCATGGAAGATAAATTTACATAGGTTAATCCTATTCAAACTATCATGCGTTCATCCACATTGTATCTATTACATATAATTCATAATAACATTACATCATAGTCAGTATCTAACCATCATATTAACATAATTGAATCTCACAATAAGCATGCTAGAATCATCAATCTATCGGATACAGCATGTAGGTCAATCTTACCAAATTTCATTTGATTCGATCACTAAGGGTTCATACACACAATTTATTTATAATATCAACTTAAGACAGTAGTTACAATGATCTATACATAATCAAAATCCCACAACAATCACCATAAATCAGAACTTAAAGTGAACACATAGAACATAGGCTAGTTTTTGTTCAAATCATCATACATGGATCCACATGGATCGTTCATTATCAAATCATAATCAATTCATGTAATAATAGTAAATATAAGCAATTCAACGTAAGAGAATCACAAATCTACCATTAACAAGTCATGATCACAATGCCCATGCAAGGGCTAAATCATGTTTGGGAAGGGACATGGGTTAATCATGCAATTGGAGTCAAAATCATGTTAAAACCAATATATTAACTTCAATTCATCATGATTTAATCATTAAAAATGTTTTTAGAAAGAACCCATGGCTATACTGAAGAAGGAGAAGTTTGATCATAAAATCTCTTTTGAAACTTTCAGATTAACTCTATATATGGAAGGATTACTAGAGATGAAGGATCACCATACCTTTTAATTCATGAAAAAATTTAAAACTTGATGATTCATCCATGGAATCAAAGCTCCAAGTTGTTCTTGAGCTTCACCAACAATGGTGGTTTCTAGGGAGAATATTTTTGGATGGAAAAGTTCAATTTGTGTGAGTTGGTTTTGGGAATGGGTTGATCACGTTCTTTATCACTTAAATCCACCCAAAAATCACCAAATAAATCATGGGGGATCTAGTTAGAACGTTGGGTGAATTTTCCATTCACCCCTTTAATGAAACAGTGCACATGCAGTGGCACCAGGCAACAATCGACGGACCCAATCGACTGGCCGTTGGTCAATCGACTGGCCGTCCTTTGGCTTCCGTCGATTGGTACTTGGCCAATTATTGGGTAGAGACCTGCCCAATATAAGTATAAATCGATGATACCTCACCTACGGGCCGTTTTTCAACCAACTTGCAGTCGTTTGGTCCATCGATTGACACTGCCATGGCAGTGTCTCGACCAACCTTGGATCCTTCTTATGGGCCGTTTTGCGGGACTCTTTAGAAGTCGTACAACCCTTAACAAGTTTTAGACCTTCCACCTAAGTTTCACCCAAAACAAACACCTTCAACTCGTCCAAACATGCTAATCCCGTCAAGACGTACATGAACGTCTCAAGGGCTAACTTTCGAACGTCTTGGACGTTCTTGGATGTTTGACCTCCAAACTTCCCGGAACTTCATATAATACCATTAAACATCATTATAACTCATTTTAATACTTCATAATCTCATGACATACAAATATAAGCATGCATAGAAACATGAGGCACATAAGCGACTAGTCGTCGAACGTCTTGGTCATCCCTTGACGTTTGACTTCCAAATCACCTCAAACTTCATACAATGCCTCTAAACCATATTATAAGACATTTTAGGACATTATAACCTTAAGAAAAACATGTTAGGATCTAGACACCCTAACTCATTTTGGGGATCTTACATATTTATATTAAGAACTATATAAATTTCCAAAGGTCAATATAAGATTGATATCCAAAGAACTAAATACTTATACATATGTTTTTACTTGTAGTAGAAAACAATAAGCAAGTCATTAGTTATATTTTAATCCTACTAGCTAGTTATAACTTTTAAATAGTCCGATCTTCAAATAGTACTTGTATTGAAGCAATGGTTCAATTATGCATGTTCATCCTACGAATAAAAGATAAATATAATTATAATTTTATAAAGCAAGATATAAAATACACAAATATAAATCTAAAAAAAACAGAGATATTCACATGAATGCACTCACTAATACATCCAAATACACGTTAATCTCATGATAAATCTCCTAAGTTTCCTTATTTCAATTGAAAATGACCAAAATCAAAGACACTCTATAAATTGTATAGAGAAGAGAGAGAGATTTCCCAGATTTGACAAAGGACCATCTGTTCACTTCCTTCAACACCAAGAATGTCACATAAAAATCAGAGACACTCTATAAATTGTATAGAAAAGAGAGCAAGATTTTCCAGATTTGGCAAAGGGCCATCTGTTCACTTCCATCAACCCCACGAATGTAACATAAACAAAAGGACGTCAAAACTAATCTTAATCTCCTTCAATAATATTGTGAAACAATTTTTTAAAACTGTTTCCATATTCCAAACGTCTTCCTTTTTCCCTTCTTGTCAAACCTGACCAAGAGCATTGATTGAGCTTAAAAAGTTAAAATAGCTAAATGTGAAATCACAAGAACAACTCTCTATGTGTAGGGATTTTAATAACTCTTTTTGTTCACAATCAACTTCCTGTTGGAATACTACTCTCCAAATCACATGCAGACGTCGATCTTAGACAACCACCCATCATATTTATTATTTCAAGGCTAGATAATTTCTCAAAAAATCCTTGGTCTATACTACTCCAAATAAGATGCAGAAATATTTAATAACCTCAGATTTGTGAACTTGTGCATTCCTATTGGCGGACAATGTCACCTTGAATTATCACAATCAAGCAATTGTAAATTGCAAAGATTACCAATGTCTCATAAATCTTTCAACTCATTGCAATTTTGCAGTATTAAAGATTGTAGTTAACATAAACTATTGATAGAAGAAGGTAGTGTAGTATGACTCAACTCTTAGAGCTGGAAATGTGAAACGAGAGACATTTAGGCATCATACCTCAATTGATTTCTTCTTTTCCATCTCTACCATTTTTGCCTCAAGTGATTATTATTCACTCAAAAGTCTCTTTTTTGTTTCTTCTGCGGTATGCAACATAGAACAAGCTTTCATCTTTTCATGGATGTTTTCAAAGACCTGCAATTTGTGAATTCACATGAGTTTGTGTTTTGTGGATACTATTCTGGACAAAATATAAAGGTCAAATAATAGTTTTTAGCTTTACCTGATTATTTGCGTCAACCAACTCTTTCAGAGTAGTTTTCTCTGAACGTTCAGAACTCAACTTTTGAAGCTGCATTTCTAAGTTTCGCTTCTCTATTAGGGCAGCCTATAAATTAAAGAATGGAATAATAAAATGAATGATTGTTCCCTTGATAAATCAAATTTAATCACATTTAAATAATACCTTAAGCTCTAAATATTTTTCATTCCACAATGTATTGAATTTATCACAATCATAAATAGCCATTTCTAAGTTATTCTTCTCAAAATTCAAGACATCTTTCAAGTTATCCAACTCTTTCTGCATGTGTGATTATTGATTTTTCTTTGCATTGTAAATCTCCGTGCAATTGCTTATCAATAGAAAGATTATAAGCTTTAAGTAAACATATATCAAAATTGTGTTTGTTTGTTTTAATTAAAATGATTGATGGATATGCATAGAGATACAACTAACATAAGGAGATGAATTACTAGCCCAAACAAAAGTTGTATTAATACCTACTAAATACTCCTAATAGTGACATTTACTAAAAGGATAAATAATTTTTAAAAAAATTACTTACCCAATTTTTATTCATTAGACTTGCACAACTTGTCTCATTAGAAGTAGTTGAAATTGTAAAGATATTGAAAATTGAAGCAGGAAGGTCATTCTATTAAAGATTGTACAAATTAATAACTTAGTATGTCGACAAAAGAAAAATAGAACGAGGAAGAGGCGAATATGTATAGTGAGAGTTAAAAAAAATTAAGTAGTAATAACGCATCTACTAATTTAGCAATGTATACTATAAATAAATAAGTTGGGATTCTTCAAATGAGATACTAGCGCCATCATGCTCTCTTTTAACAATTTTTTGTCATGCACTAAATGAAATTCCATTACTTATCGGTTCTTTCGCTCCTCTTCAAGTTGATTCTTAACTTCCATTACCTTGATTTCTATACTCTCTCATTTACAACGTTCTTCTTCTGCTTCCTTTTGTTGTGCTTGCAGTTGTTCTTGAATTTCATTTATAGATATTCTACTCAGTGGCGGATCCAGGATTCGATAATCGTGGGTGCTCAATTCTTTTAACAGTTTCTAGACAAAAAAACTCTTTCTAGAAGTTCACTACTGATATTTTAATAATTTAATTAATGAATGAAATGCAAAAAAAATGGAAAAATAAAAAGAAATATAATCAAAATTTTGAAATTTCCGTTGGCCTTTTTTCAACAAAAATATAAAAAAGTTGTCGTAGGGGCTCGATCCCTCGATGAAGGGCACCAAATGCTCCCAAAATATGTCGTCAGAACCATATCGACCATGGAACACATTGTGTAATGGGTGCTGAAGCTAATTTTATATAAAATTTTCATTATTTTCTGTATATACATATATATAAAGTTTTCGCCGAAGTTAATGGGTGCGCAAGCACCCGAAACTCTATAGGTGGGTCCGCCCCTGATTATACTTGCTTACTTAATTCCAGATTCTTCACCAAGATTGTACTTTGATTTTTCTCCCATTATTTGCACAAATGCAGCATTAATAATAGGATCCACATCGGTACCCTCTACGATTTCTTGAATTTTTTCAGCAATAACTTCTTTCACTTTGTCCTAGAAAAAAGGTTATACAAACTTTAATTCTCCATAAAATATAAATAAACTCACTCTATTAATAAAGGATAAAGAAAAAGTACATTCACTTCAGCAGAAACATTAGTAACCCATTGCCCATTTGGCTTCATGTGAGTGGTTTCCCAAAGTTTTTGAAAATTTGGCTTTTCCAATTGTTGTATCCCTTAGTAAAAACAAATAAATTATGTTATTGTTGAAATTGTACGAATTATCGAATAAAATAAAGACATATATCTCACCGCTTCAAAAGACACTACTTGAAAAGTTTTTCTGCCGCAAATATGATTCTCTTCTTGTTTTGCCTTGTTATTTTTGTTTCTTTCACTCATTTTCTACATTGATTTTAGGTTTAGAAATTTATTGTGATATAAATATATAAAAAGTCAAAAAAGACAACAAACAATATAAAAGGTTAAAATTTTCACTTTTAACTACCTTAAATTCATCTTAGCTTAAGTAGTCTACCAAGAATTTATATTCAGCTTCATTAAAATCCGTTGGTATGTTTTGCAGACTCACTTTTTTGGTAGAAAATTTCTTGAAATAATCATGATGGCTGCTCCGACGATATAGATATAGTTTTTAGTTGTTTATAGAATTGTATTACGATTGTGTTGTATGTCCGGAAGCTGTAAGGTGTCCTGCAATCAAAATAGTATATATAATTAATTCCTGGTGATAGTGGAGTTCCTAGTGGGAAAATCTCCCCTAACCTCATACAAATCAAGTTTGTAAAAAAGATCCCACCTCGTTCTCAACAACCAATGCCTTTTCTCAGTTTTGAGACGAAAGGTTACAAGTCTGTTGTTATTCAAGATGTGCCCATCTCTAAGTTCTTGTCAAGGTCTGATGTACTTGAATTACAAGTAGCCCTTGATATGGACCAAGATTTGCCTCAGACCCTTATACAAGTCCCCCACATGCACCAGTTACAGAACATTTTGGAGAAAATAAAAAATGTTGATGACGTCCTTAATATTTTAATTAGCAAGTATGGTGATCTCCATCTGCAAGTTTGTACCAGCCTAATCACACTTGGTGCTGAGTTTCGGAAGCTGTCAGTTTTAGGAGAACAAGCACAGAGTCCAACAGATGATCAAAATTAGAGTGCTCAGTCAAGGACCAGAATAACACTTGAGAGAGGAGATGCAATGACAGTGCAAGTGAGTGTAAAGTATATCTTCAAGAGTCTTTAGTGTCATGCAACCAAGACTGATTGCGCTTTCTATGAGATCGCTCAGCAGGATGTCTGCTTAACATTTGTATTTCAGTTCTTCATCCCAAGCACACATCAAACTAATAAGGCAATCAGTCTATATTGTTGGCTACCTGTCCTTGATCCTGTAGCTATTTGATAAGTTTCTAATTTATTAATTGTATTTCTTTGGCTTAGAAGTAATTTTGGCAGTTTAACCTTCCTAAATGGTCATGTGAAGACTTGATTAGTCATTAAAACATGGATTACTCATCACAGTGTCTTTTCTGTATATAGTTAAATGAAGACTTGATTTTGAAAATTCCAAAAAAAAAAAAACATCATGAAAATTATTAAGTATGGAATGTGCAATGGGAGTTAGGAGATTATTGTTATGAGCTAAAACGAGAAATGAAAAAGATTTAGGTAACACTAAAACACACCACATATACAGAAAAGGTAACCAGATGGCAGACTACCTGGCTAACTTTGCAATTAACTCTACTTAGAAGAATACCTTCAGATCATTTGAACAATTGCTTAGTATGGAGGGAAATATCATAAACATTGAAAAAGCACAAATACCATCCTTAAGGGTTCGCACCAAGAAGATCATTCAACAATATGCATATGGATACTCACATAGATGCTGCTAAATCAAGTTGTAGAAGCAGTAATAGACTAGAATCCTTAATAAAGAGGGGAGAAGCACCAAACCTGGAAGTCCCTGGAGGGGAGCACTACATTACCAGAAATACCATTACTGGAAAATTACCAACAAAAAAAAAAAAAAAGACACAGAGAGCTAGAAAATCAGAAATACTACTATGGAAAATTTACCATTTCAACAAAAGAAAACGACAAAAAGCACAACTAATAATTCATGCATTGTCTATCCATCAATTATAACACAAAATAAAGCCAAATAGCTGAGCTTCTTGACAAGATAAAAGAGACAGAGAACTAAGGGGGGCAACGGAATCGTTAAATCCCGGAATTCGGTCCGGTCCGGTCCGGTCTCGGTTCGGTACCGGTTAGTCCCGGTACAGACCGGTTCGTTCCGGTTCCGGGACAGCTACCGAACCGTAATCCGGGATTTACCGGTCATTCCCGGTTCCGGAAAGTACCGGTCCGTTACCGTTCCGGTCCGGTCAAATTTTTTTTTTTTTTTTTTTTTTTAGCCATTTATAGCCATTGGGTAACGGCTAGTGGGACCCCCCAATGGCTATTTTATCCCAAAACCAGCCAATTAAACCCCCTACCCCCCCTAACTTTTTTAATACCCTAAAGTTCTAAATACTACACTTTAACCCATTTTTTTACTTATAAATACTCCTAAAATTCAGTATTTTATCACAAATTCATCTACTCATCTTCTATTCTCTCAACTCTCTACTCTCTACTCTCTAATTCTCTAATATATAATTTCTTAAATTTCGGTGTTGCCTTATTTGGTCTTTGAAAATTGGATTTGGAGCTTCAAAATTCAACTTTCAACTTTCCACGTTCGGCTTTCAACGGTCATAAACGTCTACTTTTTTAAGTAGACGTTCGGTACATTCGTTCCAACTTTTAGTTTACATTACATTTATATTTAAATAATTATTTAATTTTTTTTGTGATTTATTATTTGCATTATATTTTTCGTATTATTTTGTGATTTATTATTTACATCTCACGTTTAATATTTTAATATGGATTCCGGTAAAAATATTGTTCAAAAAGGAAAGGGTAAAAAAAGTGCATTTGAGCGTGTAAAAAATATATGTAACTTTACATCATCCGATAATGCAAAAACCGGTAGTTCGTCTAAATCAAAAACTAAAAACTCTACTATATTAAGAATAAATACGGATGATTATACACATGTTGATGATACTGTTTTTAATATTGATAGTAATTCAGAATTAGATCATTATCATGAACATTTACAACATCGCTTTGGTAATTTTGATGAGGATTTGCCTAGTGATAATGATAATGAAAATGATATTGATAATTATACTGATACGCCTTCTTTTGATGATGATGATGATGAAACTGAGCCACCTACGGCTACTAATACTCCCAGTCGCGCTCCTAGTCCCGCTCCTAGTCCCGCTACCTTTCGTTGCCCTACCCCTGTTCCCCCCCGTACATCCTAGGCCTAAGGTAGAACATGCTAAATAATCGGTTGTTTGGCAATTTATGACATAAAATGAAGATAAAACACAAGCTATTTGTAACAAATGTAAACATACACTAAATCATAAAACTGTTGGTAAATCTGGCGGGACGGACACTTGAGTAGTCATTTAATGTCTTGTTGTAAAAATGTATTTTTGCATGCTAAAGTGGTAGCGGAAGCTAAAAAAATGGTACCCCTCTTCCTGAAAATATTGGAGTAGGCGGCTCTAACATGGTACAAACACAATTAAATCTGTCTAATGTTTCTGGCTCTAGTTTACCACTTTCATATAGTAGAGAAAAAGATCTTGAAGAATTAGCTAAAATGATATGTGTTATGGGTTTACCATTTAGTTTTGCTGAAAATCCCGGTTTTATACATTATATTCAAATTGTATATAATCCAAATTTTAAAGTTTTTGCTAGAAATACAATAAAAAAGGCTGTATTTGATTATCATGCACAACATTTTCAATATCTTCGTTGTTTATTTTATTATAATACTTGTAAAATAGCTATTACTTCTGATATGGGTCATAGTGTAAATGGTAACGATTATTTGACTGTTACTGCACATTGGATTGATGAAAATTGGTACATGCAAAAAAGAATTTTAGGTTATAAATGTTGTCAAATGCAAAAAACCGGTAGTTATATTGCTCAAACAATTTTAGATATTTTACAAAGTTATGGAATATGTGATAAAATAAGTAGTATAACATTAGATAATGCTTCAAGTAATAATGTCGTTGTTGATTATTTAAAACCTACTCTTTGTCCTTTTTTTGGTGATAATTATCATATTAGGTGTACTGCACATATATATAATTTGATGGTTAGAGATGGTGTACAGATGTATGATAACGGATGTACAAAAATAGAAAATGCATGTCATTTCATATTTAAGTGTCAAGTTAAGTCTAGAAGTAAAGATTTTCAAAATCATTGTTTTGAAAATAACCTTCCACCTAGAAAAATTCCAAAAACAGTGGCTACTAGAGGGAATACTTTATATGAAATGCTTGTAGTCGCTTATGAATATAGGATACCTTTACAAATGATTTGGAATGCTCATAATTCTGATATGGCATATAGACTAGATGATAGTGATTGGCGTGATATAAATGAACTTATAGATTTTCTAAAAGTTTTTTACTTAACTACAAAAAGAATATCCGTACTTTATAGTCCTTCAATTTGTACTGTTTTGCCTGATATTTGTATAATTTCTTCTAAATTATATCAATATAAAAATAAACCAAGATTTCAACAAACCATTGAAAAAATGATTCTAAAATTTAAAAAATATTATATTCCTATTCCTCCAATTTATTTAATCGTATGTCTTTTAAACCCTAATTATAAAGATATAGGTGCATCAAAAATGGTTGAAAAAATATATTTTAACTTAGATATTAATGATGTATTAGAAGAAATTTCTAGTTGTCAACTAGTTAAAGATAGCATAAAAATTGGAGCTAGAAAATTGTATGATTTATATAATGCTAATAAAATTAATTCAAGTGATGAACCTCAAAGCTCTAGAAATAGATTTGATGAAGATAATATTGATGATTATTTATATGATTATCTTGAACTTTCACACGATAATAGAAATGATTTTGATGCTTATGTTAATCAAAATACAGAACCTACTTAAGATATTCTCGCCTGGTGGAGAATTCGCGGCAAAGGATTTCCGAAACTACAACCGATGACTCGAGATATATTAGCTATGCAAGCATCGTCAGTAGATTCAGATGGCGTCTTTAGTGTAGCAAGGTTTCAAATTGGAGATCATAGGCATTCACTAGCAGCCGACAGCTTGGAGATATCAGTATTATTTCATGATTGGATTAATGCGGAGAGACGAAATTTGGGTCGTGAACCACTACCGACCAAATTTCAAGATGACATTGATGAAGTAATGCAGGATTATAGTGACGATGGGATTGAAGCAATGGAAGATCTTTCTATTCAACCAATTCCCGAACATGTCACTAAAGAAATGTTGAATGATTTACGAAAGGATTTATATGGTGGCACCAATTATTAGTAAGAGTATGATAATTCGAGATTTAATTCAAACAGAACCCTTCCTAGAAGGTGGCTGTGTAGATTAAATCTTTTGATACTCTACTAATATTTTTGTAAATGTACTTGTAACATCAAATAAATATTAATAAAAATATAGGCTATTCGCCTTAATTTGTTTTTATTATTGTTGTATTAAATTAAATTTTTTAATTTTTAATTTTATAAACTTTAAAATGTTGAATTTAAAAAATTCAAACTTTAAAGTTTGAATTTAAACTTTAGAAGTTTGAATTTAAAATTTAGAAACTTTAAAATGTTGAATTTAAACTTTTCTAACTTTAAAAGTTTGAATTTAAAACTTTCAAACTTTAAAAGTTGAAATTAAAATTTTATAACTTTAAAGTTTAAATTTAAAATTTTCAAACTTTCAAACTTTAAAGTTTGAAATTTAAATTTTACAAACTATAAAGTATAAAGTTTGAAATTTAAAGTTTCAATGTTTTAAAATTTGAAATATAAATTTTACAAATTCTAAAGTTTGAACTTTGAAATTTAAAGTTTCAAACTTTAAAAAATTTAAATTTAAATTTTACAAACAATAAAGTTTGAAATTTAAAGTTTCACTTTAAAAATTTGAAATTTAAAGTTTACAAACTATAAAGTTTGAAATTTAAAGTTTCAAACTTTAAAATTTTTATAACTTTAAAGTTTTAAAATTTTAAAATTTTTAATTTTTAAAGTATGAAATTAATTTTTTTATTTTTTAAAGTATTATAATTAAATTATATTGAATTAAATAAAATTAAATCATTGTTTAAATTATTTAAATTAGTATTTAAAAAAAAAAAAAGGTCCGTCCCGGTTTACCGGTCCGGTCCGGTCCGGTCCATTACCGGTTTCATTCCGGACCGGGACGGAACCAATTTTTTTTACCGATCTACCGGTCCGTTCTGGTTCCGGTTCCAGAACGTTGCCGGTTCCGTACCGGTTCCGGAACTTACCGGTCCGGTAGTCCCAGTTCCGGTACCGCCGCCCCCCTTACAGAGAACTAGATAGCAAGAGGTATCATTACTAACCATTTACTATTTCAACGGAAAAAAAAAGACAGAGAAAAGTACATTACCAACATATAAGCAACAATCCTATTCTTTGCTAGATTAGGAACTCCCTTCCAATTTTTGACATCATGTCTAGCATTATGGATAACTTTCTAGAGAGCTCGGTAATAAAATCTTAGCTCCAGGACCTACTGCAACTGTTCGATCTGGTGGGATAATCACCTTCAACATTCCATTGTCATTTTCCTTATGTTTCTTTTGGGTTGATAGCCCTGTTGTCTTTCCTCTTCCCTTCATCTTTTTTTCTTTAACAATACATAAAGATATTAAAATATATTTAAATAAAACATATATGATCTAGAGATTTTGAAGAGATACGATTTAACAAATGG
Source organism: Solanum sitiens (assembly GCA_016801875.1). Lineage (NCBI taxonomy): Eukaryota > Viridiplantae > Streptophyta > Magnoliopsida > Solanales > Solanaceae > Solanum > Solanum sitiens. Next base: position 1,005,090 of record JABWTJ010000365.1, on the reverse strand, counting down.
ATAAACTTACCTGGAGGTTGGATTGTACATACATCGGCAATTTCATTATCATTAGAAATATGCATATTTTTCATCATGATTGGCTGCAACCACAACCACAACAAACCTAGTAATATCCGACTACATGATTAGCTGCAACATACTATAATATTATATCAGTAAAGACTAGTCAAACGTACAAATCAGGAAATGAGAAGATAGCAATTAACAAACAAAAGCAATGAAAATATGGTAAAATAATAAAATAATGTTCAAAATTTGAGAGAAACAAGTAAATCTTCTAAGCATAAATATCATGAAATTTGGGAAAAGTAGAAAATAGAAATTAATTGATTCGGTAAGTGAAAAATAAAACATCTACGAACAAACTTATTCAATCAAATTTTATCTTGATGACAAGTTGAAAATCAAAACCAATCATCATCCTCAACATAATCATATTCACTAGTATCTTCATCTATTGCAGTATCACTGAAGTCATCTACATTTTCGTGATCCGGCTCATCTACAACTACTAAGTCGGCTTCTTCCTCGTTATTGAGAGGTGCTTCCTCACTCACTCCATCAATATCTTCTCTTTCTATTTTGATGTTAGCATGCTCTAACTCTACTTCTTGAATTGTTTCTCCTCTTTCAACTAAGTCAATCAGTTAATATTGTTCCATTTCATCTTTTTGTTCGGTAAGATCATACAAATGTTGTGGTCTTACCCTTATCACTGAATGCCATTTTTCACTTTGACCATGTTTCACATAATACACTGATTGAGCCTGTGAGCCTAAAATGAATGGATCACTTGTGTAATGAAGTCGTGTTATATCTACAACGACAATCCATATTTATCTTTTTTGTAACCTCTACTTTGACTACGACCTTGAGGAGGAACTTCAATCCAATCACATTGAAATAACATAACTGATTTAATTTTCATATATTGGATCTCTAAAATTCTTCTTATCTTTCAAAAATAATCAATATTTCCTGTATGTTCATCACTCTTCACAACCACATCACTATTTTGAGTTTTCAAACCTAGCTCAGATTCCATTGTCCGAAATAGAGAACCATTCAGGATATATCCTCTATAACATAAACTCGAGGATCTGGAGGTCTTGCCAAAATTAGTAATTCTTCATTAATTCGGTTATCACCATTTTCCTTTAATTGTATCACCTGTAGTATTTTAATTACAAAATCAAAAATAATATTAATGTTCTCTTTTTAAGAAATAAATAATATTAATGTTATTTAAAAGTATAAATTTGCAAATCATCAAATGAATGATTTTACATTTTTTTCAAACCATAAAGGAAACTCCTCCTTGTGTCTCTTTGTGACATTTCTATTATTCTCCTATGTTAAAATTTCTAAATGTTCCCTATAGATTGTGGAGATTTGAAAAAAAAAAATTATTGATAAGTGTTTGTAATAAACTGATTTAAAGGTGACACATAGCTTACTCAATCCAAGGTCTGACTTCCTCACAATTTTGGAGAATGTAAAAATGAGCCTGATTGATTTCTAAAGTATTCAAATTAGTGCAGAAACCCCCCGCTAGTGGTTTACCATGACAACTAAATATAGATAAGCTATTGTTATCAATGTTAGAAGAATTGGAATTCCTATATGGACGATTTTGCTTTGTTTCCATATCGCTCAAATATCTAGAGAACAATGTAATGCATTCCCCTGCAATATGACCTCAACAATTGATCCTTCTACATGATAATTGTTGCGTACATAACCTTTCAAGGTTCGCAAAAATCTATGAAGAAAAATATTAATATTTTATAATTTTAAATCAAAAGAATAGATTTAAAAAGTAAGAGACCAACCGTTCAATGTAATACATCCATCAAAATTGAACAGGACCACCACCTTTGCTCATTTGCCAAATGAATTTCCAAATGAACCATAACTTCAAAGAACGTCGGCATGAACACACATTCTAATTTATATAATGTCACCCGTATGCTTTTATTTAGCTGATCTAGCTTCTCCATAGATAACTCTTTAGAATACAAATCATTTAAGAACAATGAGAATTCAATTAATGGATCATGTGAATATTTTGGTCATATTTCTTTAATGATAAGTGGTACTATACACTGAAAAAGAACATGATGATCATGACTTTTAAGCCCAAAATTTTTATCTTCCTTGATATAACGACTAATGTTAGAAGCTTAAGTAGTCGGAAACTTAACTTCTTTGATGAGATGACAAAATTAATCCTTTCGGCCTTAGACATCATATAACTTGCTGGAGGAAGTATGTATTTATCCCCACTTTTTATGGGATGAAGGGACTTTTTAATCTTCATTTCTTGTAAGTACAAACGAGATTTCAGGATGTCCTTAGTTTTTCCTTCAATATCCAACAACGTACCTAACACACTTTCACTAATATTCTTTTCAATATGCATCACATTTTAAATTTTGTCTCAACAATAAGGTCTGCCAATATGGAAGTTCAAAGAATATATTTTTCTTTTACCAATTATCATGTCTTTCAGTATCTCGTTTTGTTTTTCTTGTGTTGTCATCAGCAGACCTTTGCAAAGAGGTATTATGTTGCACAAGCACATCTTCACCACTCAAATCATGTGGTGCAATTATTTCTTCCTTTCTGTCATCGAAAAAACTTTTATTTTGACGATAAGGATGATTCATCTCCAAGAACCTATGATGACCCATATAGCATTGATTTCGACCATGTTTCAAGTAAGCAGAGCAAGTTTGCACATGACAAAATGGACAAGCTAATTTACCTTTAGTGCTCGAACCAGATAAAATACCATAAGCAGGAAAATCATTGATTGTCCACAACAATGAAGCATGCAATTGAAAATTTGTTTCATAAAAGAATCATAAGTCTCAGTTCCATCCCCCCCATAAGATTTTCAAATCATAAACTAAAGGTTGGAGATACATTTCAAAATCCATACCAGGACCTTTCGGTCCATAATAACTAAAGACAACAAAAGATTAGATTGTTTCATGCATAGCCACGGGGGAAGATTATATGGAATCAAGATAACTGGCCACATGCTATATGAATTACTCATTGAACCAAAAGGATTAAAACCATCTAAAGCAAGTCCAAGTCTTACACTACGAGGATCTGAAGCAAAATTTGGATATTTTTTATCAAAACTTCTCCATGCCAATGAGTCAGCAGGATACCGTAACACTCCATCATCAACTCGTTTATCCTTATGCCACCTCATTTATTTTGCGGTTCCTTTTATTATAAACAAACGTTGTAATCTAGGTATAATAGGAAAGTATCTAAGAATCTTTCTAGAAATTCCTTTTTTTTGTTCAAATTACATGAAGCAACTTCACTATTGGAATCTTTTCCTTTTCTCATTGTCCATCTTTTTTCACCACATTTAGGACATTGTTTAAGATGTGCATATTCCTTTCTATATAAGATACAATTATTAACTCATGCATCTATCTTAACATAATATAAACCCAAATCTTTTATTATCTTTTGAACTTCATAATTAGAATCTGGGAGAACATTTTCTTTAGGTAAAGCATCACTAAGAAATTTCAACAAAGAGTCAAATGAAGTATTACTCCATCCATGCATACACTTCATTTGAAAAATACGCACTATAAATTAGAGTTTGGAGTACTTTTCACAACTTGGATAGAATCGTTTTTCTGCATCCTTCATTAACTTATAAAATCTCTTAGCTTCTGTATTTGGCTCTTCATGCGGAGACTCAGTTGTGTCATTAAAGTCATCACTATTGTTGGGAACACCATGATATATATAATGCAACATACATAAATTGTAGCATCATTATTTGCTAAATTTGAATCACTAAGATTTGTTTCATCATCTGAATATAGATCTAGCTCGCCATGATGAATCCACTTTTTGTACGTTTGATTCATTCCAAACCTAAATAAATGTATTCTCACTTCATCTCGTGTTTTCCAAAGAACATTATAGCATTTTATGCATGGGCATTGAATTCTTACACCAACCTCAAGATTAGAAAAAGGAATATTCAAAATTGCTCCACACCATTTAAATATTGTTGTAATGCTCTATTTTCAATAAGTATGCAAGTTTTATCCATTATATACTTTACCTACAAAAATTTTAAAATCAATTAATAGAAAGTTATATGATTTTTTGATAAAAAATAAATAAAGAAATGTTATAGAAAAACTTCATCTTATAAAAGGTCAATATAAAAATCAGAAGTCCTTGTAAGACCAGTAATTCTTTTTTTGTATATGTTCATCCACGAACATATGATTCATATATGTACAACCTCTCATACAAAAGAGTATAAAATAGATAAGATTAGAATAACGAAACAATTTAAATTCAAATCTTCATGTGATATTTCAATATCAATATGAAACACTTAAAGAAAAAGATGGCTTAATAAAGGAGTGATGCAACTATGAAATGATAGGATTTAGAAATACATCTCCCCATATTGTCTGAGATGTTGCATTTCCATAGTACTAGGACGTATCACATGTATCTCTACCATATAGCAGAAACAACATGAATAAAAGTATGGTAAAGATAGCTATGAAGGAAAGTTATATGTCATATCCTAAGTGAGAATATAAAAAGATCAAAGGCACAAATGGCAACAAGTTGGTCAACTGAATCTTGAGACAAGCATATACATGACCAAACTGTAGTACATCAACATTACCATAAAATGTAAGGAAGAACTGAAATAAAAAATAAATTGTGATCACACATGTTTACCACTGGAAACAGGTTGCAGTATTGCTCCAACACCAATAACCTTAGCTTTAGCCGTGTCAATAGATGGAGGACAAGACCATGTAGAACAATAAACCATGCTAAGAATATTAGTATAACTAATCTAATATTTGGATTATTCAACCAATGTTTTCATCTAATAGAAGAACATAAAACTTCCTCTCGAGACACCATACCTTAAAACTAATGAGGTGTTGGAAGAAAAGGTGAAATTTAGTACAAGGAACAAGCTTTCAGATGCTATTAAGAAAATTATACATATAGTAGCAACACAATGTATTACAGTACTCAACGGAACTGCAAAATCCATTTGCCCTTATGGATGAATCTATGTTTTGTACCCCACATGCAGATCAATTTAACATTCCCCTACTTCTGAATGATGTTTGCCTTTTGGGAAAAGGTTTAAATAAATTCAAATTCAAGAATGTCAAGGATATTAGATTAATTATAAGTTGATGAACAAGACAGGAAAGAACTATGCGCAACAGATTGATGTTTCTAAACGAAGTCGTGAGTATGTTCTCAAGGACTTCTCAAGGATTCTAGATTAACAGATTTAAAATATTGTCTTATTCATGTTGGAGAAACAAGGGGATATTTCAAGCAGGTTATTTATTCTTGGGCAAGAGCATGATGTCCTAGTACAACAACAAGATGGTTAAAAATTATTTGAACTTCAACAGTCACAAAGAGATGTAGGCAGAGAACTGCTACAAACATCTCATTTTTTGTTGAGATTAATGCCATTAGTGTGAGAAACATACTGAAAATGTTTGAGGAGAGATGTGGTTATAAATTCACCAATTACTATCTCAATACTCGAGCAAATTGTCCTTATTCCCACCTAAGACAAATATTTCAGTATGTGGGAGTTTCAGCTATAGTTGGAACCATATCTCGCAATATTGTGGATCTCCAAGACAACAAGGGGAACTTTACTTCAATATATGATCACTTGGGTCTGCCTTTTCAAGACCCGATCATTGGTTTTATTAATGAAGCAGTGGATAGACTAAGAAATTACACTGATTTCCTTCACTATTTAGGGAAGCATGCACTTAATTTAACAGAAGAACTACCAACTCCATCTGAGGATCATGCTGTCAATGAGAGTTATCACTTGATGTCACTTCTGCTAAACTTGGCAAATGCATTATTGTAAGACCCCCAAAATGAGTTAGGGTCTCTAGAGCCTAACATGTTTTGCTTAATGTTCTAAAGTCCTAAAATGACTTATAATATGGTTTAGAGGCAGTGTGTAAAGTTTGAGCTGATTTGGAAGTCAAACGTCAAGGGACAACCAAGACGTACGACGACTAATCGCCTATGTGCCTCATGTGTATATACATGCTTATATATGTATGAAATTAGATTATGAACTATTAAAATGAGTTTTAATGATGTTTTATGGTAGTAAATGAAGTTTTGTGAAGTTTGGAGGTCAAACGTCCAAGAACGTCCAAGACGTTCGAAAGATAGCCTTGGGACATGCATGTGTGTGTCTTTATGGTGTCTTGCATGTTTGGACATGTTGAGAGTATTTGTTTTGGGTGAAACTTATGTGAGAGGTATACAACTTGTTAAGGGTTGTATATACGTTGGGAACGTCCATGTACGACTTCAGAAAGGCCCCTCAAAATGGCCCAGAAGAAGGACCTAAGGCTGGTCGAGACACTGCCTTAACAGTGTCAATCGACTGAACCAAACGATGGCTTGTTGGTCAACCAACGGCCCGTAGGTGAGGTCTCATCGATTTACACTTAGCCTTGGCGTGTATCAACCCAAAAATAGGCCAAGTACCAATCGACGGAAGCCAAAGGACGGCCAGTCAATTGACCAACGACCAGTCAATTGGGTCCGTCGATGGTGGCCTGTAATTGCTGCCTTGCGTCTGTTTTATTTAACCTTACTCTAATAGGTTTATTTAGCTATTTTTGTGTGTATATAAGTCATCTAAAACGTGAACATCCCATTCCCAATCCCCTCTACACAAATTGAACCTTCCCTCCTAAACCAATTCTCCCTAGAAACCACCATTGTTGGTGAAGCTCAAGAACAACTTGGAGCTTGGATTTCCATGGATGAATCATCAAGTTTTAAATATTTTAATTAATATAAAGGTATGGTGATCCTTCATCTCTATTTATCCTTCCATCAAGAGAGTTAATCTCAAAGTTCCAAAAGAGATTTTATGATCAAACTTCTCCTTCTTCAATCTAGCCATGGGTTCTTTCTAAAAACATTTTTAATGATTAAATAATGATGAATTGAAGTTAATATAGTGGTTTTAACGTGATTTTGACTCCAATTGCATGATGAACCCATGTCCCTTTCCAAACTTGATTTAGCCCTTGCATGGGCATTGTGATCATGGCTTGTTAATGGTAGATTTGTGATTCTCTTACGTTGAATTGCTTATATTTACTGTTATTTACGTGAATTGATTATGATTTGATGATGAAGGATTTATGAGGATCCATGTATGAAGATTTGAATAAAACTAGCGTATGTTCTATGTGTTCATTGTGAGTTCGTATTTATGGTGATTGTTGTGGGCTTTCGATTGTGTATAAATCATTGTAGCTACTTCTTAAGTTTATATTATGAATAAATTGTGGGTATTAATCCTTAGTGATGGAATCAAAGGAAATTTTGTAAGATTGACCTACATGCTTTAGCTTATAGATTGCTGATTCTAGCATGCTTATTGTGAGATTCAATTATGTTAAAATGATGGTTAGCTACTGCCTATGATGTAATGTGATTATGAATTATATGTAATAGATACACTGTGGATCAATGCATGACAGTTTGAATAGGATTAACCTATGTAAATTTATCTTCCATGAATTCCTAATATGAAGCATGTTTAGAGTGATCTAGAGTTTATGGGCAATTGTAGTAGGATCTCATTTAAGCTATGATTTCTTCAAGCTACTGCCCTAGATTTATGCTATTAATAAAATATAATTGATGATTAATTCAAGTAAATTGGGTTAAAGATCTATGTTCTTCTACTTTGTAGTATATATGTGATGTATTGTATTAAATTGTACTATGATCTTGTAGCAAATTGTACATGGTTTCTTTTATGATTATGGTATTCTAGCTACTGACCTATTCTTGAATTATGAATGAAATACTAGTAATGCTTAATTATGACTAAAGGCTAAAGGATTGGTAAGAATTGCCCTACTCTTCTACTTCTCTATTTCTTATAGTATTGAAGTTGATGAAGACTTGTATGGCCTTGTGTGGTATCGTCCACTTATGGTGGCGGTGTTTACTTTATTGTCATTATAATATGTTGACCATGGCCTTTAAGGAAAATTGATGAATATATGATTGAGTGATTATGATGGTCACCTTATGTGAAACTTGTGCCTAGTCTTCTATTATAGTTGTGAATCTAGGTTATGTTACTATTGTTATGAGCATGTAAATGATTATGCTAACATCATGTGTAGGTGATGCCATTAATTAAGTGTGAAGGATTGATGACCTCTACCCATGAACCTCTATGTGAATGTGTAAATAGCTAAAGTTAGGAGTATTGATTTTAATGTGATGATTGTCTTGCCTCCTATGTATTTGTGTGTTGTGGGGTCTATGCTTGAAAGAGTATTGTGGTCTAATAGGGTGGCTACCGCAATGAGTTGTTGATAGCCATTATGTGATCATGTTGACTAATGTACACACACACTCACACTTCATGCATGCTTACAATGTAGTAAATGTTTATAGTGTCTAATGAAAGGTTGTTCTCATATTTACAAGTGTCTACTACAATGCATGTAAAGTATATGTATGTAAAGTATAGTATGTTTCCTTAACTAGGATGACTTGATAGGTGTACTAGTATGGGCAAGGGTATGTGACCTTGTTTATACATTGCACATGTGTACCTTGATAGGATAGTTCCTATGTTTGGTTTCTATGTACATGAATATGAATGTCTGCTCATGTGTGGTCTTAATGTGTTATGTGAAAGGTTTTCTCACATATATGTATACAATCACACACATGTACAAAGATCTATTTAATAGAGCGGCCTTGCGTTTTTTCCAAGAATATTCTAAAACTAGATAGTTGCTTGAAGATGCTATAAAAATATGAAAGTATATATCCTAAGCTTATGCTTATAAAGAAATGATCATAAAGGCTTTTTCAATAAAGGGAACTTAGCTTAGCACCAAGTGAACTTGTAGATGAGGGGGTGCCACCTTCCTAGTGAGGGGAAGGTGAAGAGGGTCCAGTATGGTCCTCATAGGGTGGATAGCCTCATGACCCAACAAAGGGTGTAGAGTTGATGCTACCATGACATCCCCAAGTTCCATAAACTATGCTTTCCACATAGGATCTGGCAAGTGAATTCACCTAATATGCTAGCATGTTGCTCATGTCTTACCTCGGCAAGTAAGATGCCCTATTTTTGGTGTGAGGGGATAACGCCAAATTCCATGTTTAGTACCCATGGTCTTAGTGTCGGTTAAGGATATAGTTTCCCTAAAGTAAAATGAACAATGGAAGTAAATGTCTAGGACCTTAACTAGGATGACTTAAAGGAGGTTACCTAGGATAGGTGTAAGTAATGAACACATCTAGACATTGCACAAGTAGCTCCTTAGGAAGTCCTAGGAAGGTGTTCTAATGTATGTGTACGATTATGGTTATGTCCTTATGCATGACAAGATCTTGTTATGAAGATGTGCATGGTATGAGTCTATATGATGTGATGTTATCCTTATATGCACTATGTTAGTCTAAATGACTATATGATTAATGTCTTGTATTGACATGAATGAAGTTCTCTTCACTTACTTGTTGATGTATGAATTGGATGGTAAGGCTTCTGGTCTTATGATTTGTTACTAAGTATGTGTGAGGTTATGGGGATTTACATATACATTGCACTAGTAGACTTACAGTAGGATTATGAGTAAGGTCTTATAATGCATTGATGTGAAGTGAAGTTGGTATATGTGCAAATTGAATGTAACTTACTGTAATTGTCCTATGGTTTGTCTTAAATATGTCTATGTTGTACTATACTTATATGATGGTATATGTTGCCTTGTGTAGATGATATGTATGTTTCCTTTGTGACCTTAAGATGGTGCATTGCACCAAGTATCACTAGAGGGTTACTGGGGAGGTTAATGAATAAAAGAGAAGATAGTTCATTGTTAAGGGAAATTATCTCACTGTAAAGTGACCTCAATTATGGCCTAAATTTTATATGTGATCTTATATGATGTTTGACCTATGAATATGTTTATATGAAGTATGTCATTGATATAAATGCTATTGAATAAATGTTTTATGAAGATTTACTCAAAAAGGCATAAAGTATGATTTCAAGGAAATGTCCCTTTTAAATGCATGTTTTTGCATGGTTGCCATACTTAGTGAATTCTTGTACTAATCCCATTATTCTCTACTTTTTACACAAAGTGTAGGTTATGGATGCTTAAAGTATGTCTTGAATGGTGAAGAGCTTGATAAATGATTCCAAAGATCAATGAAAGGAATCCTTAAGTTCAAGGATCTCCTAATTATGTCTTTACTGTAAACTGTTTAAATATTGTATAGTGATGTAATGTGTCTTAAGGGCCGTGTCCCTAATGTACTCAAATGTTGTTGAGTCTAAGATGGCAAAGAGAATTAAGGTCTATATATGTATTATGACTTATTTTATATATATATATATATATATATATATATATATATATATATATATATATATGAAGTAAAGTTTCTAGCATATGACGTGCTATGAAAAGTTTTAAATTTTCCGCTAAATTTACTATGTCAAGACGATTAATGATAACTTTGGTCTTGTATAGGACCTCCGAGACGTCAAGTACGCCATGTTATTTTTATGGGCTGCTCCCCGGATGTGACAATTATTGTATATGGTTAACACAAACATAATAGTCCCAACAACAGATGACTACTCTATGAGTCTTGGAGCCGCAAAAACTCTTTGTGGATCTGTAATTGGGTCTATGGCTGTTGCTCAGGTGTTCTCATCAATCTATTTTCCGTTCATGGTCAAATAAATCCTACATGAAGCCTTTTTTGCTCAGCAGCATGGTCCTTCTTTTCGGGAATACCTTGTATGTTCTGACTTATGACTTCAACTCGATATACTTACTTCTAGTTAGATGTCTATTTTGTGGGCTTGGTTCGGGAAGGGTAGTTAATAGGCGTTATAGCACTGATTGTGTTCCTCTGCACTTGCGAATGAAGGCTTCAGCTGGTTTAAGTTCAAGGGCACTTGGAATGGCATGTTGTCTAGTTGTTGCCTACTTGTTTCAAACTAACTTTAAGTTCCTAAATATGACTTTTAACTAAGAAGCATTACCAGGCTGGATAATGGCTCTTGCATTGTCTGTTACCGGTTATGCTTGTGGACTACCTTTAGAGAACCTTCAATGTGGGAGCTAGAGGATGATCTGCTACAAAAATCCAATAGTAGGAAGATTGAAAATGACTTAGTGCAGAAAGGTATTACCCAGACATTGCTTTTAAGTACATAAGAGACAAAACAAGACGAAGATGATGATCAAGATAGCGATCATTGTGAAGAATATGCAGAGGAGATCCAAAAATCTGTTACTTCCATCGTCTCTGCGTATACGTTGCTTACCACATAGAAATCTTTGTGCTTGGGAATAGTTTTGAGTTTCCATGTCGCAATTCCTTATTCTTTACCACTATATGTATGTTCAGCTCTAATCACATCTGTAGCTGCTGAAGTACTCAAAGACGTTAACCTTAAACTTCTATCTCGAGTCATGTTTTCAATGCATTCTAAGGGAACCTATAATGGTAGACTACTTTCAACAGAAGCTGGAACTTTAGCTCGATTATTTGGTCAAAAACTAAATTCCGTAAAAGTTGAAAAGGCAACAGCAGACAGTAACCAAAACATATCTTTCACATAAAAGAAAAAATAAGACACAGACATTAATAAATGAATAAATAACGAAGCATACGTGATATTGTAAGACGAACACATTATGCTACAGCCGAGACGGTATTGCAAATCATAGAACTGTATAAAAGTACTGACGATCTGTCTCTTAACCCCTTTGAAGTCAATACTTTGCTATGCCTATGTTTCCCTCCAGATGCACGAGAAACTCTAACATTTCTTGATGTTAGATACAGATAAGCCTTTGTTCCAATTTCATAACACCTTTTTTTTGCAGTGCTGACAAAATAAGTCTTGTGTTTTTTATTCAGAACTCAGCACCACACACAAAATAAATAAATGAAAAGCACCCAAATAAATAGTACTAGTAATTTTGTTACTAAATCATACTAGTAATAATTGGTACTAGTAATTCTGTTACTAATCTCAGCACAAAGGCTAAATCAAAAGAAATTAAACTTTAACAAAGCAATTGAAATCTTACAAAATAACCTAGGAGACTCAATCATAAGATAATCATACGCAAGAATTAATTGAACATTATGATAAGAAACTAAATCATAAAGAAAACTCACCAGAGATAAACTTCACCAACAACGTTCTTCTTCAGTGAACCAGAAAACCTAGTTTTAATTTTCCCTAAAACTGACGAAGCGCTACTTCTGGCAAAGAAAAATAAAATTTTGTGAACTTCTACAAAAATAATAATTGGCCGAAACAAAATAAACCCACAATTCTATTGGCGGAAAACTAAAAAGAATCTATTTTTTGCCACAATGTATACGATATTTTCAAATTAAATTTATTAGAAACAATAAAAATATTATTGTTGCCAATTTTTTTTTAAGATATCAACAAATTATTTAAATTGTTGCCATTATTTAAGTTGGGTAACAATATTATCATTGTTGCAAAAACGTTGTTGCAATTTTTTAATATTTAAAAATACTATATTAATTATTATTAACAATATAATATCGCAACAATACTAACTTATTTGGCCAAAAAAAAATATTGATGTTAAAAATTAAAAGATATACTAACAATAAGATCAAGTTGTTGCGATTTATCAATATACGACAACAATAATATAGTTGTTGCTAAAAAGTTATTTCTAAATCCATAATTTCTTGTAGTGGAATCTCATACCTTACAATTTGATGAAAATATATGGAGAAACTTTACCTTTTTCAGCCCTATAACCCACCTCTAACTTGGTCTTTAATGGGGTTTCTTTGGGAGAGAGAAAGAAGAGAGAATGAGGAGCTAATTTGGGTTTGAGAATTATGAGGGCTTAGGTTCGTTTAATTAGGTTAGGGTCTTTATAAAGGTTGTTAATTAACTTAGTTATACCTCCCTTAACCCCTAAATAATCAAATAAACACCTACTTCATTAATTTAACTCACTTAAAATGGAGCAGCAAAACCAGTGGTAACAAAGACGAGACCACGTCGATGCCTTGTTCGTCAATCGACGACCACAGGATCCTCCGTCCTGTTGGTCCGTTGTTTTGGTAAGAGACTGGTTAAAATCCAGTATTTACCAAATATTATAAGTTTCCATCGACGGAGGCAATCGACGCCCGGTCTGTTGGACCACGATCCGTTGGTGCCAATCGTTTGTGAACACTGCCTTTTGGCAGCTTTTTGCCAAATTTCAAGGGTCCTCCTCAAGGGCCCTAGGTTGTAATTGGGGAGTCTTACCCGGATGTATCGACTATGAACTAACTCAAATACATGCTATACACCCTTCCACCAAAATTGATCATTTTCCGACTCCTAAAACTTAGTCATATAGGCTAAGACACACTAGCTCCTCGTTGAACTAGTTTCCGGACGTCTTGGATGTTACTTGTCATTTTCATTTCTTAAATTCCTAAATGACTCATATAAATAAATTTTGACATTAATACTATGTCTAAACCCCTATACACTCATGTTAGGCTCTCAACTAGGTCTTAGACTTTCGGAGTATTACACTTGGTATCATAACATGAGGGTGAATATCCCTAGAAATGATGTCTCATTAAACCACATCTATGCAGATTCTTATTTATAACTGTGAAGCATGTCACACTTATGAATGAGAATCTATGTGATGCTTCAAAACTCTCATCTTCTTGTATTCCAATGTCGTGCCTCTAGAGTCTTGTAATGTGCTTTCACCTAAACCCTGTATCGTGGTTATATGTATGAATACTCGAAGGGAAGCTCCTAGAAGGACCAAGAAAGAAATGGATAGTGAGGGAGATCAAGACAACCAAGTTCCTCCATAAGACAACCAAGTGCCACCACTTGAAGAAGTTGCTATGGGTGATCAAGTTCCGGATGCTCCTCTACCTATGATAGATAGAGATATAAGGGAGGCTTTTCTCACTTTAACTCAAGACATGACCTCTCAAGATAATGCCATCACTTCTAAAGTTCAAGATATGACGGCCCAAATGAATAGGGAGGTTGGACCTCGAGTTCCTCAACATGCTAACACTATAGCCTCGTGTTTGAGAGACTTTACTAGAATGAGTCCACCTATGTTCTTCGGGTCGAAGTCGTATGAGGACCCTCAAGATTTCCTCGATGAGGTTTATAAGATTGTCTATGATATGGGTGTGACCTCAGTTGAGAAGGCCGAGTTGGCGGCCTATCAGTTCAAGGATGTGTCCCAAACATGGTATGTGTAATTGAGGGATAATAGAGCCTTAAGAGGGGGGCCCGGTGACTTGGGAGATCTTCAAGAAATCTTTACTTGATAGGTTCTTTCCCAGAGAGATGAGAGAAGCTAAGGTTGAAGAATTCATCAACCTTCGTCAAGGAGGTATGAGTGTACTTGACTAATATTTGAAGTTTACTAAGTTTTCCTGTATTCTCCATCCTTAGTTTCAAACCTAAGGGATGAGATGACTCATTTTCTTACGGGGGTGTCCGATGACTTGGTGGAAGAATGTCGTTCGGCTATGCTTCATGATAATATGAATATCTCTCGTCTCATGGTTCGTGCTTAACAAGTGGAACAAACTAGGGTAAGGAGAAAGAGTAGGGAGGCTAAGAAGGCCAAGTCTTATGAAGGTGGTTCCTCTAAGGGTAGGCTTGACATTCAAGACAAGCCTAGGTTCAAGAAGAGGTTTCCTAATCAAGTTCCTACAAATTTCCCAAGGCTCGTGATTATAAGGTGTCAAACCCTAAGTCTTAAAAGGGAAGAGGTACTACCTCACCAAGCAAGAAGCCAACTTGTGGAAAGTGTGGCAAGAAGCATTATGGTGATTTCTTAGTTTGGACGGACAATTGTTTATGGTGTGGCAAAATTGGACACAAGGTTACATATTTCCCTAATTTGAAGGGGCAAGACGAAGAAAGCGGGCAAGCTCAAGCTAGTGGTTCTAATGTGGATGCTCCAAAGAAGAATTGCTTTTATGCTCTTCGCTCTAGAGGTGAACAAGAGAGTTTTCTCGATGTGGTGAATGTATATTACGATTCTTCTCTATTGATGTCTATGCATTACTTGATCCGGGGGCTACATTATCCTTTGTTACTCCCTTGATAGCTAGAAAGTTTGATATTTTGCCCGATTTCGTAAATGAACCTTGTATGGTAACAACCCCGGTAGATGAGTCGGTGGTTGCAAAGAGGGTATATACAAATTGTCTTATAATATTTCCCAATAGAGTTACTCATGTTGAATTAGTAGAACTTGATATGGTCAATTTCGATGTCATTTTGGGGATGGATTGGTTGCATGATTGTTTAGCTTCAATTGATTGTAGAACAAGAATTGTTAAGTTCAATTTTCCAAATGAAACTCCATTTTAGAGTGGAATGGGGGAAATTCTATCCCTAGAAGTTGTATCATATCTTGTCTTAAGGCTTGTGAAATGATATCAAAAGGGTGTTTATACCATATTGTAAGAGTCAAAGATTTAGAATCTGAAAATCCTCCCATTGAGTTAGTCCCACTAGCAAGGGAAATTCCGGAGGTCTTTCCTAATAATCTTCCTTAATCCCTTCGGAATGGGAAATTGAATTTTGGTAAAGACTTGCTATCGGATACTTACCCCATTTTAATTCCTCCTAACCGGATGGCTCCAGCAGAATTGAAAGAGTTGAAGACTCACCTCAAACACAAACTACACAAAGGCTTCATTAGACCTAGTATTTTTGCATGGAGTGCTCCAGTGTTGTTTTCGAAGAAGAAGGATGGGTCTCTTAGAATGTGCATTGATTATCGCCAACTCAATAAGGTCACTATTATGAACAAGTATCCTCTCCCTCGGATTGACGACTTATTTGATCAAATCCAAGGGGCAAGCTACTTTTATAAGATTGACTTGAGATCGGGGTATCACCAATTTAGGGTGAGAGGTGAGGATACATCAAAAACAACATTTTGAACTAGATATGGCCACTATGAGTTCTTAGTAATGTCCTTTGGTCTCACTAATTCCCCGGTAGCGTTAATGGATCTCATGAATAGGGTGTTTCGAAGTTACTTAAATTAATTTTTCATTGTCTTCATTGACAACATCTTGGTATACATATGGATAATTTAAGGGTGGTGTTACAAGTTCTTTAGGAAAACTAACTATTTTCCAAGTATAGCAAATGTCAATTTTGGTTGAGGTCGGTGACATTTCTTGGTCATATCATCTCTAGTGAGGGGGTTGAGGTCGATCCAAGGAAAACCGAGGCGGTCAAGAATTGGCCTAGAACATGGACTCCAACCGAAATTAGAAGCTTTTTAGGTCTAGCGGGATATTATAGGAGGTTTGTGGATGGTTTTGCCTCCATTGCATCTCCCTTGACTACTTTGACCCAAAAGTGTATGAAATTTTAGTGGTCGGAGACATGTGAAAGAAGTTTCCAAATCTTGAAAGAGATATTTACCTCCACTCTGGGGTTGACTTTACCGGAGGGTACCATGGGCTTTGTTGTATATTGGGATGCATCCCGAGTGGGTTTAGGGGGTATTCTTATGCAAAATGGGAAAGTAGTAGCCTATGCTTCTAGACAACTTAAGGTGCATGAGAAGAATTATGCAACTCATGATCTTGAGTTAGCGGCTGTAATATTTGCTTTGAAAATATGGAGGAATTATTTGAATGTTGTCCACGTCGATGTTTATACCGACCACAAGAGTAAATATGTTTTTACTCAAAAGGAATTGAATCTCCATCAAAGAAGGTGGTTGGAATTGTTGAAAGATTACGACATGAGTGTTCTCTACCACCCGGCAAATCCAATATGGTTGAGGATGCTCTAAGTCATATAACCATGGATAGTGTGCCTCAAGTAGATGAAGACAAGAAACACAGAGTGAAATATTTTCATAGGTCTGCTAGATTGGGTGTTGGATTGGAAAATTCTCCGAATGGTGGTTTCATGGTCCATCATAACAACGAATCATCATTGGTGGTTTTGGTGAAGTCTAGGCAACACCTTGATGAACCGTTGATGTAGTTGAATTTGTCAGTTCTTAGTAAGCTAAAGAGTTATCCTCTTTGGGGGGGGATGGTATCTTGAGGTATCAAGCAAGGTTGTGTGTACCCAATGTTGATGACTTGAGAAACCGGATTCTTGAATAAGCTCATGGTTCGCATTATTCAATTCATTCGGGTTCTAAATGATTTATCATGACCATAGAGAAGTGTTTTGTTTTGTAGCTTAAAAGGGGACATAGCGAAATTTGTTGCAAAATGTCCCAATTGCCAACAAGTGAAAGCCGAACACTAAAAGTCGGGTGTTTTACTTCAACAAATCCAAGTTCCCACTTGGAAGTGGGAAGATATTATTATGGATTTTGTGGTAGGTTTTCCTCGAATACAAAAGCAACATGACTCCATATGGGTGGTTGTGGATAGGTTAACCAAATCCGCGCATTTTATTCCCTTCAAGTCCACATACTCGGCGGAGGATTATGCAAGGGTCTTCATAGAAGAGATTGTGTGTCGACATGGTATTCCGTTATCCATCATATCGGATAGGGGTGCACAATTAACATCTAGGTTTTGGAGGTCATTTAAAAAAGGGTTGGGTACCAAGGTGAAGCTAAGCACCACTTTTCATCCCCAAACGGATGGTCAAGCAAGGCGTACTATTTGATGTACCATGGTTTCACGGTACTTTCAATGTTTTCCCTTAAGATTGGTTTGTGTCTATGGCCTTTTTGTAGTAATTTTAATATGATTTTATCTTTTTTTTGCAGGAAAGTTGTCCAAAACTAAAATGCAGAATGTTGTGAAGAATCAGTGCATAAGTGAACCATGAAGCCATCGACGGCCCGTCGTCCCATCGATGGACCGTAGGTGGTGACCGTCTATTAGAGGTTCAGGCATCTGGAAGCAACTCGTGGAATTCTGACTAAGTGTGGGCTACGAAAGGATCAACGGTCCGTCGGTTGATCGACAGACCGTCCTAGCAAAATGTCGATTTGATCAGAGAAATGTCCAAGTACCCCGTGTTGAAGAAAAACCTAAGTATGAAACGACGATAAGTATCGACGAACTGTAAGTGAATCAACGCACTGTGTTGTTGGTCCATCGATTAGATCAGAGAAGATGCAAAGTGAAGGCTTAAAAAAGATGCCAAGCATGGACCGACGGAGGTAGTTGAAGGTTTGTCGTTTCATTGACGGACCGTCTGTGGGGAAACATCGATTTGATTAGAGAAATTTCCGAGTATCGGGTGTTGAAGAAAAAGCTAAGTATGGAATGACGAGAAGCATCGGTGGACCGTAAGTGAATCGACGGACCATGTTGTTGGTCCGTCGATTGGATCAGAGAAGATGCAAAGTGAAGGGTTAAAAAATATGCCAAGTATGGAACGACGGAGGATGTTGACGGTCCGTCGTTTCATCGACGGACCATATGTGGGGTCGTTGATTGAAGCCGCGTTTTTTGGACAAACTTTCGTTATTTGTTTTCCTTTTATTTTAGGAAAATGTTTTTATAAATAGGGTAAAAGACCTCGTTTTTGGTGTTGGATTCTTTAGTGTTTTCATAGTTTTGTTCTTGGAGATTTGTTTTGCAACTTGGGTAATTAATTCAAGTTTCCGGAACCGATTTTCAAGTGAATTTTGTTGTTTCAAGTAGAATTTCTGGATTTTCTTCGAACTTGTCAAAGTTAGTTCATGAGTTATTGTTTATTAACTATGAATTGTGTTCTTCTAAGCATGGGTAACTGAATCCACAACTAGGATTGTGGGAACCATGGGTGATTAACAATGTAAAACTAGCTAAATAACAATTCTCAAATAGGTTCTTGCATGTATTGATAATTCTTTCGCTTAGAAGTCTTTTTAACGAGTGCACACATTAGAACTCGCCTTATTTCTTCTTTTCGAACCAAGGGGGTAGTTAATAGGAAAAGAATTATTAACATAGATTTAGTGGGACACTATATAATAGGCTAGTTTTGATTGGTACGAAGTAATAACTAAGCCATACATCGAACATGATGCTTAATATGAAGTAAAGGTAAGGGTTAGTATCTTAGACACACGTAGCCAGATTAAGGTACGGGGTGAAATTCTCTAAACGTCGGACCAAGGATTTAGAGATACATAACTTATCACTTTGTATGCAAGACACTAGGGAAGAATTGTTATAGCTAGGATTACCGCGTTATGAACCTAAGGGAACACTTACACCCTAGTTTCTTTCACAACTTGATAAACACCAAAGTTTCACTCTACTACTTATTTTACTTAGAAATAATTAAACACTTTTTTTTCACAAAAACTCCCTCTTTAATTACCTATTTTCGGAAAGGACTTACTAAATAGACGTAATTGTACATTGAAGTTAAGTCTAAATTATTTTCCTCGTGGGATCGACCCCAACCTATTTGTTGGGTTTTTTTACTTGATACGACCGCTTATAATTCTTTAAAGAAGTGTAATTTGAGCGTATCACTATTCAAACACTAGGGGATATGCTTAGAGAATGTAGAATTGACTTCAAGGGGAATTGGGATAAACACTTGCCTTTGGTTGAGTTTTACTATAACAATAGTGACCATTCATCTATATATATGGCTCCTTTTGAAGCCTTGTATGGAAGGAGATGTAGGTCTCCAATTGGATGGTTTGAAGTGGGTGAGTCTTCACTTTTGGGTCCCTATTTGATTTATAATACTTTGGAGAAAGTTCATATGATAAAAAACCGCTTGGAAACAGTCTATAGTTGGCAAAGATCTCATGCTGACCATAGGAGAAGGGATTTAAAATTTTAAGAAGGGATACATTTTATCAAAAAAATTCACCTATGAAAGGAGTGTTGAGATTTAGCAAGAAAGGGAATTCTATTCCTCGTTGTGTGTGTCCCAATGAAATTTTACAAAGTGTTGGCAAGGTTGCATATGAGTTGAAGTAACCTAGTTAATTGGTTTTGGTTCATCCGGTGTTCCATGTTTCCATGCTTAAGAAGTGTATCCGTGATCTCGAGTCCATTCTTCCTATTGAGGGTCTAGTTGTGCAAGAGAACATCTCCTATGAGGAGGTTCCGGTTAAAATCCTTGATAGAAAAGTAAAGAAGTTAGGGAATAAGGAGGTGGATTCCGTAAAGGTATTATGGAAGAACCACCTAGTTGACGGTGCAACATGTGAAGTCGAGGCCGATATGAAGTCCCGTTATCTTCATCTATTTGATAGCTAAGGTTAGTTGTTCCTACTAATAGTGAATGTAATGATTTTATTTGAAGTTGCCTTGATTTTTGATTGAAGAGTGAATTTTATGCTTTATTACAGTGACTTAGAGTAAATTGTGGGTATTGAAATGAAAGCTTCTAAGAAAATGCACTTTTACGTGATTTAAAATTCTTTGGTGTATTTTGGTATTTTGTTACTTAATGAGTTATATTGAGCATGATGATATGTGTTGAAGAAAGCTTTTGCATAAGTGAATAAGCATGTAATGAATAGTGAACTCTTATGAGTTGAAAATGATATTTTGAGTTGCATTTTGAAAAAGGTCATGTGGTTATGTGGATTTGAATTATAACTCATGTTTTGATATGTTGATGTTTGTTGGGATGCTAGTCTTGAGTCTATTCCTTCCTTGCAGAGAAGTTTAGTGTCATTCGGGGATGAATGTTCATCAGGGGGGATATTGTAATACTCCGAAAGTCAAAAGCCTAATCTAGAGCCTAACATGAGATTCTAACAATTGTAACACTGTTTTATGATCAAATATAATGTATATAAGTCATTTAGGAAGTTTTGGAATAAAAACGTCAAGGAATGTCCATGCGTCCAGAAACTAGTTCAAGAGGTGCTAGCGTGCCTCAGCCTATTTGACAAGGTTTTAAGAGGCGGAAAATGGTGATTTTTGTGGTAAGGTGTATAACACGTATTAGAGTTATTCTATAGTGGAAACGTCTGGTTAAGACTCCGCAAGGACAAACCAAAGGGTCCTTGAGGAGGACCCTTGCATTCTGGTAAAAAAAGCTGCCATTGAGGCAGTGTCTATCTACGTGTTGCAGGCAACGGGGCATAGGTAAATCGATAAGGCATCGATTACCTCTGTCGACCAACACTTATACATTTTTCAAAATGGCTAATTGGGCAAATCTCTGACCAAGACAACAGATGTGCATCATGGAAGAGACATTGGTCGTCGATTGACCTATGACCCATAGGTCGGGGTCTCGTAGGTCAGGTCACTGTGTTAGCTGCCACATTTTAATTAATCTAATTCATTAGTTAAGTGGTTAGTTAATTATTTAGGGGTTAAGGAAGGTCTAATTAAGTTATTTAATACCTTCAATAAAGACCCCAAACCAAATTAAACTAAACCCAACTCTCATAATTCCCAAAACCCAATAACTCTTCATATTCTATTCTTTCTCTCTCCCAAAGAAACTCCATAGAAGACCAACAAAGGTAGGATTATAGGGGATAAATAAAGATACTTTTACCCATAAATCTTCATCAATTAATAAGGTATATGATTCCATTCACCTTTGGGATCCTTTCCTCAAAGGATTCCTCCTAATTGATTTCAAAAAGATTAGTTTCATGTGGGTTTTCTTCTATTACGAAATTTATCTTCTAAGTAACTTTGTTTATGATTTATTTAGATAATTATGAGTAGATTTTGACGTTTGTAATCCAATTATGCTAGTTGTTGATTAATTAACCAAGGTTGTGAAAATGATTATTAATTTGACCTAAGTCCATAACCCTAGGCTATGAACTAGGCATGAAGTGTTGTGTAGTGATTCGATTGACTTTATTATTGTGTTTATTACTATTGTGTGATGTTATGACAGACATTTTTGGGTTGAATCGTATTTTTAATGGTAAAACCTTGGTGAAGGCTTGTGAAGGTGATTGGGGTAAGTATTGTTATCTTAAACCTTTACTTCAATTATGATTACTTGTGTTTAGTTATGACGTGATACTGAAGTATACCTCATGATAAGATTCATTAGGGTTAGTATGATATTGAATTGAAATGTCTTAATTATTTTATTAAGAAATTATACTTATGATGTAATGATATAAGGTTGGTGATTAAGTACCTATGTGTCTTACAATGATATGATTATGTTAACGTTCTAATATCACATATGAGGATTGTAATGAAAGGTTTTCTTATGCAATACCTATTGAAATATGACTATGACTATATAAGGGGTAGACCCTATGACCTAAACTAAGCTACGATTATAAATGAAAGACATTTCAAAAGGGATTCTAGCTTAGCACCGAGTGAACTAGTAGTGAGGAGTCTCCCTTCCCACATAGGGAAGGTAGGATCACTATTGTACTCATGAGATTGGAGAATATAATGCATGTAGTATAAAGAGGGTCCCACCTACATCTCCTAGTTCTTGAACTATGTTGCCCCCATAGGAATAATAGCTAGTGGATCCACATATATGTTATGATCATGTTTTGGTACTACCCTGGAAACTAGTCAACCTTCTTTCGATGTAGGGCTCCATGACACCGGATTCATATTGACTCATGTGGTCTATGTCGGTTAAGAGATTCCTCTTGCTCACCCCTAGAGCGGAGAGCATAAAGCGGTTCCTCTTTGGAGCATCGTAACTAAGACCACTTGCTTGACATTGACCACTCTCTTTCACTTGAATCCTCACATTAGGACAATCCCTAACCTTATGGACACTCTTTCCACACCCAAAGCAATTTTCCATCCCAAATAGACACTCACCCTAATGCTTCCTGCCACACTTGGAAAAAGTAGGTTTTTTGCTTGGTGAATTTCTACTTCTTGACTTTTGGGACTTAGGGTTAGACACCCTATATTTGTTAGCCTTGGGTAAAGTTGAAGGAACTTGGTTGGAAACCCTCTTCTTGAATCTAGGCCTGTCTTGAATCTCAAGCTTACTATTGGAAGTACCTCCCTCATAAGACTTGGCCCTTTTAAACTACTTATTCTTCCTCTTGAGTTTAGTCTCCTAAACTTGTTGTGCATAAACCATCAACCGAGAGATATCCATGTTGTCATGGAGCATCGCTGAACGACACTCTTCAACCAAGTCATGGGACACTCCTGTTAGAAAGCGATTCATCTCATCCCTAGGATTAGATACCAAGGAAGGAGCATACTTGGAAAATTTAGTGAACTTCAAGGAGTACTCTTGCACACTCATACCTCCTTTACGAAGGTTGATGAATTCCCCCACATTCGACTCCTTAATCTCCCAAGGAATGAAACAATCAAGGAAAGCCCTTTTAAGCACTTGCCAAGTGATAGGACCCTCTCTAAAGGCCCTATTGTCTCTCCATTGTTTGTACCATGTTTGAGTTATGTCCTTGAGTTGGTAGGAAGATAGTTCATCCTTTTCATTCAAAGTCAACCCCATAGAATAAAGAATCTTGTAGACCTCATCAATAAAGTCTTGGGGATCTTCATTCACTATCGACCATTAGAACATAGGAGGGGTCAACCTTGTGAAGTCCCGCAAGAGACAAGCTGTAGTACTTGCATTTTGTTAAACACAGGGTCCAACCTACCTATTTGTTGGATCTGCCATGGCTTAAACTTGAGTGGCTACCACTTCAGCATGGGTAGTCATTGCTTGAGTCAAAGTCACAATTGCCGACCTTATATCTCCATCAGTCATAGGTGGAGGAAGGACCGGAGCTTGGTCTTGAGGAGGCACTTGATTGCTTTGTGGAGTGACTTGGTTGCCTAGGGGAGGAATTCCCACATTAGTCAAATCTTCCTCCACTATCCTTGTAGCTGCATGTCTTGTAGTCATATCCTATATCAACAACAAAAGGATTAGAAGAAAGTGGACACGACACGACTTTCATGATTACCAATAAGTGAGTATTCCTAAGTATCACATAGCCTCTCATTCATAAATGTGGCACACTTCACACCCATGAACAAGAGTCAACGTAAACGTGGTTCAATGAGACATCAATCCTAAGATTTCTTTAACCACATGCTTTGATACAAAGTTTGTCACGACCGAAGAGAACCTCCTAGACGTAAATGGAATCGTCGTCCTCGGAGAGGACTAAGACTAGCCTATTAGCATTCATCATTACATTTCATAGGTTAAAAATGCGGAAAATTAAAAAATAATCATATATATCTATATAGTGAGGTTTACATAGACCTCTCGCATACTACTTAGGAAGTTTACTTAGACTCATCATATATGAAGCTTACATAGGCTTCAAATTTAGACAACTTAATCAATACATAGGAATTAGTCTGATACTTCGTCTCATATTGAACCATCTAAAATGAGTACAAATGTTGGACATAGCCAATACAAAAGTCAATATGCCATGATAGACTTACATCAATGTTCCAAATCACAAAGGAATGAACAATGTCTTTAAGACAATACAAATTCAAATCTAGAATGTAGAAAAGGTAATATCCCAAAAAAATGAGGACCTACCAACCCTTGGAGAAAAGAGTACAAGTCTTCTACAATCGGCCTACTAGGAACTTAATGGAAGGAAGATACATATTTGTAGAAAATATTCAAATATGGTTTAGTACACGACTTGTACTAAGTATGGATATATGCACATAAAAACATTTGAAGTCATGCATGAAAGGGACCATTTCTATAGAAACATGCTAAGTCATTTTGAAAGCCTTTGTGCACATACTACAGAGCATATACAAGACAAGGATCACAACAACACAAGGCATGTTCATAAACAAGAACAATATCATCATAACGTCACATTAGCATTTCATGTTCAATAAGTCATATCATCAACATACAAGAGCTTTACCAACAAATTATCCCAAGCCTACAAGTGCAATGCTCATGTGGAGTCCCATAACTCCGCACAATCAAGTAAACAATATAGGAGATCATAAGAAATGCCTTGCTTCATAAACACTTATCATCATAGGTAGTCATCACCACATATAGCAATTTAGACCAACAAAATGTTCATCAATGTAAACAACATCATGTAAGAATAACATCATATAAAGTCAGAATTATACATTTCATGATATCATAATACAAAATAACATAGGAACAACCTCCTAGAACTTCTCTCAAAGCCAACTAGTGCAATACATAGGTAGAGTACCATATCCTTACCTACACTAAGTCAAACCCCTTAAGTCACCTAGGTAGTGCTCATAGTCATTACTTTAGTTTACTTCCGGGAACAATTTCCTTAACTGACATAGACCACATGAGCTAAATGTGGAATTCGGTGTCATGAAACACTACACCGAAAGAAGGTGGTCTACTTTCTAAGGTAGAACCAAAACATGAACATAACATTCTAGGTGGATCCACTAGCTAGTATTCCTATGGAGGAAACATAGTTCATGAACTAGGAGACATACTTGAAGCCCTCTTTATGCACCATGGAATTGTAATCTCAATCTCATTAGAACTATTATGAACCAACCTTCCCAAATTGGGAAGGGGCACCTCTCATAACTAGTCACTAGGTGCTAAGCTAAAGTTCCTTTATGAAATGTCTTTAAGACTTTACTAATCCATCATAGCTTAATGTAGGTCATAGGAGAATATCCCCCTTCTATAGCATATCATTTAGATCATTAGTTATTGCATGAGAATGTCCTTTCCTTACAATGCTTCACTTATGAGATACACCATCATCATCATATCATAGTAAGGCACATAAATGATTAAAAATCAACCTTATATTATCATACCTTAATCATAATCTCACAATTCATATAGTCAACACATTTAAATTATATTCATCATTCCATCACCTATGTAATCTAATCATATGTAATACTTCAATTAACCATCATCATCAAGTACAAGACATCACAATTGAAGTAAGGATTCAAGATCACAAGGTCCTACAAATTCACCTTTAAGCCTTCCTCAAGGTCATACCACCAAACAAACCATATTCACCCATAAATGTACTTAATAAAATCATAAAATAGTAATCAAAACAAAAACTAAGTCAATTGTATCATCATTAACTAATTAAAAATCAATACATAACCTAGGGTTAGGGGAATAGGGTTCATCATGAATTTTCAAGAATTATATTCAATACCAAAAATACATGACCGTAGGTAGTCCATAAATGAATTAGAATAGTAAGAATAAGTCTAACAATCAACACATTCATCAATTCCCATCAATTCATAAGCAAGATCCAAGATTTGGGAAAATTGGGGAAAAGACATGTTTTACACGAAATTCACATTAATTATCATCAATTACTCAACAATCTACACTTAATTATTCATGTGTAGTAACAATTAAACATAATAAATCATCAATTTAAAGTTTTAGAAGAAAACCCATTTGTAGAAGAAAACCCATAGAGTTCGGTGATTTAGAAATAAACTTTGAAAGGACCTATTGGGGAAAGGAAACCCAAGAGTGAAGAATCCATACCTAAATAAAGATTTATCCACAAAAAACAGAGTTAAATCCTAGAGAATTTTGTTATCTTCTTAAAGCTTCTTGCTTCCTTCAATAGAGGACTAATAGAGAGAGAAAGTAGAGAGAGGTGAGAGATTTTTATATAACCCTACCATGAAATACCCAAAATACCCCTCACTTAAGTTGACCCTTTAATGAGGACACACTTGAATTTCAAATTACAGATTTTCGTCGGGGAACAAGTTCGCGACGCGGAGCTGTGCCCGCAAGATCTTCTAAATTAATTTCTTAATAAGAAGAGTCCTCTAAGTGTCCGAGACAAAGACCAAGATTTTTGGTACTTGTGAGGCGATGTCCGCGACGCAGAGACAGTTCACCATAGTGAAATTTTGTTTCTGCTTTGACAGCTTGCTTGGCAAAGATTGGGGTCCCTTCGTGGACCCCTAGGGTGATCCTTGGGTGGTTGGACCTGAACGTTTTAACCCTATATACATGATTTTATCTATTGAAAGTAATTTTACATGTTTTGGACTTCATCCAACACTTCAAAACCATCACAAAACCTATAGACGTTTACAAATTCAATTGCACTAGTTTTCGGATGTCTTGGACGTTTCTTGACGTCTTGACTCTAACACTGCCTTACTAGTTTTAATACATTAAGTTAGGATTATAAACTGTTTTTTAAGGTTTAGTTCACCATGCGAGACTCTAGACCAAGTCATGGACTTTTGGTGTGTTACAATATGTTTGTGTTAACTTGTAAGTGACTCTTATACTTGTCTTATAACGTTTTACTCAAAAAGAGCCTATTTTATACAATTATTCTTTTTAGAATGTTTTTATGAACTACACCATACTTAGTGCAGTCTAATGTACAAATTCCATATATTTTGTTTATGTGTAAAGGTGTTGGTGCCATTTTGGAGGAGTCTTTGAAGTAGAAGCTTCGATTAGTATTCATTCAAGAAACGTTAGGGTATGTACTCAATTAATTCGATGACATTACTAAGTTTAGTTTCCTTATTGATAGCATTGTAATAGACTTAAATATTTCTATTTGGTCGATCTATGGACTGTGACCCAAGATATCTGTGTGTCCAAGATGGCGAATTTGAGACTTAGTCTTTCCTATGATTTTTAATGAATGATATATTGAAGTATTATTCGATTGTATATAAAGTTTTTATTCCACCGTACTTTACATACATTTATGTAATGAATGATGTCAAAGGTCTTGTACAAGACCTCTGAGAGGTCAAGTATGTCGTGGTTCGACTTGAATGATAGCCTATCATCTAGGGTGTACTTCGGGGTCGTGAAAAACTTGATATAAGGGCATAAGGTTTTGGGAGTAGTATTTAGGAAATCAAAGTTTCATTAAAGCCACGTCTAGTAGATTTTTGTACATCGGTGTGAGTCGCGACACGTCTTTGAGCAAGAGGCTATAGGACGATAGAGTTTTACTTTCTTCATAACCCTTGTGTCGTGCCAATAGAGTTGATTTTAGAAGTGTCTATTCCTAATAACTTCTCTTTTATTTATAGGATTTGACTACAATAAGAATGGCAAAAAGAAGGATTGAAGAGGAAGGAGTGCATGAGGAAATTCCCCAAGGTGGATTAGGTCCAGAAGGAGTTCAAGTTCCTCAAGATGCTCAGGTCCCTCCCCAAGGTTATCAAGTCCCTATTGGAGGTGAAGGTAATGAGGTTTCGGTGGTTCCCCGAAATGAATAACGGTGAGATTAGAGAGGCTATCCTTGCAGTATCTCGAGTCATAACGACTCATGTGAATAGAGGTGTTGAGCCTAGGGTAAATTCTTTAGAGAGTACCATGACCTCTAGATTGGGGGACTTTGTGAGAATTAATACTGCAATATTTCTTGGCTATAAGGTGGGATGGGATCCCCAAGAGTTTTTCTGTGGTGTGCATATGGTGTTGAGTGCCATGGGGTGACTTCTAGGGAGAAGGTGGAGTTTGATTCATACCAATTGAGGGAAATTGTTCAAGAATGGTACACCCAATAAAAAGATGATAGGCCGGTTGAGTTGGGTCCTATAGAGTGGGAGAAGTTTAAGGAGGCTTTCTTAGGAAAGTACTTTCCCCGTGAGAGGCGGGAGACGAAGGTTGTAGAGTTCGTTAACCTTAGGCAAGGTAATGTGGGTGTTGAAGAGTCCAAGTTTAGGAGAAACACAAGGAATTTTAACAGGGATAAATCCAAGGAGAAAAACAAGACTATGTTTAAGAAGAGGGCCCCAAATTAACATGGGACTAGTTATAGTAAGACCAATCTTTAGAGAGGTGGTGGTTCTCGAATTGTTAAGCCTACTTATTCTACCTGTGGGAAGAAGCAAATTGGGAAGTGTCTAGGCGGTACCGACGGTTGCTTTGATTGTTGTAAGGATGGCCATAAGTTGAGGGATTGTCCTACTAATGCGGCTAGAGGAAGGAAGGCCACGCAAGTTCCTTCTAATGCTCCGGATGTGGATATTGGTAAGTTATAGTTTTATATCTTGTGTTGTGATGGGTTCCTTCTAAGTGGGGGAGTATGTTGGGTAGTAGAGTTGTGATTTTTTGTCTCTTCTCTTCTCTTCTATTCAAGCTTGAGAGACAAAAAGTTATAGTAGCATGTTGCATGTTACATGGTGTTGAGGAGTCTTGTTGAAAATGAATTTCATTGTTCTCCATACATTGTGCATTAAATAAAGTCACGTTTACGTTTTAAAATGAGTTTATATGGTTTTGTCTTTCTTATTGTCATGCTTCCATCGTAAATTCCGTATGAGATGCATTGTTGAATGTTTGAGCATGATCACTGTAAGGAACTAGTACTTCACTGTAAAGAATTCAAAAGTTTGTTTAAATAGTTATTTCATGAAAAATGGTTATAATGTGTATAGAATTGATATACATGAGCATGATAATGTGTGGAGAAAGAGTACATTCTATATGAAATGAAAGACGCGAGTCTTATTGAATGATAACTTGTAGAAGTAGTTTCTATCTTCTTGTTGTATTTTGAGTCTCTTGATTATATTAAATTGGTGTTTCTCCTAGTTGTGTGTATTGCAAATAGTGTGGTATGGTTGTGTGCTTCTTGTATTGAGTCATATCTCTTGATAGTGTTTAAAATGAAGCAAGTGTCATTCGAGGACGAATGTTGCCCATGTGGGGGAGAATGTAACACCCTAAAAATGAGCTAGATTAAACTAGAGCCTAACATGTGTTTCAAGATGTTTTAAAGTCTTAAAATGGTTAATAATAGATTCAGTAGTCAGTTTGAGGATTTTTGGAAGAGTTTGGAAGTTAAATGTCCAAATTGTCCGAAAACTAGTCTAAGTTGAACTAATGGGTCATAGTGTTTTGTAGTAGAGTTTTCAGATATGGTTTGATGGTGAAATTGAGCATCGATGGTTCCTATGCATTGCCTTACATGTAAAGGGTTGAAACGTCCGATAACGACGCACTTAGGACCAACCTATGGGTCCCCAAGGAGGACCCAAACATGGCCAAGCAAGCTGTCGAAGCAGACCAGATTTGGGAGTGGCTGCGCATCGAGCCAGCTACACTAAAAAGGGAAAACGTTTTCCCTGCTACGCAGGGATATCGCGAAATATTCTATCTCAAAATTTCCCAGAACTAAGAATTGGAGGTGACCCCGCGACTAGCAGTGACCCCCAGATTTGGTGGCATCGTTTTTAAGTCAAATTTGAATTGGTCAAAATGTCCTTTAAGTGCAGGGTGTTTTTGGTAATTTGGGGATGAATTATTGACTATTATTGAGTCTTTTTAAGCCCCTAAACTCACCAATCAAAGATAAAACATCAACTCAAAACAAAACCTCTCCATTCTTTCTCTCCAAACCTCCATTAATGAAGCTTTGAAGCTTCAAGGAAGAAGACTAATTTTCCAAGTTTTTTTCCATCAATTTAGTGGGATTTTCTTCACATAAGGTATGGTGTTTCATCCTTGGATTCTCTTCCATTCAAGGAGTCAAATTCAAAAAAAAACTCAAAGATGATCAAAAACATGAAATCTTCTATGTCAACTTCTAGACATGGGTTCTTTCATGAAATGATTTGAAACAATATTTTATGATTGAATTGATGTTAATTGAATTATTTTAGATCAAAAACTCCATGAACCTATGCAAATCATGAAATCCTTATTTTGGCTATACTATGGCATATTAACTTTGTATTGCCTATGTCCAACAATTGTAATCGTTTAGATTGTTCAATATGAGAAAGAGTACTAGACTAATTCCTATATATCGATTATGATGTCTAAACAAGAAGCCTATGTAATCATCATATGCGAGGAGTCTATGTAAACTCCCTATGTAGTATGATAGAGGTAAATGTAAACCTCATAATATATGAGGTGATCCCTGGTCTTCAAAAATATAAAATAACACCCCGTAGTCAAAAAAGACCAAAAAATAGTTTTTTCAGAAAAAAAAATCTACAGGTGCAATCGACGTGACCATCGACGGACCATAGCCAGGCCCACAGTCCTTCCTACACAACCGTTAATGGGATCAAAAACTCCAAAAATCTTAGACTAGGAAAATTGGTTAAGTGTTGGTCGACGGACGTACTTACGGTCCGTAGGTCAGACGACGGTTTGTAGTCCCTGACGTCGATCAAGACTCCCTTCACCCACTCTCTGACAAGAGCTACGGATGACCAGCATGGTCCGTAGCTCTGACCGTAGGTGGAAAATTTGTTGACAGTTAAGGGGAAATACAGTTGGGTCAACTTCAAATGGTAATAACTATTAGGAAAAAATGAATTAGGTGTCCCATGACCTACCCGCAGATAGATAATTGAATTATCTTTCCATATCCACCAACTTTGTTAAAATCAGACCTCTGAGTAAAAAGTTATGGCTATTTTAGTAAAGTCCTGTTGAACAGGCCCAGTCGACGGACCCAACGACGGTGCGTCGGTGAATCAACGGACCGTCAGTCCTGCCAGTCGATTGGTCCGACAACAACATTGCCAAAGGTCATTTGGACCTTTCCCACTTCATTTAAAACCCAATATACGTGATTTTGACCCTAAATCATCAGATTTTAGTTAGTTTAAGCCTAGAAACATAATTAAAATATATCTATGTCAAATCATTAAATCAAAACTTAGAAAATTAGAAGCAAGAGAGGAGAAAAAGCTCAAGAACCCTAGTTCAAGAAAGCCACAAGCTCCAGCAGTTCTAGCCCCGAAACATAAGTATTTTTCCTTGGATTTCATCACCAGGTATGTGGTTTTTCATTAGTGGGTTCCTTTCACCCATTGGGTCCCTAGTTTTTAGCCAGTTCTTGATTCTCTTGTCATGATTAAACCTAGGGTTTTTAGAACTTTGATAGAACTTCATAATTTATTAAATATATGTTCCAAATCAGATTATCATTTTATTACTCAGATTATCGCACGAATCTCAGAACCCTAGCTTTGTATTTCTTTAGTTCTTGAATTACACATGCTCGGTCAGATATTCAGACACTTTAGATATACATGCCTCAGTTATAAATGCATAATTACCAGATTAATTGTTGCATTCTCAGTTTGCATGTTAAGTTTCGAGCTATCCAGTATTTACAAAAACTCATACATAATCAGTTAATTTACATAATTCATTGGGAGTAGCATAATACCGAGTTGGACTAGGGTTTAGCGTACCCAATAGTCCCAAAACTACTAGCCAAGTAGGTTGTAAGTCCCCTCTGTGGGCAATCAGTTTAGTGATCACGCCAGCATACCTTTATACCTCTGGCAGGGTATATTGAGTCCTCTTGATGGAGCGTATACATCGGACTCGACATTTAGCTCATGTGGTTTTATTGTCGGTTATTAGTAGCTCCCACAGATCAGTCAGACTCTCTGCATTGACCATTTATAAGTATATTTAGTATTCAGTTTCAGCGGGTTATAAATTGGTCATTGCATTCAGTTAGCTCAGAAATTCAGTATATTATGTTCAGTTTATTATACTTGCTTTTGTGCTTGTTTCGTTATGTTTTATTTCAACTTTACTCTATCCTACATGCTCAGTACCTTCAAGTACTGACGCATACGTGCGCTACATCTTCTTGTGATGTAGGTTCAGGTTCTCAGCATCCAGATCACGCATAGATCGATTTTCGATCTCCAGTTCAGTAGATTCAGTGGTGAGTCCTCATTCTCCGAGGACAATTGTCATGAGTTTCTTTTCAGTATTTAGTTTTATGGTTTTCGGTTTTTGCTAGGTTTAGCTGGGGCTTGTCCCAATATTTGTAGTCTAGTTTAGAGGCTTATTTAAGACATAGTTAGATTCAGCTTAGTATTGAGTTAATATTTCTTTTGTATTAAACTCATTGTTTTCAAATATCTCACTTATAGAATATGTGTATTCCCCATCTTTTCATTTTAAGTATGATTTAGCTTCCACAACAGTTTATTATCTTTAGTATGCTCATGATCATGCCAGCAAGGTTAGCTTGGGATCACTTGTGGTCTTAGGTTCCGTGTCCGCGTCTCGGGGTAGCTCGGGGCGTGACAAAACTTGGTATCAGAGCATTAGGTTCAAGAGTTCTAGGATGTCTGAAAAGCTTCACTAAATAGAGTCCTTTTCATGGGTGTGAAGTGCATCACATCTAATGAGAGGGAGGCTATTAAGTGTGTTAGAAAACTTCACTTTCTTGTTACTCTTATCGTGCGTAAGGTATGATCTTATTCCATTCTAACTTGAAGTTCTACGTTTCAGATCATGCCTCCTCGTAGAGCTAATGCTAGGAATGCGAATGCCAGGAATGCAAACGCAGCTCCTCCAGTCCCAGATCAAGAAGTCTCCAATGTTGAGTTCAGGAATGCCATACAGATGTTGGCTCAGAGTATGACCCACCAGAACAATCGGGTTCATGCTCCTCTGAATAAAAATGGTGGATCAGCAGCAACAAGGGTCCGTGACTTTGTTAGGATGAATCTGCCTGAGTTCTTAGGATCCCAAACTAATGAGGATCCTTAGAATTTCTTGGACAAAATTAAGATCTTTGTGGTGATGCAGGTTACTGGGAATGATTGGGTTGAGTTGGCGTCGTACCAGCTGAAAGACGTGGCTCATATCTGGTACACTCAGTGGAAGGAGAATAGGGGTGCAAATGCATCTCCTATTACTTGGGAGTGCTTCAGTAAGACTTTTCTCCATAGGTTTTTCCCAATAGAGTAGAGAGAAGCAAAGGCTCAAGAATTCACAAACTTGAGGCAGGGAAACATGACAGTCCAAGAGTATGGTCTGAAGTTTAACCAACTCTCCAGGTATGCTCCTCACATGGTTGTTGACTCCAGGGCTCAGATGAATAAGTTCTTGTATGGAGTGTTGGATTTGGTGAAAACAGAGTGCAGAAGTGCTATGTTATTGGGAGATATGAACATCTCTAGGCTTATGACTCATGCTCAGTAGGTTGAGGGTGATAAGCTTAGAGAACAGGACAAAGAGAATAAGAAGTCTAGGATTGGGAACTATGACTACTCTCAACAGAAATTGGGTGGTGTAAATCGCTTGCAGAGTCAGCAGAAGTTCTCATCTCCAGCCCCTTCATCAGCTAGTGTTCCATCCTCCAAGAACAGGTTTGACCAGAAGGTTAGAGCACCAAGCTCTAAGTCACAGGGAAGTGTTTCAGGCACCAAGACTTACCCCACTTACAGTAAGTGTGGTAAGAACCATCCGGGCGAGTGTCTTGCAGGAAAAGAAGGATGTTTTGGGTGCGGTCAGTCTGGTCATAGGTTGAGGGATTGTCCTTCTAGACAAGGTCAAGGAGGTGGAAATGGTAGAGCTCAGTCTACAACTTTAGTAGCACCAGCAAGTCGCCAGACTCAACAGGGTAACTCATCTAGTATAGGTGGCGGTCAGCGCCAGAATAGACTTTATGCTCTTCAGGCTCTCCAGGATCAGGAAGGTTCTCCTGGTGTAGTCATTGGTACGTTACGAGTCTTTGACCTTGATGTTTATGCATTGTTAGATCCAGGGGCTACTCTTTCTTTTGTAACTCCTTACAAAGCAGTCCAATTCAGTGTCAATCCAGAAACTCTCTCAGAACCTTTCTCAGTCTCTACTCCAGTTGGTGACCCATTTATAGCTAGACGGGTATACAGAAATTTCCCTGTCACAGTCTCTTAGAAAGTCACCTCAGCAGATCTAGTAGACCTAGAAATGGTATACTTCAATGTCATTCTAGGCATGGATTGGTTACACTCATGTTATGTCTCAGTCGATTGTAGAACTAGGATTGTTCCGTTTCAGTTTCTAGACAAACCAATCTTAGAATGAAAGGGTAGTAGCTTAGCGCTTATGGGTCGATTTATTTCTTACCGTAAGGCCAGAAAGATGATCTCTAAGGGTTATCTCTATCATCTAGTTCGGGTTAAGGATTTTAGCTCTGAAACCCCAACTCTTGAGTCAGTTCCAGTAGTTAGTGAATTTCCAGAAGTGTTTTCAGAAGATCTTCTCGGAGTTCCTCCCGAAAGGGAAATCGACTTTGGAATTTATTTCCTTCCAGATACCCAGCCTATTTCTATTCCTCCTTAAAGAATGGCTCCAGCAGAGCTTAAGGAATTGAAAGAGCAGTTGAAAGACCTTCTAGATAAGGGTTTCATCATACCTAACATTTCACCATGGGGTGCACCAGTGTTGTTCATAAAGAAGAAAGATGGTTCTCTCAGAATGTGTATTGACTATGGACAGTTGAACAAGGTCACAATTAAGAATAAGTATCCCATACCCAGGATTGATGACTTGTGTGACCAACTTCAAGGTGCTAGTCATTTCTCAAAGATAGACCTCAGATCGGGTTATCATCAGCTCAGAGTTAGAGAAAGTGACATTCTGACAACAACCTTCAGAACTCGATATGGTCATTATGAATTTGTAGTTATGTCGTTTGTACTAACCAATGCTCCTGCAGCTTTCATGGATTTGATGAACAGATTGTTCAAACAGTACTTGGACTTGTTCATTATCGTCTTCATTGATGACATCCTTATTTACTCTAGGAGTGAGGAAGAACATGCAAGTCATTTGAGAGTTGTTCTGCAGACTCTCAAAGATCGCCAGTTATTCGCTAAGTTTAGCAAATATGAGTTCTGGTTGCAATCCTTTGCTTTCCTTGGTCACATTGTGTCTAGCAAAGGGATTCGAGTGGATTCGTAGAAGATAGAATTAGTGAAACAATGGTCCAAACCTTCCTTTGCTATAGATATCACAAGTTTATGAGGTCTAGTGGGTTATTACAGAAGGTTCTTCGAAGGATTTTCATCTATAGCCTCACCATTGACTAGGTTAACTCGGAAGATGGTCAAGTTTCAATGGTTAGATGATTGTGAGAAAAGCTTTGCAGAATTGAAGACTAGATTAACTACAGCTCCTGTCTTGACTCTACCAGAGGGTTCAGATGGTTATGTGATCTATTGCAATGCATCCAGAGTTGGCCTTGGTTGTGTGTTGATGCAGCGAGATAAGGTTATAGCTTATTCTTCTAGATAGCTTAAGGTTCATGAGAAGAACTATCCAACTCATGACCTCGAGCTTGCAGCAGTGGTGTTTGCGCTCAAGATATGGAGACACTACTTGTATGGTGTTCATGTAGATGTGTTCACTGATCATAAGAGCCTTCAGTATGTGTTCACCCAGATAGAGTTGAATCTTCGCCAGAGGAGATGGCTTGAGTTCCTTAAGGATTATGGTATGAGTGTGAATTATCATCCTGGTAAGGCGAATGTGGTAGCAGATTCTCTTACTAGATTATCTATGGGTAGTGTAGCCCATGTTGAGGAAGAAAGGAAGGAGCTAGTGAAGGATGTTCACAGGCTTACTCGCTTGGGAGTTTGCCTTATGAGCATATCAGACAATGGTGTAACAGTTCAGAATGGGGCAGAATCTTCTTTGGTAGTGGAGGTTAAGGAAAAGCAAGACAACGATCCAATCTTGCTTGAACTAAAAGGTGCAGTCCACAATCAGAGAGTGGAGGTTTTCTCCCAAGGGCGAGATGGTGTACTTCGCTACCAGGATACATTGTGCGTTCCTGATGTGGGCGAGTTGAGACAACATCTTCTTTCAGAAACCCATCACTCCAGGAATTCTATTCATCCAGGTGCCACTAAGATGTACCGCGACCTGCGGTAAGTCTATTGATTGAATGGCATGAAGAGAGATATAGCAGCTTTTGTGAGTAAGTGCCCCAATTGTCAGCAAGTCAAGGTAAGACATCAGAAACTAATGGTATGACTCAAGAGATCGACATTCCTACTTGGAAGTGGGAAGTGATCAATATGGATTTCATCACAGGGTTACCGAGTACTCGCAGACAGCATGCCTCCATTTGGATTATAGTTGATAGGATGACTAAGTCTTCTCGCTTTTTGGCGGTCAAGACTACAAATTCGGCAGAGGACTGTGCCAAGCTTTACATTAATGAAATTATGAGGTTGCATGGGGTTCCTTTGTATATCATCTTAGATAGAGGTCCTCAGTTTACCTCTCATTTTTGGAAGTCATTTAGAAGGGCACTCAAGTTAACCTTAGCACAACATTTCATCCGCAGACGGATGGACAGGCAAAGCATACTATTCAGACCCTAGAGGATATGTTGAGAGATTGTGTGATCGATTTCAAAGGTAGTTGGGATGCTCCCCTTCCTTTGATTGAGTTTGCCTACAATAATAGCTATCATTCCAGAATTCAGATGGCCCCTTATGAGGCTTTGTATGGGCGTAGATGTAGATCTCCTATTGGTTGGTTTGAAGTAAGTGAAGCAGCTTTGATAGCGCCAGATTCAGTCCTTCATGCCATGGATAAAGTGCAACTCATTAGAGATAGACTTAAGACAGCCCAAAGTCGTCAGAAATCTTATGCAGATGTAAGGAGAAGGGAACTAGAGTTCCAAGTTGATGATTGGGTTTTTCTGAAAGTTTCACCTATGAAAGGGGTGATGAGATTTGTAAACAAAGGGAAGCTTAGTCCTAGATATGTAGGACCTTACAAGATCTTGAAAAGGGTTGGCAAGGTGGCATATGAGTTAGAGTTGCCAGCAGAATTAGCAGCAGTGCACTCGGTCTTCCACATCTCACTCTTGAAGAAGTGTGTGGGTGGCCCAGCCTCTATAGTGCCATTAGAGAGTGTGGCGGTGAAAGATAGTCTTTCTCATGAGGATGTACCAGTTGAGATTCTTGACCGTCAGGTTAGAAGGTTGAGAAATAAAGAAGTCGCTTCAGTCAAGGTTTTGTGAAGGAGGAAGTCCGTAGAGGAAGCTACTCTGGAAGCAGAAGCAGCCATGAAAGCCAAGCATCCTCACCTCTTTCGTTCCTATTCCACTGCAGCTTGAGGTAATGGTTCCTCTTCAGTTTTCCTATCATTCATGCGTAAATTCAGTTTTAGAATCATGTTCCCTCATTTTGTACTTGCATTTTCAGCGTATTTGCATGTACTCAGAACACAATTCAGTCAGAAACTCAGTTCTCAGTGTTTAGTATAGGGTTAGCAGCTCTCTCCATCTATTTCAGCTAGTTTAGTCTTCATTCGAGGACGAATGTTCCCATGGGGGAGATAACGTAACACCCCGTAGACAAAAAAGACCAAAAATCTATTTTTTCAGGAAAAAGAATCTACAGTTGCAATCGACGGACTGTAGCCTGACCCACGGTCCGTCCCTCACAACCATCGATGGGATCAGAAACTCCAAAAATCTTAGCCCAGGAAAATTGGTTAAGTGTTGGTCGATGGCCGGACTTACGGTTCGTAGGTCAGATGACGGTCCGTAGTCCGTGACCGTCAATCAAGACTCCCTTAACCCACTCTCTAACAAGAGCTACGGATGACCAGCACGGTCCGTAGCTCTGAGCGTAAGTGGAAAATTTGCAGACAGTTAAGGGGAAATGCAGTTGGGTCAACTTCAAATGGTCATAACTTTTAGCACAAAACTAATTAGGTGTCCCATTACCTACCCACAGATAGATAATTGAATTATCTTCCCATATCCACCAACCTTGTTAAACTCAGACCTCCGAGTAAAAGGTTATGCCTATTTTAGTATAGGCTTGTCGAACAGGCCCAGTCGACGGACCCAACGACGAGGCGTCGGTCAATCGACGGACCGTTAGTTCTGCTAGTCGATTGGTCCGACAGCAACTTTCCCAGGGGTCTTTTTGACCTTTCCCACTTCGTTTAAACCCTAATATACGTCGTTTTGACCCTAAATCATCAGTGTTTAGTTAGTTTAACCCTAGAAACATAATTAAAACATATCTAAGTCAAATCATTAAATCAAAACTTAGAAAATTAGAAGCAAGAGAGGAGAAAAAGCTCAAGAACCCTAGTTCAAGAACGCCACAAGCTCCAGCAGTTCCAGCCCCAAAACTTAAGTATTTTTCCATGGATTTCATCACCAAGTATGTGGGATTTCACTAGTGGGTTCCTTTCACCCATTGGGTCCCTAGTTTTCAGTTTGTTCTTCTTTCTCTTGTGATGATTGAACCTAGGGTTTCTAGAACTTTGATAGAACTTCATAAATTTATTAAATATATGTTCCAAATCTGATTATCATGTTATAACTCAGATTATCGCATGAATCTCAGAACCCTAGATTTGTATTTCTTTAGTTCATGAGTTACACATGATAGGTCATATATTTCAGACACTTCAAATAAACATGCCTCAGTTATAAATGCATCATTACCAGATTAATTGTTGCATTCTCAGTTTGCATGTTTAGTTTCAAGCTATCCAGTATTTACAGAAACTCATACATAATCAGTTAATTTACATAATTTATTGGGAGTAGCATAATACCGAGTTGGACTAGGGTTTAGCGTACCTAATAGTCCCAGAACTACTAGCCAAGTATGTTATAAGTCCCCTCTGTGGGCAATCAGTTTAGTGATCATGCCAGCAAGCTTTTATACCTCTGGCAAGGTATATTGGGTCTTCTCGATGGGGCGTATACATCAGACTACACATTTAGCTCATGTGGTTTTATTGTCGGTTATTAGTAGCTCCCACAAATCAGTGAGACTCTCTGCATTGACCATTTATCAGTATATTTAGTATTCAGTTTCAGCAGGTTATAAATTGGTCATTGCATTAAGTTAGCTCAGAAATTCAGTATATTATGTTCATGTTCAGTTTATTATACTTGCTTTTGTGCTTGTTCAGTTATATTTTATTTCAACTGTACTCTATCCTACATGCTCAGTACCTTTAAGTACTGACACATACGTGTGCTACATCTTCTCATGATGTAGGTTCAGGTTCTCAGCATCCAGATCACGCATAGATCGATTTTCAATCTCTAGTTCAGTAGATTCAGTGGTGAGTCCTCATTCTCCGAGGACAATAATCATGAATTTTTTTTCAGTATTTAGTCTTTTGGTTTTCAGTTTTTGCTAGATTAGCTGGGGCTTGTCCCAGTATTTTTCTAGTCCAGTTTAGAGGCTTATTTCAGACATAGTTAGATTCAGCTTATTATTGAGTTTATATTTCTTTTGTATTTAACTCATTGTTTTCAAATATCTTAGTTATAGAATATGGGTATTCCCCATCTTTTCATTTTAAGTATGATTTAGCTTCTACAACAGTTTATTATCTTTAGTATGCTCATGATCATGCCACCATGGTTAGCTTGGGATCACTTGTGATCCTAGGTTATGTGTCCGCATCTCGGGGGTAGCTCAGGGCGTGACATATAACACCCTAAAACGAACTAAAGTGAACTCAAGCTTCATGAATGTTTCATGAGTTAGTTTTGTGTTATGATGGATTATAATGAAGTTATTAAGCAGTGTGTGGATTTTAGTGACGTTTGGAGGTCAAACATCAAAGAACGTCCATGATGTTTGGAAGGTGTGTCTTAGAAAATACTTGTGTGTTCTCATGTGTTTTAGTTAGTTTTACTTTTATTTATAATTGTAATTGATGTGGGATGTTCGTAAGACCTAGATGACTTAGTATAGGGGTTTAACGTAGGGGTACGACCCCACCTAGGATACACGAGGGGCCCTAGAGGAGGACCCCATCCCTTTGGCAGGATGCTACGAAGCAGTGACCATCGACGACCCGAAGAGATGGTCCGTTGGTCAAAAAACGGTATGTCGACCTTGGGCATCGACTTGCACTACAAGGATAGCAAATCCTGAACATGAATAAGGGTCAGTACCAATCGACGGACCCCCTTCAATAGGGCGCCGATTGGCGAACGGTCTATCGTTAATGAGTCGTGGGTACTGCTGTGAAAAGCTGTAACAAATCTACTTTGGCTTAGGGTGTTTGGTAAATTCACCCCAAGTCTTTTATGAAACTTTGATGATATTTTTAGGTTCTTTTAGGTATATTAAAGAGTTTCAAACCCTAATACCTTATTTTAGACTGCATTTCCTATAACCCAAAACTCTCTCTCTAAAGAAAAATTCTTCAAACCTCCCTAGAAACTAGAACTCAAGGAAGAGCTAGGAGGGCAAAATATGGGTCTTTCATGAAAACGTTTTAAATGATTCAAATATGTTGTTTTTAGTTTTAGTTGGTGATATTAATGCTAAAACTACAATGAAAACATGCTAAAGCTTTTTATCAATTTTTGGCTTAAGGAATGGGTTGAATGAACATGATTTTGTCGTCTTTGGGCTTTGGTTTCCTTGTGTTGATATTGTTGATGGAATCTTGGATAAAGGGTAAGTTCGTTATGTTTTTTAGCTTTATTTATGAAATGCTCTTGAGTGTTGTGGTCCACCTTTGGTGGCGGTGTTTACTTGAATTATATGAATGTAAAGCTAATTGTATATTGTGAATGAGGCCATGAAGGCATATTATGTGATGTAAGTTGGAAATGGTGTTATTCTTGTTAATGTGTTTTATGAAGCATGTTATGTGAAGTATGCGAAGAATTGTGTCTAAATGACTTATATGATTATGTGAAGAAGGTTAAAGTGTGTAATATGATGAATCAAGGTGTCAACATGTATAGAACACAATGTAAATGAAATGGTGATTATGTGCAATGTGTGTTCAAATGTACACAAACACACACTTGAATGAATGAATGAAGCTAAGTTAAGTAAAAAGGGAGTTTTGGGGTGAACACTCTTCGTGAGTTGCGATGAATTTTTTAGTAGCAATCCCACAACCTCCCAAGAGCTTTCTAAGATAGGTTGAATGATGAATGCCCTTCGTGAGTTGAGATGTGGTGTTCACTAGTTATGCTTAACCTATATTATATAATATTGAGAATCCGTGGGGAGTTATGCTTAACACCAAGAGGATATAAAGAAAGGGTGGTTACACTTCATGAGTTGAGATGTTGTATTCCAATGTACCTCTTGAGATAAGTACTCCTCATTTTTAGAGAATGAGTTACTTAGTAGCAATCTCCTTATCCGTTAACTATGCGCCCGCATAGGTGTAGCTATTGAAAAATCCATGTAGAAGCTAAAAGAATGACCTTACTCTAGGCAAGTGGGGATCCCTCATCCGATAAGGGTTAACATCAGGAGTCCATATCTAGCTCTCATGGTCTATATCGGTTAAGCTAGCCCCCACAAAAATGTAATGAAAGTACTAAGTCTTCTAAAAGAGTGTACTACTTAGGGTAGGTGGTGGAATAGGACGCTATCTATCCATTGCACTAGGTAGGCATTCCGAAAGGGAAGTCTATGTGTGTCTTATATGAATTGAGTGAGCTAAGTCTTCTAAAAGAGTGTACTACTTAGGGTAGGTGGTGGAATGGGATGCCATATATCCATTGCGCTAAGTAGGCATTCTGAAAGGGAAATCATGGTGTGTCTTATGTGAAGTGTTTGAGTGTTCTTCTAATGTCTTGTTATTAAAAGTGGACTTGTTCTCCCGTGTGGAGTAAGCCTATAATAGGTAATCTTGAGGATCATTTTGGTGTGTATAGAAGGGATTGTATGGGTTGTCCCCTCATATATTACCTTGTGAGTTTTAGGATAACTTTGTTTAGAGAAATTCCTACGGAATGAGTTTATTTCCACTTGGTTTGACTTTGGGAGTTCACTATTTTGGGATTAAATGTGTCCACTGTAATGTTGGAAGGGTTCACTGTAATATTTTGGTAACTTACTGTAAAATGGTTCCTTTTGTTAAAAATTATGGAAATTCTTTCCAAATGTTAAATGATGATCTATATATTGTTTTACTTCTATTTTCATGAATGTTTTACTTAATTCGCATGAAAGTGTATTTATACTAAAACGTCCCTTTTTACATGTTTTTGGATGTCCCATACTTAGTACATTGTTTGTACTAACCCCATACTTTTCTATACTCTATAAGTATAGGTTTGAGGCAAGAAAGGGAAGTTTAGAAGGCAAAGCTTGGGAATCTACTCTCTCAAGACTTGGTATGTCCTTGAGGACATAGTCTATGTTTCTTAGATTTTATCATTTATACTTATTATG
Source organism: Solanum sitiens (assembly GCA_016801875.1). Taxonomy (NCBI): domain Eukaryota; kingdom Viridiplantae; phylum Streptophyta; class Magnoliopsida; order Solanales; family Solanaceae; genus Solanum; species Solanum sitiens. The sequence goes on along the minus strand of JABWTJ010000365.1, from coordinate 962,109 downwards.
TATTTTGCTACAAATGTAAAGGGCCGTGTGCCTAAGATATTTATGTCTTTTATTTAAATTTTGCTTGTGACAATGAGACTTCCTTAGTATTTTATGAAAGATGTTTCCTTTATTAAATTATTCGTGTATTTTTTTAATTCCGCACTACTTTTCATTTCTTATGTAATGAACGATATTTAAAGACTTGTATAAGACCCCAAAGGGTCAAGTACGCCTTGTAATGATCCAAGGGTTGCCCTGACTTCTAGGGGTACTTGTGGGTTATTACAAGAAACATGGTATCATATCATAAGGTTAAAGAAATCATAGGATTGATATCTTATTGAACCATGTCTACGTAGAGTATTTTTCATGGGTGTGAAACGCGTCACACTTATGAATGAGAGGCTATGTAACACTTAGGAATTCTAACTTATTGTGTAATTTTGAAAGTCGTGTTGTGTCCTATTTCTTGTAATCCTTTTCATGTGGATATAGGATTTTTACACATGTTAATAAAGTGTTTTGAAGCTTGTATAATTTATTTGAAGAGGTTTGGAGGTCAAACGTCCAAGACGTTCGAAAGTTTGTCTTTAAATGTGCTAGTGAGTCCTTGTATGTTTGCCTTGTTCTTATGTGTTGTTTGGAGTTGAAAAACAGTGTAGTTGACCCTAGTATTTCAATAGACATGTGAAGGGTCAAAACGTGCAGGTACGACTCCTAGGGACTACCTAAGGAACCCCAAGGATGACCCAAACGTTGGACAAGGAGGCTTCCCAAGGCAGCGAGCAGAACCAAGATTTGGACCTTCTTGTGCAACGCGCACACAACACGCAACTCACTATCTCAAAAACTATTTGGGGCAAAATTCAGAGGATTCCCCGCAACACGTAGCCACTTTCCAGATCCGTCTGTGTTGTTTTAAAGTCAATTTTGACATGTCTAAAAGTCCCAATGACTATGGGGATGTTTTGGTAACTTAGGGGGACATTTATTAACTATTTTTAGTACCTTTTTAAACCCTTTCAAAATCCAAAACCCCAACACCCATTAAGAATTCAAAATCCCTAAAACTCTATTCTATTCAAAAAAAACCAAAACCTCCATTGAAGACCAAGCTCAAGAACAAGCTATGGAGGTGGATTCTTGGAACTTTATTCTCAGATTTTCATGGGATTTTTAATGTATAAGGTATTGTAATCCTTCATCCCTAGATAAACATTCATCTATAGAGTTGTAACATTTCAAAAATACAAGATGTGTCGTTAAGACTAACATAGGTGTAAAGAAGTCTAGACACTATTTTTAAGGTTAGTCTAATGACTATATGCCATTTAGGAATTTTAGAAACCAAAATGTCTAAGAACGTCCATGCCGTTCAAAAGTTGTTTCAAATAGGTGCTAGTGTGCCTTAGCCTATTTGACTAGCTTTTAGGAGTCAGAAATTCATTAAAAGTGGTGAAAGGATAGATAATAAGTGTTTAAGTTGTTTCCTGATCGAAATGTCTGGGTATGACTCCCCAAGGACCAACCACGGCCCTTGAGGAGGACCTTGCACGTTGGTGTCAAACAGCCTGGGCAGTGTTGCAAACCACGAGAGCCAAGGGACGACTTGTGTGTGGATCAATGGGGCGTCGGTGCCACCGTCGTCCCACACGTAACCAACTGGAGGAAGACCTCTCCTGCACAAGTCTCTGAACTCATCGACGGATGTAGAGGATGAGACGGGGGTAGGCTTGTTGACTCACAGACGACCCATCGACGGGGTTTCGTCTGTGAGGATTTATAATTTCCTGCACGTTTTTAATTTAAGTTTCATTAATTAGTCAGGGGGTTAGGTGGTTAATTAAGGTATTAAGGGGGGTTTAATTAAGTTAGTTATTAACCTATATAAAGTCCCCAACCCCATTAATCTAATTAGAACTCAACAAAAACCAATTACTCTATCTTCTCTGTTCTTTCTCTCTCTATCGGAAGACTTCATTGAATACTAAGCTCAGGAAGCGCTTTGGGGGCTGGAAAGGGACGAATTCATATTCAAATCTTTGTCAAAACTTTAAGGTATGTGATCTCTTAACCTTTGAGACCTCTTTCCTCAAAGGGTTCATTCAAAGTGTCTTCAAATCTAGAGTTTTCAATTGGGTTTCATTCAATTACGAATTTGAAGTTATGAATTGAGTTGTTAATATTTTCTTTAGGTTATATTGAATATATTAATTGTATTTTAACTTGATTATGGTAATTGTTGATGGTCTTGCCTAAATTGAAGAACATGATCCTAAGTCCCTAACCATAGGTTGTGATCTTTACTTATATTGTATCTTGTTCATTCAATTGACTTGGTTAAGGGTTTAATTACTACTATATGATGTTGTTATGATAATTATTAATTAATTAGGGTGATTTAAAGTCTTACATACTAGTTTCTTGAGAAGTGATCTAGTGTATGATGAATTGACTTAATCCTAAGCTTTGATCTATTATCGAATTGTGATGTACTGATTCTTTTAGCCTTGTGATTATTTTGGTTATTGACTTGTGGTGACTTGATGACCTAATTGAGTTGAACGAAGGATGGATAGTAACAACTTGATGATGAATTGTGAAGGAGATTTGGTAAGTCTTCTGATCCCTATACTTTGCTTCAGTTATGATTAATTGTGAATAAGTCATGATGATTGTGTTGGAGTATGCCTTGTCTAGGATTGATAGGGTGGTATAATATTGAATTGAAATGTCTTGCTTATGGTTGTGATGTTTATTAAGATGTAAAGTTATAAGGATGATGGTGATTACCAATGTGCCTTATTATGAAAGAGTATGCAATGTATTAACCTTACTTGTGTGGATTGTGATGAAAAGAATATACTCATGCAATTCTTATTGAGATATTATGATGATGATTATACAAAGGCTAGACCTTATGACCTAAACTAAGTTATAATTGATAAATAAATGTTAAAGGAATTTCAATAAGGGACTTATCTTAGCAACGAGTGATCTTGTATGTGAGAGGTGACACTTTCCCACATAGGGAAAGTAGGGTTCACTACGGTTCTCACGGGGTTGATAGCCTCATGACCCAAATAGGGTGTAGAGTGATGTTTCCAATGTTGCTCCAAGTTCCATAACTATGTTTCCACCATAGGAATACTATCTAGTGGATCCACCTAGATGTTACGTTTGATGTTAGGTTCTATCTTGGTCGGTAGACCACCTTCCATCGGTGTAAGGTTTTACGATACCAGATTCCACATTAGCTCATGTGGTCTACGTTGGTTAAGGCGAGTGTTCCCTAAACTAAAAAAAAGTAATGATGTATACACTAACTATAGTGACTTGAGGGTTTTGACTTAGCTCAGGTAGGGGTATGAGACTCTACCTATGCCTTGCACTAGTTTGCCTTGTTAGGAGCTTTAGGAGGTTAATATTATGTATGTAAAGGATGATAAATGTAATTGATCTTATATGATGATTATGATTCTTATGAACATGTAAATGGTGTTTGTTGCCAAAGTATGAACTTATGTGTACTTGAAGGCTATGTTAGGTGAAGTGAGTTACTATTTACGGTTCTTATTGGGTTACTTGATTGAGTAAGGTTATGGGGATTTGCTTGGTCGTTTCACTTGTTGATTTTATGAGAATTATGACTAGTTGTCTTGCTTTACTAGTTACATGATGATCTCTTATTCATGCTTGTGATGTTATTACTTGGTGATAAAGTTAAATGAGATTATGGGTTCAAGTATGTTGGTGTGCATATAGCTTATTTGATTTGTTGAACATGTATAAATGATTGGTATAGTTTGTTAATTGTGGATGAGTCCTTAAAGAGGTAAAATGGGATGATTTAACTAAATGTCCCTTTTTTGCATGTTTGGTTGCTATATGTGCATACGGTCTCATACTTAGTACATGTTGCGTACTAACCCCATTTTCTCCCTTTTTACCAAAAAATTTAGGTTCTGGTCGTTGAGGTTTCGTTCGAGGCGATCTAAAAGGAGGCTTGGATATTCTCTCTCATCCAAGTGGTAGGTCCTCATTTGGCCAAGGACGATGTCAATATTCTAGCTACGGATTTCCTTAGATATTAAGACACTTATGTTTACTCTATCTTTTATTTGAGAACAAGTTGTATAAAGCCTATATGTGGCTTACTTTTATTGTTGTAGGGCTATGCCAAAGTGATATTGTTATTTCTATCATATATATGTATGTGAAATAAATGTAGAAGACTAAGTAATCTTCTTATACGAAGGGTCTATGTATACTCGATAATAATACTATTACGTGTATGTAGAGGTATATGTAAACCTCCAATTAGATATAGTTTAAAAGTTTTAAATTCTTCTATGTTTTTGACTTGTGAATGGAATGATGAAAACTAAGGAGATAGTCTTAGTCCTCCAAGAGGACGACGATGCCGGTTACGCCTAGGGGGTAAACCCAAATGTGACAAGAGTCCTTTCAAAGCCTTTTCAAAACATATTCTAAGTCAAAAATCCTATCTTTCAATCTAGCCATGGGTTCATTGTCAAAGTGTTTTCAATAGCATTATAATGGTGATTTTAAGATTGAAATATGGTTTAAACATGATTTTCAATAAAATTCCATGAAGAACCCATGATCTCCTTATCCTCTCAAATTATGATATTTTATGGGTCTTGTGATCTTGACTAGATTATTATTCAATTGTTATTAGACTGTAGTATATTGATTAATACTTGTCTTATCTATATCACAAGATTTTGAATTGTGGAGAATTGATCAATATGATCATTATCTTGGAGATTTGGTAAGTTGACCTATTTCTTCCTATTTAGCTTAGAGTGTATATTGAATTGGCCTTGAAGGGCATTGTTTGGTATGGTTCACTTATGGTGGCAGTGTTTACATTCTTCTACATGTATATGTGTGATGATCATGCCTTTGAAGGCATTAGATGCACGATGAATTATTACGATTATTTTCGTGTTTAGGAAGTTGAAGAATTTAGCCTTGATTCTAATATCATGTTCTAAGTAAATTGATGTTATGTGAAGTATATGAATAGTCTTCTACACTAGTTGCATGATCTACGTGTGTGGATGATGTTGTACATATGTGAGCGATCATGTTAGGGTGTGGTGTGGTGTATATGGCTAATGATGATGAATACCCTTATAGCATGACCCCTACCTATATGAACCCTATATGAATGTGTGATCAATGTATTCTAGGAAACTTCTATTCTAATGTCGAATATGTTAGTGGCTCTTATGATGTAATGTGAGTGTGTGTAGTCTATAGTCCTTAATACTCTATATGCGTGTATGACTTGAGACTTGAGGAAAGGTTGTACATGTGTTGTAATATTTAGAGGGTGGCTTCCTTATTGTTACGTGTTAAGGCATTGTGTGATCATGTTGACCAATGTACACACGCACACACTTAAAGAATATCTATGAATAGGGTTGATTCATGATGATTAAGGAAAGGATAGTTCTCCTATGCATGATTACCTATTTCAATGCATGTGAAGTATACGATTAATGTAGTTATAAACATGTGTGATTATAGGTTTTATGTGAAACTAGATCTCACATGGTATGCACACACACATGATGAATGATTGTATGAATATGTGAAAGGCAATTCTTACATCAAGTAGGGTCTATGATGAAAGGACATTCTCATCTTAGAATCCTTTGAGCTACATCATGTATAAAGGAGAAAGATCTTAAAGCCATCGTTATGAACTAATGCATTAAAGGCTTAAATATATTAAAAAAGGAATTAGAGCCTAGGACCAAGTGAACATGACAAATGATAGTGGGAGCTTCACGTTAGTAAGTCCGCCTTCCCACAAAGAGAACCTTCATGTTTAGAAAGTCTGGGTTCCCAGCATAGATGTTGTCTCATGAGATGGAAACCTCTAGGTTAGAAAGTCAAGGTTTCTAGAAGAAATCTCCATGTTCCATAACTATGTGCCCCCGTAGGTTATATCTTGTGGATACCACTTATATAGCTATGTACGATTGGTTACACCTTAGGCAAGTGTTAACCCTATCTTTTAGGTGTGTGAGTAGAACACCGGATTCCATGTAGCTCACATGGTCTATGTCTGTTATGGCTATGTCTCCCAAAGTAATAAAAGAACTAAGATATGATTATGGACTCTAATCATAACTCCTTGAGGAGGTTACTTAGTATATGTAGGACTATGGACCCTACTCATGCATTGCACTAGTGAACTTCAAGAAAGGATGATATTAGTATATGAATGAAAGTAAGACTTATGTTTTATATGTATGAATTCTGTGAGTGCATGTTAAGTGACTTTGCTATGTCAAGATATGAATTATGATTATGTATGGGAATTACACTCATGGCTTCTAAATGAGTTTACTTAGTATATGTGGGGGTATGGGACTCCATGTGTACATTGCACAAGTAAGCTTGTGAAGGGGTTATGAGGGTTGTTTACCTATGATATTACTTAAACAAGTTTTGACTAAGGTTGTAGTAATGAAAAGAGTCCTTATGTGATGCTATGAAGTATGTGGCCTTATGTCTAGTTATGAATGAAAGTGTTACGACTTGTTAAATATGTTATGCCTAGTCTATGGTGACTACTTAGGTACACTTGGTGTGTCACATCCGGGACCCCCTAGACGTAACCTATGTCGTCATCCTCTTTGAGGACTAAGACTAGCCTCTTAGCTTACATCATTACAATCATAGGTCAAAATGTGAAAAAATTTACAACTTTTCATTACTTCTACAATATGGTTTACACAGACCTCTACATACACATAATATTTATATCGAGTATACATAGACCCTTCTAATAGGAAGATTACATAGTGTTCTACTTTTACTGCACATAGATATAAAAGATATAACATAGTCTCCAATGGATGTCTCATCTCATAACCATCTAACAAGAGTATATTAATTTGGGCCTAGCCCATACATCAGTGTAATAAAAAAGCATATAGGCTATACAATGTTTAGTACTCAATTGAAAATGAATGAACATTAGAGTATTAAAACTAGAACAACTTCATAAGCTTGATATTGGTATTGCCCTCGGAAAGTGAGGACCTACCCAACTTGGATGATTGAGAATTCCAAGTCTTCTTCAAAGTCGTCTTAGAGGCCTTCAACGACCGAAATCTAAAATGTTGAGGAAAAGGTAGAAAATGGGGTTAGTACACCACTTGTACTAAGTATGAGACCATATTCATATATAGTATTAAATCATGTTTAAAAAGGACATTTCATTAAAACATTCTATTTTACATTTACAAAAGCCTTATGCGTGTTCAAGAAGACCAAACCAATCATAAGACATATTAATTAAGTCAAAAGCATGTACATCACAAGACCAACAATACTAATTCTAGTCAAGACAACATGCATATCACATAATTGAACACTTAGTCAGGCCAACTCTATCATCAAGTTATATTAGCAACAGATATAGATAAGAGTTCATTACAACAGAACCAAAGCAGGACAATTTGCCATGAACCCTCAATAAGTCAACAATTGCAATGACCAAGCAAAGCCCCATAACCTTACTCAATGAAGTAAACCCAACAAAAACCATGACTAATATCAAACTTCACATAACATATCATTTAAGAGTACATATCATCATACTTTAGAAATAGAGACCAATAACATATATTTATAAGTGAGGCCAATCATCATATCGTATCATCAATGTGGAAGATCGTCATATACATACCATGTAAAATTTTGAGCATATTCATATATAAGAACATCCTCCTAAGACTTCTCTCAAGGCTAACTAGTGCAATATTTAGGTAGAGTCCCACACCCTACCTTGACTAAGCTACAACCCTTAGGTTATCCTAGTTAGAGTTCATTCCTTTAATTCATTTTACCTTTTGGGAACATCTTGCCTTAACCGACATAGACCACATGATATAATGTGGAATCCGGTGTCGTGGAACCCTACACCTAAGGAAGATGGACTACTTGTCAAGGTAGTACCAAAACATGAACATAACAACTACGTGGATCCACTACCTAGTATTCCTATGGGGGAAACATAGTTCAAGAATTAGGAGATATAGTTGGGACCCTCTTTATGATACATGCATTATAATCTCCAATATCAACAGTATATTACTGATCCTACCTTCCCTATGTGTGAAAGGACACTCCTCACTCTAGTTCACTCGGTACTAAGCTAGAGTCCCTTTTGAAATGCCTTTAATGTCTTTATTAATCATCATAGCTTAATGTAGGTCATAGGGTCTATCCCTTGTATCAACATAATCATCATAGCTCAATAAGAATTTCATGAATATAGTCATTTCATTACAATTCATATAATTGAGGTTAGCAAATTTTCATATTCACCTCATAATAAGGGATATTTGTAGCTATCACCGTCCTTATAACATATACATCTTAGACAACACATCACAAAAAATATTCAAGACATTTCAATTCAACATCATACCAACCCTATCAATCCTAATAGAAGATATACTTCAATGCAACGTCATCACTTAATCTCAAGTAACCACAATTGAAGTAAAGAGTTGAGATCACAAAACATACCAAGTCTCCTTCAGAAGCCACCATCAAGTTCTTACAATAAACCTCAATTCAACCCAACAATGGGTATAATACCATCACATAATAGTAATCAACATGGTAATGAAGTCAAATAAACCACTACATCACAATCCACCACTAGTTCATGGCTTAAGTCAAGAGACTTAGCTCAAAGTCATAATCTAGATAATTTACTCAAGAACTAGCATGATAGGAATATAATTCATCTTAATATATTAACACTTGATACAATAACATCTTCTAGTAGTAATTCAACCAATAACAAAGTCAATTGAACCAACACTACACAATTCATATCAAGATCACAACCTAGGGTTAAGGGGAATAGGTCATCTTCTACAAACTAGACCAATACTTCAAGAAATAATATAATTAAGTTATAATATATTTTAATTTATTCATAATATCCAAAAGAAATTATATAAAATGTAATTCACAAGATGAATTTCGAGATTTGAAAAGACCCACTTGAATTTCATACTTTTGATATCAATTTGATGAAATTCTTTGAGGGAAGAAGTCCCAAAGGTGAAAGGAATCCCATACCTTGTTATTTGATGAAGATTGATGGAGACACCATTGTGATTTCATATCTAGAACCCACCTTGAAGACGTTGTCTTCTATGGTGTTCTTCAACATAGGAGAGAGAAAGAAGAGAGAAGGAAAAGAGTTTGGGTTTGGGAATTATGAGGGCTTAGGTTAGTTTAATTAGCTTAGGGTCTTTATAGGTTATTAATTAAATTAATTAGGCTTCCATTATCACTAAAATAATTAATTATATTCCTATTTAATTAACCTCGCCTAACTTAAAATGAGCAGGAAAATAGTCCACTCACCAATGAGACCCCGTCGTTGCCTCATGTGTCAATAGACGGACTATGGGACAAACCGTCCTATTGCTCCGTCGTTATGTTCAAAGACTTGTAAAATTAGCCCTCCCATGAATTTGTCTAAGTGTCCATCGATGGAAGCAGTCCATGCCCCGTCGATTGGACAATGGATCGTTGGTTGCATCCGTTGGTGGACACTACCTTGGACAAACTTTGAGCCCTAAATTCAAGGGTCCTCCTCAAGGGACCTTGATTTATCCTTGGAGAGTCTTGCCTGGAATTTTTGACTATGAATAAACTCTAATATATGTTATACACCCTTCCACCAATTTTGATCATTTTTCGACTTCTAAAACATAGTCAAATAGGCTAAGGCACACTAGCACATCATTGAACTAGTTTCTGGACGTGATGGACATTCTTTGACGTTTTGATTTCTAAACTTCGTAAATGAATTATATACATTAAAAGAGACCATAAAATGGTGTCTAAACCTCTTGACACCTATGTTAGGCTGTAGAACACGTCTTAGACTTTTGAAGTGTTACATGGTGGAAGAAGTATTATGGGATGCTACCTACACATTGCACTAGTGTGACTTAGGACTTGTCTTAGGTGATGGTATTTATGTGAACTTTATGTCTATGATGTTCTTTTGGCTTATGAATGTGTCTTTTCATTATGAGTCATATTATAAAAGACTATTGTAAGGTGATGTCAACGTGATACATTATACTAGGTACACTTGAGGGTTACTTAATGAGAGAAGTAAAATAAAAGAGAGGTGATGTATTGTATGTATTGAATATGTCTCAAATTATGATAAAATGGCTTTATGTACTATTTTTAGTAGTATCCAGGTCTATATGATGTAAGTGAACTGTATTGAGCTTATATGTGCCTATGTTCATGAAATTTGCTAAAAATATATATTGCATGATTTTAAATGAAATGTCCTCTTTAAATACATGTTTTTTTGTAATACTTAGTGCATTCTTTTCCTAACACCATTCTTCTTCATCTTTTTACACAAAGTGTAGGTGTTGATGGCTAGAGGATGTCTCTTAAGTGAACAACTTAGATAGATCTCCCAAGTTCAAGTAAAGTGTAAGACCCCAAAATGAGATATGGTGTCTAGAGCCTAACATGTTCGTCTTAAGGTTATAAGGTCCTAAAAGGACTTATAATATGGTTTAGAGGTAGTGTGTAATGTTTGAAGTGATTTGGAAGTCGAACGTAAAGGGATGACCAAAACGTTCGACGACTAGTCACCTATGTGCCTCATGTGTCTATACATGCTTATATTTGTATTTTATGAGCTTATGAAGTCTTAAAATTATTTATAATTATTTTAAATGATAGTATATGAAGTTTGGTGAAGTTTGGAGGTCAAACGACCAAGAACGTCCAAGGCATTCGAAAGATAGCCCTTAAGACGTTGAACGTGTGTCTTGATGGGGCTTGGCCAGTTTGGACGAGTTACATGTGGTTGTTTTGGGTGAAACTTTAGTGTAAGGTCTACAACTTGTTAAGGGTTGTATTTACGTTAGAAAATTCCGAGTACGAACTCTAAAGAGCCCCACAAAAGGGCCCACAAGAAGGACCCAAGGCTGGTCGAGACACTGCCTAGGCAGTGTCAATTGACGGACCAAACGATGGCCCGTTGCTCAGGTCTCATCGATTGGAACTTAGCTTGGGTAGGTATCAAGCCAAATATTGGCTAAGTACCAAACGACGGAAGCCTTGGCACGGTCCGTTGACTGACCTAAGGCCAGTAGGTGCCTCTGTTGATAATGGACTGCAACTTACTACCTGTGTCTGTTTCATTAAAGGGGTGAATGGGAAATTCACCCCATGTCCTAACCAGACTCTAATTGGTTAATTTATCTAATTTGGGTGTATATAAGCCATCCAAAACGTGAACTACCCATTCCCAAAAAAAATCCCCTCACGCGTAAGAAACCTTCCCTCCAAAAATGTTTTCTCTAAAACCACCATTGTTGGTGAAGTTCAAGAAATGCTTCGAGCTCAGATTTCTATGGGTGATTCATCAAGTTTTAGAGGTCTTCATGTAGATAAAGGTATGGTGATCTTCATCTCTAGTTATCTTTTCATCTAGAGATCCATTCTCAAAGATTTCAAAGAAGAAAAATATGATCAAACAATGTCTTCTTCAATCTGTCATGGGTTCCTTCTAAAAATGTTTTGAACGATTGAATCATGATCAAATGAAGTTATTACAGTGGTTTTAAAGTGAATTTTACTCCAATTGAATGATGAACCCATGTTCCTTCACCAAAAAGATTTAGCCTTGCATGTGCTTAGTGATCTTGAATTGCTATCGATTGGATTATGATTCTATTACGTTGAAGTGATTGTATATACTGTTATTTACATGAATTTATGTTTAATTGATGTTGAAGTATCCATGATGATCAATGTATGAAGATTTGAGCATGGTTAGCCTAGTTTCCATAGTTCACTGTAACATTGGCTTCTAAAGGAATTAATGTGGACTTCGATTATGTTAGGTTGGTTGTATCTAATCTTTTAGGTTAGTAACATTATTGAATTATGAATTTAAATCTTGTATGATTGAAGTAAAGATGGGTTATGTGAATTGATCTAGTCTTCTAGTGTAACAACCCTAAAAATGAATAGGATCAAGACTTAGGGTGTCAAGAATGCTTGCGATTAAACCAAAGTTCACACGGACTGATACGCGTAGAACCAGACCTTAGATCCCTTACTACGACCAAGTCAACTAACTTGGGGAGTTAGTTGAGCTTGGAAAGGTTGGGACCAACCATGTAAGTCTCTCGAAAACTAAGATTTAATCGAAGGAGTCTTTACCGGACTTAAAAAGAAGAAATCTTAAGTTTTGAAGGTCTAGGGGTAAAATGGTCTTTTACCAGGCTAAGGGTAATATCGTAATTACCCTAAATATATATATAATTAATTATTTAATAAGACGGAGGGGCAATTTTAGGAGAGAGAGCCGAAATTTAACTCTTGGAGTAGAGTCTTGCTCCACCCGGGTTCGAACCTAGGTGGAAGCAATGATTTAAATTACTTTTATTTAAGGTTGATAAATTAATTTAATTAATTAATAGTTATTAAGCTGATTTAATAAAAACGAAAATCAGATTTTTATTAAGTTAATTAAAATCCTATTTTTGACTAAGTCTTAAATTTAGTCTCCTAATCCTAAAACAACACCCTCCCTCACGTTTCTCAACTCTCTCTCTCACGTTCTCAATCTCTCTCTCACGTTGTTCTGCAAAACACATCAAAAACCAGAAAAAAAATTTCATCAAGAGTTCTTCACACTTGAAGAACTCACAAGAATTTTTAAGTAAAAGACAAAGTAATCAAAACGTCAAGGCTAAGAGAGGTTCATCGAGTAGGGTGTACGTTGAAGTGAATTGGTCATGGTTTGGAGGAGTTTCCGAGCAGCAGCTTCACGCTTAAATAACGTCCAAAGGTATGAGTTTCTCTCATGGAATTCTTTCTCCAAGAGTACTTTCCTTCGAACGTTTCTTAAACTCTTGAAACTAAGGTTGTTCCCCTTTTGTATGTCCTTGTCCTTAGCTCCCAAACGAATTCGTAGGATGGGTATGTTGTGCTGCTAGATTTAGGCATGATTGACGTATTTATATTAAATGTGAACATGTTTATGTGAGGGAAATTACAAAAATGATATTCAAAGTGTGACCGAAAAGTTGGTGTGTGTATGTGTGCTCGTGGGCAGTGGCTTTAGCCACTGTTTTGGGGTCGTTTGAGACATATTCTTCTTGTGTATTTTATGTGTGATGTATGTGTGTATTGGGATGTTCATTTTAATGAAATATGGTTGATTGAGTAATAATCTTTAGCCAAAAGAATCCATGAAAGATATGCTTAAGAATGTGTCTATATGACTTATGAAAGCACCTTGAAAATCATGTGAAAACATTGATGAAAATGGGTTGAGGAATGATGAAAATTTCCAGCAACTATGCCTCATTATTTTAGGCTAATGTTGAACCCAGAAATCTGGAAATTTTACACGTTTTTAAAGAGGTGAGGCCACCAGGTTTCGAACCTGTGACCTCACTCTTTAGTCAATGTGTTCGCGAGAAAAAAAGAAAAAAAAGGGGGGCTGGGGAGGGATCGAACTCGCGACCCACCTGTGGATTCGTGAAAACAAAAGGAAAAGAAAAATAAAGGGGGGGCTGGGGGTTCGAACTCGCGACTAGACCCTGCCCTCGCAAAAAGAAAAGAAAAATAAAGGGGGGCTGGGGGTTCGAACTCGCGACCAGCCCCTGCCCTCGCAAAAAGGAATGAAAAGAAAATTAAAGGGGAGGCGTGGGATTCGAACCCACGACATACTAGTGCGCGCGAAGGAAAGAGAAAAGAAAAAAATAATAATAAGGATAGAGGGGCTGTGGGGGTTCGAACCCACCACCTCACAGCCTCCTCAGCGAAATTCAACGAAAATAAGGGGCGCTGTGGGGGTTCGAACCCACAACCTCCCCATTGCAGTGAATTTAATTAAAATTGAAATTAAAGAGGTTGTGGGGGATCGAACCCCCAACCCTTTGGTTAATTAAGAGTGAAATTAAAATAGAAAATTAATCCTTCAATATAAATGTTGAGATTTAATTTAGGATCTAATGTTAGGAATATTAGAAATAAAATTAATGAAAAAAATATAAATGAAAATCAAGTGATTCAAGATTTGGGTTCCCTTGCCCAAAACTTCGTATTGACGCATAAGTCATACGTGAGTAAAATATCCAAAATAATGCCATCTACTTAGATCAAAATTAAGATCGTGACATATATACAAGATACATAAGTCTTGTACTACATAATCTTAGGAAAGTAAGAATCACTTAGCAAATTATGAATGAAGCCCCATGGCTTGTATGTATAGACACATAAGTCTAACATACGTTCAAAAGTAAGTGAACCTAAGAGGTATGTAATGAAATGACGAACCCTAGGAGGGTTAAGTATGAGTGTAAGATACACTAAAAGACCTAATGCATTAGTATATGATGAAATGAACCTTCACGTAATAAGAGGTGAGTAACTATGAAAAGCAAAGGTGCTAATAATGAAGAATGTGGTGACAACATGATATGAGGCTAATGTAAAAGATGAGAACAATCTCAAATGAGCCTATGTAATTGTTACCAAAACGTACTTACCTATGAGAGTGTAAAGTTAATGAAGAGACTATTCTCTATGAACACTCTAATGAAAGTATTGAGATTAACACACTTAATACTAATGATGAGATGAGAAATCATCTATTGAGCTATGATGTCCTCATACTAGAAGCCAGCTTCCATGACGTATTAGTTGAATGTAATGGAACTTTATACTGAGCACCGATAGACTAGCTATGAGAGGTGATGCCTTCTTTCGGGAAGGGCGGAGGTTCACGTAACTCTCAAGAGATGAGACTGTCCGGCTTGCCGGGTATGGGTCTCCTTATATCTCCTGGTCTTCGAACCTATACTGCCAATATAGGGATCTGGCGGGGTTAAATTCTCATGTACGCTAGCATGTTTTGGGTCACCTTTGTAGGTGATTCCACCTATTTTCGTTGTAGGGGAGACACTAGATTTCATGATGCTCACATGATCTATGTTGGTTAAAGTTAAAGTTCCCAATGAATGAATGAGGGCAGCCTCAAATGAAGCACATAAACAAATGAATGATACCGAAGGTGTTAGGATAGGATAATCAAGAGGTGAGCTAGACTCAGGTAATGACATTAGGTTATTCTTTATCATTGCACAGCAAACCCGATGAAAGTCTTAAGCTACACCCTAGGTATAGCTGGTGTTCACACTGGCCTATGAACGAAATGAAATGAAGTACGTATGAATGAATGAAGCAGACTCTGTGTTTGCTAATGAAGACTCCCTAGTTGAGGTCGCATATGTTGAGCCCTAATTTTGGAAAGTCTTAATGTTAAGTCCATGATTCCAAGGTCTCATGGCATATGAATGAATGATACGAACGAAGCTATGTGTTATGTGTTATGTGCTATGATATGTGCTATATGAAGATGATATGTGTTGTGTGCAATACGACATTTAATATGATGCATGTTACTCTCATGGCATGACCTTCCTAACTCAATTTGGAAAGTTCACTAACTTTCCTAATCTCAATTTGGCAAGTCTACTGACTTGACTTCCAAAAATCATGTCGATAGGAAAGAGCTATTCTTTCTCATGCATGTCCTTGGTGTGTGCTTGCATATACCCGTAGTTAGTACAAGTGTGTACTAACCCTATACATCTATACTATTTTAGGTGCAGGCACATGTGGTCGATAGAGTTGCAGGATCATTATTGCAGTTATCCGGACGTCACCATTCATCCGGAGTTTGGTAGGTCCTCATGCTTTCGAGGATACTACTGTTTTATATTCTAGCGTAGTTTTAGAGTTGAGCTAGTGGAGCATGTTCCACTAGCGTGTCTTTCCTGCTCTTTATTCAGACTTTGTATTTGGCCCATTTTGGCAATTATACAATTAAGACTTATGAACTATTTCTTTCAGTTGTTTATCTCTTTAATGTTAGATGGTTGATGATGAACGATTATAAAATTTTAAGAATTTTTGGCAAGCATGTTTAAAGAACAAAAAGTTTCAAATTTTCCGCTAAAATTAACCTATGTAAAGTAAGTATGACGTAAGTAGGCTTTTTTGCGAGCTCTGAGAGGTCAACGACGCCGGTCTCGTCAGGAGTCTAGATTCCAGTCGTGACATCTAGTCTATCAATTGATAATACTATATATATGATGTGATCTCGAATTGTGGATAGATGAAGGATGATTTCTTTGATGTAGTGATCTATTTAGCTGCTGCCCTAGACTTATGCTATTAGTGAAACATAATCGATGATCAATGCAAGTGAATTGGGTTAAAGATCTAGGCTCTTCTACTTTCTAGTATATGTGTGATGTATTGTATTAGATTGTGATATGATCTTGTAGCAAATTGTATATTGTTCCTATTATGATTATGGTACTTTAGCTACTGCCCTATACTACTTTAGCTACTGCCCTATACTTATTTTATGGATGAAAGAATAGTAAAGGTAAATGATGACCAAAGGTTAAAGGATGGGTAAGAATTGCTCTACTGTTCTACTTCTCTATTTCTCTATAGTAATGTATGTCATTGTGTGGTATGGTCCACTTATGGTGGCGATGTTTACTTTATTGTCATTATATATGTGTTGACCATGTCCTTGAAGGCAAATTGATGATCATATGAATATGTGCTTATGATGATACTATGAGAAGTTTATGCCTACTTTCCTATTATAGTTGTGTTTTAGGTTGTATGGCTATTGTATAAGCATGTGTATATCCATGTTAGGGTAAAGTATAGGTAATTCCATTGATGTGTTAAAAGGGTTAATAATAGCATACCTACGTACCCCTATGTGAATGTGTGAATAACTAATGTTAGGAGTCTTAAAGTGTTCCATGAAGTTAAGTTGTCTCATATGATGTTGTGTGTTGTGTGGTCTATGCTTGAAGAGTATTGTGGTCTAAGAGGGTGGCTGCCTCAATATGTTGTTGATAGCCATTATGAGATCATGTTGATGAATGTACACACAATCACACTTCAATCATGCTTACAATGTAGTAAATGTTCATAGTGTCTAAATGAAAGGTTGTTCTCATATTCACTAGTGTCTAGTACTATGCATGTAAAGTATGTGTATGTGAAGTATGTTATGTATTTCTTACTAGGATGACTTCATAGGTGTACTAGTATGGGCAAGGGTATGGAACCTTGTCTATGCATTGCACATGTGTACCTTGATAGGATAGTTCCTAGTTTTGGTTTCTATATGCATGAATATGAATGTATGGTCATGTGTGGTCTTAATGTGTTATGTGAAGGGTTTTCTCACCTATATGTATACACACACACATGAAAGATGATATAGTTAATAGAGGGGCCTTGAAAGGTGTGGCCAAGAATACTCTAAAACTAGATAGATGCTTGAATATGCTATAAGCATATGAGGAATGAATGAATGCTATAAGTCTATGTTTTATAAATAAATGTAATAAAGGCTTTTTCAATAAAGGTAACTTAGTTTACCACCGAGTGAACTTGAATATGAGTGTGTGTCCCTTACCAATATGTGAAGGAAGGTCTACCATAAATCTCATGAGGTGGATAACTACAATAACTCATAGGTATAAAGAGGGTTTCCATAAGTGAATAACTATAATGCCCCATTAGGCATAAAGAGGGTTTTCACATGTTCCTCTAAGTTACATAACTATGTTGCCACCATAGTATACTAGCTAGTGGATCCACCTAGAAAGCTATGTCACATTTGGTTATACTTTGGCCGGTAGACCACCTTCTTTCTTTGTGGGGTTTTATGACACCGGATTCCATGTTTAGCATCACATGGTCTATGTCGGTTAAGGCTATAGTTTCCCTAAAGTAAAATGGACAATGGAAGTAAATGATTAGGAACCTAAATAGAATCACGTAAGGGAGGTTACTTAGGATAGGTGGAAGTAATGAACCCATTTAGACATTGCACTAGTAGCTCCTTTGGAGGTTCTAGGAAGGTGTCCTAATGCATGTCACTATGTATGTGTTCTTTATGCATGACATTATAGTATTTGTCTACTTGTTATGAAGATGTGCATGATATGAGTCTTTATGCATGATGTTGATCTTGTTGACTATATGATGAATGTCTTGACTTAACTATGTCTATATTGTACTATACATCTATGATGGTATGTGTTGCCTTGTACAAATTGTATGTATGTTTTCTTGTGGCCTTAAGGTGATGCATTGCACCAAGTAGCATTAGAGGGCTACTTGGGAAGTTAATGAACAAAAGAGAAGATGGTTCACTGTTAAGGGAAAAAGGATTTACTGTAATGTACCTTAAGAATGCAATAAATTCTAAATGTGATCTTATGTGATGTTTGACCTTTGAATATGTTTATATGAAGAATTTGAATGATATAAATGATATTGCTTAAAGGTTTTATAAAGATTTACTCAAAAAGACATGAAGTATGATTTCAAGAAAATGTCCCGTTTTAAATGCATGTTTTGCATGGTTGCCATACTTAGTACATTGTTGTGCTAATCCCATTCTTCTATACTTTTTACACAAAGTGTAGGTTATGGTTTCTTAAAGGATGTCTATGATTGAGTATCTTGATATGTGATTCCCAAGCTCAAGGAAAGGGGTCCTTAGGTTTCAAGGATTCCCTACTAATGTCTTTAATGTAAAGTCTTTAAAAATTGTATAGTTATGTAATGTGTCTTATGGGCCGTGTCCCTAATGTACTCTAAAGTTGTTGAGTCTAAGATGGCAAAGATACTTAAGGTCTATAAATATATTATGGCTTATGTTTTATCTATATATGAGATGAAGTTTCTAGCATATGATGTGCTATGAAAAGTTTTAAATTTTCAGCTAAATTTACTATGTCGATGTGATGAATGATAACTATGGGCTTGTATATGACCTATAAGAGGTCAAGTACGCCTCTTTACTTCTAGGGGGTGCCCCCCGGTAGTGCAAAACGTGGTATTAGATCATGAGGTTTATGAAGTTGTCTTAGGTTCTAAAAGTGTCATATCGCCACGTCTAGTAGAGTCTCGTAGCATTTGTGGTGAGTCGCGACACATCAACTGGTACGAGTGGCTATACGATGATAGAGTTTCCCTTCTTTATCATTCTCATATCATGCCATAGAACTTAACTCTATAAGATCTCTCTCTTATGTTTTCTTGTCCGGTAGTCTTTTTAGATGTGATTACTTTGATGAGATTGTTCTCTATGCTCGAGGAATAAAAGGTGAGTTAATGCTTAACTTGGTTTTAGGGTTGAATGAGTATGTGTGAAGGTGAATCTTGGCATGTTTTGATGAAGTGATGCCATTTATGGCTATGTATGAGACTTAAGTGAAACAGCATGTTATGTGGATGAATGCATGGCATGATATAGTTAAAGCATGATTAGAAGTTATTATGGTTGACATGAGTTTATTTTGAAATAATGTGTTACTATATTGTGTTACATGTTGGTGCCTTCTATTATGATTTGAGCTTGAAATGCTTAGTGACTACATATGGAAGCATGCTACCCTAAGATTTTGTACTTAACGGTATTCAATGTTTCCCATGGTTGCCTAGTATGGATTTGAAGTTCTTTGAATAAACTTGATCCTAGGTGTGATGATAGTATGCTTGTCTTGGTAAAGTTTTGTACATCATATTGTCATGCTTTTCTTAACAATTGCCAAAAGGGTGCATTTTTGGAATTTGGAAGCATGTTCACTGTAAAAGCTAGGCAGCTTACTGTAATATTTTTGGGAAAGCAACTAAATTGTTCTTCGATTTGAAATTGTTGAAATGTGTATAAAATTGATGTATATGAACATGATAATGAATGTAAAAAGGAGAATTGCTATTTGGAATGAAGAATGAGAGTCTTATGGCATGATGAGTCATAGATTTGTTTCTAACTTCTTATTGTGTTGTGAGTCTCCTGGTTGTCTTCCCCTAATGAGATTGGACAATTGTAGCTATTGTATTGTATGAACACCTTATGTGTCACGACTGGAATCTAGACCCCAGACGAGACCGGCGTCGTTGACCTCTCAGAGGTTGCAGACAAGACTACTTACGTCATTCTTACTTTACATAGGTTAATTTTAGCGGAAAATTTGAAACTTTTTGTTTCTTAACAAACTTATTAAACATTCTCATCATTTATTAATCGTTCACCATCAACCATCTAACATTAAGAGATAAGCAACTGAAGAAATAGTTCAATTCTTATAAAGTGTATAATTGCCAAAATGGCACCAATACATAGTCTGAATAAAAATAGGAAAGAAACGCTAGTGGAACATGCTCCACTAGCTCAACTCTAAAACTAAGTTAGAATATAAAACAGTAGCATCCTCGAAAGCATGAGGATCTACCAACTCCGGATGAATGCTGGACGTCCGGATAACTGCAACAATGATCCTGTAGCTCTATCATCCACCTGTGCCTGCATCTAAAATAGTAGAATTTGTATAGGGTTAGTACACACTTGTTTTATGTGTGGGTATATGCAAGCACACACCAAGGACATGCATGAGAAAAGATAGCTCTTTCCTAACAACATGATTATGGAAAGTCAATTCATTGGACTTCCGAAATTGAGATTAGGAAAGTTAGTGAACCTTCCAAATTTGGATTAGGAAAGTCATGCCATGAGAGTAACATGCATCATCATAAATATCATATTGCACACAACACATAACATCTTACACATAGCACATATTATAGCACATAACATATAACACATAGCTTCTTTCATATCGTTCATTCATATGCCATGAGACCTTGGAATCATGGACTTGACATTAAGACTTTCCAAAAATGAGGGCTCAACATATGGGACCTCAACTAGGGAGTCTTCATTAGCAAACACAGAGTCTGCTTCATTCATTCATATATACTTCATTTCATTTCGTTCATAGGCCAGTGTGAACACCAACTATACCTAGGGTGTAGTTTAAGATTTTCATCGGGTTTGCTGTGCAATGATAAAGAATAACCTAATGTCATTACCTGAGTCTAGATCACCTCTTGATTATTCTATCCTAACACCTTTGGTATCATTCATTTCATTATGTGCTTCATTTGAGGCTGGCCTCATTCATTCATTGGGAACTTTACCTTTAACCGACATAGATCATGTGAGAATCATGAAATCCTGTGTCTCCCCCAAACCTAAAAAAGGTGGAATCACCGGCCAAGGTGACCCAAAAACATGCTAGCGTACATGGGAATTTAACCCCGCCAGATCCCTATATTGGCATTATAGGTTCGAAGACTAGGAGATATAAGGAGACCCATACCCGGAAAGCCGGAGAGTCTCATCTCATGAGAGTTACGTGAACCTCCACCCTTCCGGAAAGAAGGCATCACCTCTCATAGCTAGTCTATCGGTGCTCAGTATAAAGTTCCATTTCATTCAACTCATACGTCATGGAAGCTGTCTTTTCGTATGAGGACATCATAGCTCAATAAATGATTTCTCATCTCATCATTAGTATTAAGTGTGTTAATCTCAATACTTTCATTAGAGAGTTCATAGAGACTGGTCTCTTCATTAACTTACACTCTCATAGGTGAGTACGTTTTGGTATCATTTACTTAGGCTCATTTGAGATTGCTCTCATCATTTGCATTAGCCTCATATCATGTTGTCACCACATTCATTAGCATTACCACATTTACTCTTCATAATTACTCACCCCATTTTACGTGAATGTTCATTTCATCATATGCCAATATACTTGGCCATTGGTGTGTTTCATACCCTTACTTAACCCTTCTAGGGTTTCATCATTTCATTGTTCATTTCATCATTCAGTACATACATCTTAGGTTCACTTACTTTTAAACGTATGCTAGAATTATGAGTCTATACACACAAGCATGAGGCTTCATTCATAATTCGTTAAGTGATTCGTACATTCCTAAGATTATGTAGTACAAGACTTATGTATCTTGTATATTTGCCAAGATCTTGATTTTGATCTAATTAGGTGGTATTATTCGTGGATATTTTGTTCACGTATGACTTATGTATCAATACGGAAGTTTGGGCAAGGAAACCCAAGTTTGAATCACTTGGATATCATTTACATTTTTCGTTGATTGTATTTTTAATATTCATAACATTAGAACTCTAGATTAAATCCCAACATTAAATTCGTATCATTAATTTTCTACTTAGTTTTCCTCTTAAGTTGGCCGAAGGGTTGTGGGTTCGAACCCCCACAACCCCTTTATTTTTTTTCATTAACATCATATTGCCCAATCTCGCCTAAACCAAGAGGTTGTGGGACCAAATCCCCACAGCCTCTTTTATTTATTCTTAATTTTTCGCTGGAATAGAGAGGTTGTGGGTTCGAATCCCCACAGCCTCCTTATTTAGATTTTTATTTTCGATGAGGCTGTGAGGTAGTGGGTTCGAACCCCCACAACCTCCTATTTTTTATTTATTTAAAACTCCTTAGGATAAGCGTTTGGCAGTGAGGTTGTGGGATCGAACCCCCACAACCTCACTTGACTTATTAATTAATTCGCTCCTCTCTATTTCCAGCCTTGAGGTCGTGGGTTCGATTCCCACGCCTCACTTTTTCTTTTCTTTATTTTTCTCTTTCTTCACTCGCTACATGGAGGTCATGGGTTCGATTCCCACGCCTCCCATTTATTTATTTTAACTCTTATTCTCTTCTTACTAACCCAACAGACCTCATTTCGATTCCCCCAGCCCCCTTTTTCTTTTCTTTTCTCGCGAAAACCAGTAGCTACAGGGTGAGGTCACAGGTTCGAATCCTGGTGGCCTCACCTCTTTAAAATGTATTAATTTCCAGATTTCTTTGTTAAGCTTTAGCCTAAATTAATATTGCATATTTGCTTGAAATTTTAGTCATTCTTCAACTCATTTTCATCAACGTTTTCACATGATTCAAAGGGTGCATTCATAAATCATTTTAACACATTTTTAGGCGCATCTTTCATAAGTTTATTTGGCTAAAAGATTGTTATTCAATCAACCATATTTCATTACAATGAACATCACATTGTGTACACATTTCACACATAAAATACAAAGAATGAACATGTTAATTCATAGTTCTAACAGTGAGTAAGTTCACTGCCAAAGCTCACTCCCAACGTGCACACACACACATCATTTTTTTCGATCACACATTGCTTGTCATTCTCGTGATTTCACGTACATAAACATATTCACATTCAATACAAAAACACCACACATACCTAAATCTACCAGCAAACAAAACCCAACCTACGAATCATTGGGAGCTATTGACAAGGACATGCAACAGGGAAACAACACTAGTTTCGGAGTGAATATCTTGAATCGTAAGGTGTCTCTTGGGAAAGGGACCAAGAGAGAAGAAAACCATACCTTAATTTGCTTGTTCAAACGTGGAGTTGCTGCCCAAAACCTTCTCCAAAATCAGTCCAAGCTTCCTCAACGTCCACACCACTCGACGGACAACTTCTCTTTGCCTTAAAGTTTTTGATTACTTTGTCTTTCTTAAAAATTTTCGTGTGTTATTCAAGTGTGAAGAAACATAGTTCAAGTTTCTATTCTTCACGTTAATTGGCAGAGAGAACAAGAAAGTTTTTGAGCGTGAAGAGGTAATAAACGTGAGAGAGTGAAACGTGTGAGGTTGTTTAGGATTAGAGGATGACTTAGTCAATTTAAGACTCTCCTTAATAAACAAAAATCTGATTTATTTAACTATACGTGAAAGGACCCCTTTGCCCTTACAAAAATCAGATTTTAATTGATGATAAAATCATAAATTCATTGCTTCTAGTGGGGCTCAAACCCGAGTGACACCATATTTGCGAAAATGGGTCACTTCGGGTCGCCTGGAAAAGACCATTTTACCCCTGGACACTCAAAACTCAAGATTTCTTCTTTTAAGTACGGTAAAGACTATTTCGATTAAATCTTCGTTTTTGAGAGCCTCACATGGTTGGTTCCAACCTTTCCAAGCTCAATTAACTCCCCAAGTTAGTTGGCTTGGTCGTAGTTAGGGTTCTGAGGTCTGGTTCTACGCGTATCAATCCGTGTGAACCTCGGTCTAATCGCAAGCATTCTTGACACCTTAAGTATTTATCTTATTCATTTTTAGGGTTGTTACATTACCCCCCCCCCCTTAGGAACATTTCATCCGCGAATGACACTACCACTACATATCGTAATGCCAGTCAGATCATAACAAAATCACTATGCATAGTCAAGCAATAGCAACAAAATACGGAGAGATAAGGAAACATAGACTTAAGAGTAGGAAGTCTAACCTCAAGAGCCGAAAAGATGAGGGTAGCGGGATCTCATGTCGGCCTCAGCCTCCAATGTAGCACCTTCAACAAGATGATTTCTCCACAATACCTTCACTGTGGCAATCTCCTTGTTCCTCAGCCGCTTGACCTATTTGTCTAAGATCTCAACAGGTACCTCCTCATAAGACAAGTCTTCACCAACCCCCAAACCTTCAACAGGTAGAATTGATGCTGGATCACCTAGGCACTTCTTCAACATAGAGACATGAAAGACTGAATGAATAGAAGATAGCTCCGCAGGCAATTCTAACTCATAGGCCACCTCACCCACACGCTGCAGGATCTCATATGGCCCAACATACCTCGGACTCAGCTTCCGTTTTCTACCAAACCTCATCACCCCTTTCATAGGTGAAATCTTCAAGTAAACCTAGTCACCAACATCAAACTCTAAGGGCCGTTTTTTGTTATCATGACTTCTGCCAACTATAAGCAGTAGACAACCTGTCCCTAATCACTATGACCTTCTCTAAGGCCTCATGAATGATCTCTGGACCCAAAATGGATGACTCTCCAACCTCGAACCACCCAACTGGAGATCTACACCTCCTACCATACAGTGCCTCAAACGATGCCATCCCAAAGCTGGAGTGATAACTATTATTATACGAGAACTCTATCAAAGGTAGATGGTCATCCCTGCTACCTCTGAAGTCAATCACACATGCTCTCAACATGTCCTCCAATGTCTGAATGGTGCGCTCCGCGTGCCCATCTGTCTGAGGATGAAAGGCAGTGCTAAGCTTTACCTGCGTGCCCAAGCTCTTCTGGAAAGATCTCCTGAAATGTAAAGTAAACTGAGCTCCTCTATCTAAAATGATAGACAAAGGAATCCCATGCCATCTAACAATCTCATCAATGTAGAGTCTCGCATAATCCTCGTCCCTATAAGTAGACTTCACAGGGATAAAGTGGGCAAACTTAGTCAATCTGTCTACAATAACCCATATGGAGTCATGCTGCCTCCTAGTTCTTGGAAGACCAACCACGAAGTCCATATTAATGGCCTCCCACTTCCAAGTCGGAACCTCAATAATCTGAGTCAGACCACCAGGCTTAAGATGCTCTGCCTTAACCTGTTGACAATTAGGACACTTAGCCACATATTCTGCAATGTCCTTCTTCATGCCATCCCACCTATAAATCTGCTTAAGATCATGATACATCTTGGTGGAACCTGGATGTATGGAATATCTGGAACCATGGGCCTCTGCAACAATCCTGGTCCGCAAATCATCCACATCTGGTACACACAGCCTATCCTGGTACCTAAGTATGCCATCACCTCCTAAAGCGAAAGACTCATTCATCTTCATCAACACTGTATCCTTCAGCTCCATCAACACAGGATCTAGATGCTGACCCTGCTTGACTTCAACTACCAAGGATGATTCAGAACTAGGATGAACTGAAACACCCCCACTAGTAGAGTCAACAAATCGCACACCCAGTCTGTGTACATCTTTCACCAGCTCCTTCTTCTCATCCTTAACGTGGGATGTACTTCCCATGCTCATCCTGCTCAAAACATCAGCTACAACATTAGCCTTACCGATGGTAATGAACATTCATGTCATAATCCTTCAACAGCTCCAACCATCTCCGCTGACGTAGATTCAACTCTCTCTATGTGAACACATACTGGAGGTTACTTAGGATAGGTGAAAGTAATGAGCCCATCTAGACATTGCACTAGTAGCTCCTTTGGAGGTTCTAGGAAGGTGTCCTAATGCATGTCACTATGTATGTGTTCTTTATGCATGACATTGTAGTATTTGTCTACTTGTTATGAAGATGTGCATGATATGAGTCTTTATGCATGATGTTGATCTTGTTGACTATATGATGAATGTCTTGACTTAACTATGTCTATATTGTACTATACTTCTATGATGGTATGTGTTGCCTTGTACATATTGTATGTATGTTTTCTTGTGGCCTTAAGGTGATGCATTGCACGAAGTAGCATTAGAGGGCTACTTGGGATGTTAATGAACAAAAGAGAAGATGGTACGGTTAAGGGAAAAAGGATTTACTATAATGTGCCTTAAGAATAATAAATTCTAAATGTGATCTTATGTGATGTTTGGCCTTTGAATTTGTTTATATTAAGTATTTGACTGATATAAATGCTATTGCTTAAAGGTTTGATAAAGATTTGCTCAAAAAGACATTAAGTATGATTTCAAGAAAATGTCCCTTTTTAAATGCATGTTTTGCATGGTTTCCATACTTAGTACATTCTTGTGCTTATCCCATTCTTCTCTACTTTTTACACAAAGTGTAGGTTATGGATTCTTAAAGGATGTCTATGATTGAGGAGCTTTATATGTGATTCCCAAGCTCAAGGAATGGGGTCCTTAAGTTTCAAGGATTCCGTAATAATGTCTTTAATGTAAAGTCTTTAAATATTGTATAGTTATGTAATGTGTCTTATGGGCCGTGTCCCTAATGTACTGTAAAGTTGTTGAGTCTAAGATGGCAAAGAGACTTAAGGTCTATAAATATATTATGGCTTATGTTTTATCTATATATGAGATGAAGTTCTAGCATATGATGTGCTATGAAAAGTTTTAAATTTTCCGCTAAATTTACTATGCCAATGCGATGAATGATAACTATGGGCTTGTATAAGCCCTCCGAGAGGTCAAGTACGCCGTGTTATTTCTAGGGGATGCCCCCCGGTTGTGACATAAAGGGACCCTTATGATTCAAGGGATGCCTGTGGCAAGATGTTATCTTTAAGTTGATGTAATATCTTAGAATTATATTTTATGTTATTAGTGGTTGTGTCCCTATTCTATTCTATTCTATTTAGTTGTCTTATGATGGAAAATAGACTTAAAGTCTAACTATGTATTATGATATTATTTTATATATATGAAATAATGTTCTAGCATATGATGCGCTATGAAATTTTATATTTTTCCGCTTTTTTTATTACGATTATGCAATGAAAGATGTCTAAGGGCTTGTCTTAGACCTTCGAGAGGTCAACAACGCCATGTGGTGATCTAAGAGTACTCTAACTTCTAGGGGGTACTTTGGGTCGTAACAAGGATATGACTACATTCATCCGCAAGGAGAGTGGAGGAGGGGTTGGCTAATGAGGGAGTTTCTCTGCAAGATAACCAAGCTCCTCCACAAGAGACCAAAGGTCCTCCGCAAAACATGCAATCTCGTCAAGGTGACCAAGCTCCGATCATTCATCCACCTATGACAGACGGAGAAATAAGTGCGGATTTTGTGACTTTGTCTTAATCCATGACTACATAATCACAAGCGGTGGCTACTCAAACTTAAGTCATGGTGGCTCAAGTAAATAGGGAGGTTGGACCCTGTGTTCAACCAAATGCTAGCACCACGGCTTCCGCTTGAGGTACTTCACTAGGATGAACCCTCCTATGTTCTTTGGGTCGAAAGAGAATGAAGACCCCCAAGATTTCATTGATGAGGTCTACAAGATTCTTTATGCTATGGGGTTGACTTCGAATGAAAAGGCCGAGCAAGCTTCCTATCAACTCAAGGATGTAAATCAAACATGGTACTCCCAATGGAGAGCCAATTGGACTTTGAGAGTGGTTCCTATCACTTGGGAGTTTCTTAGAAGGGCTTTCCTTGATAGGCTCTTCCCTAGGGATAAAAGGGAGGCCAAAGTGGAGGAATTCATCAACCTTCATCAAGGAGGTATGAGTGTGCAAGAGTACTCCTTGAAGTTCACCAAATTGTCCAAATATGCACCTTCCTTGGTGTCTAACCCAAGGGATGAGATGAGTCACTTTGTTACAGGAGTGTCCGAGGATTTGGTTGAAGAGTATCGTTTGGCAATTCTTTATGATAACATGGATATTTCTTGGTTGATGGTCCATGCTCAATAAGTTTAGTAGACTCGACTCAAGAGGAAAAATAGGTAGTTTAAGAGGGCCAAGTCTTACGAGGTAGGTACTTCCAAGGATAGTCTTGAAATTTAAGACAAGCCTAGCTTCAAGAAGAGGGTTTCCAGTCATGTTCCTTCCAAGTTTCTCAAGGCTAACAAGGATACGGTGTCTAACCATAAGCACCAAAATCCAAGAAGCGGGAATTCACCTAGCAGGAAACCTACATGTTCCATGTGTGGAGAAGCATTGGGGTGAGTATCTAGTTTTGACAAAGAATTGATTTGGGTGTGTCAAGAGTTTCCATAAGGTTAGGGATTGACCTTATGTGTGAAGCCAAGAGAATGCGAGTGATCAAGCTCAATCTAGCAGTACTAGTTATAAGTCTCTAAAGAGTAACCACTTCTATGCTCTCCTCTCTAGAGTTGAGCAAGAGTAGTATCCCGATGTGGTCACCGGTATGTTGCAAGTCTTCTCATTGATTTTTATGTTTTACTAGATCCCGATGCTACTTAGTCATTTGTAACTCCTCTAGAAGATAAAAAGTTTGATGTTTTACCCGATATTTTGATTGAACCATTTTCCCTTACAACCCCGGTGGGTAACTCCATTGTGGCTAGAAGAATCTTTAGGAGTTGTCCAATATCTTTGCCCAATAATGTTACATTGGTGGATTTAGTAGAGCTTGATATGGTAGATTTTGATATTATTTTGGGAATGGATTGGTTGCGTGCTTGTTTTGCTTCCATTGATTGTAAAACAAGGGTAGTCCAGTTCAATTTATCTGATGAACTCGTCTTAGACTGAAAGGGGGTAACTCAACTCCTTGGGGTCGTATCATTTCTTGTTGAAAAGCTTGTAAAATGATCTCGAATGTGTGTCTTTACCATATCGTATGAGTCAAAGATCTTGAGTCTAACATCCCCCTATTGAGTCGGTCCCCGTACTGAAGGACTTTTCGGAAATCTTTCCCGATGACTTGCCCACAATTCCTTCCGAGCAGGTAATAGACTATGGTATTGACTTGTTACCGGACACAAATCCTATTTCAATCCCTACTTATCGGATGGCTCCGGCCAAATTGAAACATTTGAAGTCTCAACTCAAAGATTTACTAGATAAAGGTTTTATTCAACCTAGTATTTCTCCATGGGATACTCCGGTATTGGTTGTGAAGAACAAGGATGGCTCCCTTAGAATGTGCATTGATTATCGTCAACTCAATAATGTCACAATTAAGAATTAGTATCCTCTCCCTCAGATTGACGACTTGTTTGATAAACTCCAAGGTGCTAGCTACTTTTCTAATATTGACTTGAGGTCAGGGTATCAAAAACATAGGGTGAGAGGAGAGGATATGCCTAAAATGACATTTCGAACTAGGTATGTGCACTATGTATTCGTAGTGATGTTGTTTGGTGCCACGAATGCCTCGGCGGCTTTTATGGACCTAATGAATAGGGTGTTACAAAAGTACCTTGATTCCTTTGTGATTGTTTTCATTGATTATATTTTGGTATATTCGAAGAATAAGGGTGAACATATGGACCATTTGAGTGTGGTATTACAAGTCCTTATAAAACACCAACTATATGCCAAATTTCGTAAGTGTGAGTTTCTGTTGAGATCGGTGGCGTTCCTTGGTCATATCATCTCAAGTGAGTGTATTGAGGTCGATGCAAAGAAAACCGAGGCGGTTATGAATTGGCCTAGACCATTGACCCCAACAGACATTAGAAGTTTCTCAGGTTCAACCGGGAACTATAGGAGGTTTGTGGATGGATTTACGTCCATTGCTTCTCCTTTGACTACCTTGACCCAAAAGAGTGTTAAATTTCAGTGGTCGAAGACATGTGAAAGAAGCTTCAAAATTTTTAAAGATAGGCTTACCTCCGCTCTGTTGTTGACTCTACCGAAGGGTACCAAGGGTTTGTGGTATATTTTGATACAAACCTAGTGGGTTTCGGGTGTGTTGTTATGCAACATGGGAAGGTAGTAGACTATGCCTCTAGACAACTCAAAGTGCATGAGAAGAATTATCGAAATCATGACCATGAATTAGCGGCCGTAGTGTTAGCCTTTGAATATATGGAGGCATTAATAGTATGGTGTAAATGTGGATGTGTATATCAACAGTAAAATCCTTAAATATGTGTTTATTCAAAAGGAGTTGAATCTTCAACAAAGAAGATGGATGGAATTGTTGAAAGATTACGATAAAAGTGTTCTCTACCAGCCCGACAAGGCTAATATGGTTGTGGATACTTTAAGCCGTATGAACATGAGTAGTGTGTCTCATGTTGAAGAAGGTAAGAAAGACCTAGTTAAGAAGGTTCATAATTTGGACAGATTGGGTGTTCGGTTGGAAGATTCCCTAAATAGTGGTTTTATGGTTCTTAACAACTCCGAGTCATCCTCAGTGGTTGAGGTGAAGTCTAAACAACATATTGATCCTCTATTGATGGAGTTGAAGAAATATATACTTAGTAAGTTGAATGAGTCATTCCCAAGGGGGGGATGGTGTGTTAAGGTACCAAAATACATTTTGTGTACCAGATTTTGATGATTTTAGGAATAGGGTGTTACAAGAAGCTCATGGTTCCCTATATTTTATTCATCCAGGTTACACAAAAATGTATCGTCATCTTAGAGAGGTATATTGGTGGGATGGCCTAAAAAGTGACATAAAGGAGTTTGTAGCTAAGTTTCAGAATTTCCAACAAGCTAAAGCTGAACATCTAAAGCCTAGTGGTCCAAATCAAGAAATAGTGTTCCTACTTGGAAGTGGTAGGAAATTAATATGGACTTCGTTGTTGGGTTGCATCAAACCCGGAGGCAAAATGACTCAATTTTGGTTATTGTGGATAGATTAGCGACATCCACTCACTTTATCCCCGTCAAGTCTACCTAGTCGGCAGAGGATTATGCAAGGATCTACATAGATGAGATTGTGAGTCTTAATAGGATCTCTTTGTCAATCATATCGAATAGATGTGCACAATTTACTTATCGTTTTTGGAGGTCTTTTCAAAAAGGGTTGGGTACACAAGTAAAGCTTAGCACCGCTTTTCATCCCCAAACGGATGGTCAAGCGGAGCATAGTGTTCAAACCCTAGAGGCTATGCTAAGAGCTTGTGTGATAGACTTTAAAGGGAATTGGGATCACATGTCGTTGATTGAGTTCTCCAATAATAATAGCTATCATTCGAGTATTTTCATGGCTCCATTTGAAGTGCTTTATGGTAGAAGATTTAGGTCTCCAGTTGGGTTGTTTAAAGTTTGTGAGTCTTCACTCATTTGTCCCGAAATAGGTTATGAAGCTTTGGAGAAAGTTTGGGTTATAAGGGATAGGTTGAAAACAGCCTATAGTCAGCAAAAAACATATGCCGACTATAGAAGAAGATACCTTGAATTGGAAGTAAGTGATAAGGTGTATTTGAAAATTTAACCTATGAAAGGAATCATGAGATTCGACAAAAAGGGGAAGTTAAGTTCCCAGTATTTGGGTCCGTATGAGGTGTTGCTAATGGTCAGAATGGTTGCATACGAGTTGAGATTACCTAGTGAACTAGCTTCGGTTGATGCGATATTCCATGTATCCATGCTTAAGAAGTGCATTGATGATCTCGTGTCCATATATCTAAGAGGAGTACAATATTTGGACATAGCCATTACAAGTACAATATGCCATTATATGCTTATATCAATAGTCTCAAATGATAAAGGAAGGAAACAAATGTCGTTAAACATAACAATCCTACTAATTAGATAGATGGCACAATGCTCGAACATTGAGGACTCACCAATAACTTGAAAGATGTCCATGTCTTCTTCCATTTGTACTCAAATAACGTCAATGGCACGAACATACATATTATTAGAAATATAAAGTCTATGGGTTAGTACAACCACTTGTTTGAAGTGTGGAAACATATGCACATAAAACCATTTGACCACATGCATGAAAAGGACCATTTCTTTGGAAACATGCTAGGTCATTTAAAAAGCCTTTATGGACACACAATAACATATACACGTCAATAAGCATCACATCACTTAAGACCATATCATAAACAACACAAGACAAACATCATCACAATTCCATATCAATATGAATAGCATCATCATAAGGTTATCTCAACATGAATAGCTTCAACATTAAAGTTATAACCACAATTCATGTCGACTTCATAACATCATCATACAAGACCCTTACAAAAATCCCATCCCAAGCCTACAAGTGCAATGCTCATGTGAAGCCTCATAACCCAACACAATCAAGTAAACTAGAAAAAGAATCATAAGTAATGCCTTGCTTCATGTAACATAACCATCATGTGTAATCATCTTCATAT
This sequence comes from Solanum sitiens, assembly GCA_016801875.1. Taxonomy (NCBI): domain Eukaryota; kingdom Viridiplantae; phylum Streptophyta; class Magnoliopsida; order Solanales; family Solanaceae; genus Solanum; species Solanum sitiens. The sequence continues at coordinate 929,510 of JABWTJ010000365.1, read as the reverse complement.
AAAGTAACTTAGGCCAATATCATGTTCATCAATCTGACCAACATCATGTAAGATCAACATCATATAGAGTTAACATCTGTACATATCATGATATGATTAGTGCATAATAATATACGAACAACGTCCTAGGACTCCCCTCAAGATGAGGATAGCAGGACTTTATGTCATCCTCTGTCTCCCATGTTGCACCCTCAACTAAGTGGTTTATCCATAGAACTTTCATGGAGGGCACCTCTTTATTCCTCAACTTCTTAACTTAACAATCCAGTATCTCAACCGGAACTTATTCATAAGAAAGGTCTTCATTCACCCCTAACCCTTCAATATGGAGAATGGACAACGGATCACCTAAACACTTCTTGAGCATGGAAACATGAAATATAAGTGAACATAAGCTAGTTCACAAGGTAGTTTCAACTCATAAGCAACCATTCCGACCCGTTGAAATATCTCATAAGGATCCTACATATTGGGGACTTAACTTCCCCTTTTTACCGAATATCATCACCCCTTTCATAGGTGAGATCTTCAAGTACACCCTATCACCCACTTCAAATTCAATGTCTCTTCTCCTATTGTCGGCATAAGACTTTTGCCGACTATAGGGTGTTTTCAGTCTCTCCCTTATCACATTAAATTTCTCCAAGGCTTCATAGATTATCTCGGGACTAAGGAGTGACGACTCACCAACCTCAAACCACCCAACTGGAGACTTACATATCCTACCATAGAGTGCTTCAAAAGGTGCCATGGCAATATTTGAATGGTAGTTATTATTATAAAAGAACTCAATCAACAACAAGTGATTTTCCCAATATCCCTTGAAATCAATTACACAAGCGCTGACCCTATATTCTAGGGTTTGAATGGTACATTACACTTGACCATCCGTTTGATGATGAAAAGTGTTGCTAAACATTAGTTGAGTACGTAACCCTTTTTGAAAATACCTACAAAAATGAGAAGTGAATTTAGCACCTCTATCCGATATGATGGATAGAGGGATCCCATGTAGGCTCACAACCTCATTAATGTACATTCTAGCATTATACTCAACCGAATATGTAGACTTGACGGGGATAAAGTGATCGGATTCTATCAACCTATCCACAACAACCCATATAGAGTCATTTTTTCTATGTGTCCCCAGCAAACCCACTACGAAGTTCATATTAATGTCTTCCTCTTCCAAGACGAAACATGCATTTCTTGAGTCAAACCACCCAACTTTTGATTCTCGGCTTTGACTTGTTGGTAATTTGGACGCCTAGCCACAAATTCCGTAATGTCCGTTTTTAAGCCTTCCCACCAATAAACCTCTTGAAGATCACAGTACATCTTGGTGGCACCCGAATAAATACAAAATTGGGAACCATGCGCTTCTCCCAAAAATCGCTTCCTCAAATTATCAACATCCAGCACACACAACCTAACTTGGTACCTAAGCACACCATCCCTCCCTTAGGAGAATGACTCATTAAACGTACGAGAAAACGAATCCTTCAACTCCATCAATAAAGGATCAAGATGTTTTTTAGACATCAACTCAACCACTAAAGACGATTATGAGTTATAATGGACCATAAAACCACCATTTGGAGAATCTTCCAACCAAACACCGAACCGAGCCAACAGTGAACATCCCTCACTAGGTCTCTGTGGGCTTGTTCCACATGAGACACATTACCCATAGTCATACTACTTAGAGCATCCGCAACCATATAAGCCTTTTTTGGGGTGGTAGAGAACACTCATGTCACCTTTAATATTTCCAACAATCTTCTTTGTCGGAGATTCAACTCCTTTTGAGTAAACACATATTGAAGACTCTTGTTATAGTTAAATTCATACACATGTAACCCATAGAGATAATGCCTCTATATTTTCAAGGCAAACAACACGACCGCTAATGCAAGAATATGAGTTGGGAAGTTATTCTCATGCACCTTGAGTTTCCTAGACGCATAAGGTATGACCTTACCCTGTTGCATAAGGACACAACCTAAACCTACTCAGGAAGCGTCATAATACACCATAAAATCCTTGGTACCATCCGGTAAGATCAAGAACAAAGGGGAGGTAAGCTTATCTTTTAACTCTTGGAAGCTTCTTTCACAAGCCTTCGATAACTCAAACATCACCTTCTTTTGAGTTAATGTTTTCAAAGGAGATGAAATAGACTCAAACCAATCGACAAACCTTGTATTGTACCCGGCTAGACCCAAGAAACTTCTAATATAGGTTAGAGCCAATGGTCTAGGCCAATTTTTAACCGCTTCCGTCTTTCTCGGATCGACCTCTATACCCTAACTAGAGATGATATGACCAATAAACGCAACAGATCTCAACAAAAATTCACTCTTGTTGTACTTAGAAAAAAGTTGATGTTCCTTGAGGACTTGAATACCACCCTCAAATAGCCCATATGTTCATCCTCACTCTTAGAATATACCAAGATGTCATCAATAAAGACAATTACAAGGGTATCAAGGTAATTTAGGAACACTTTATTCATTAGGTCCATAAAAGTAGCATGGACATTTTTCAACCCAAATGACATAACTAGGAACTCATAGTGACCATATCTAGATCGTAAAGTCGTTGTGGGAATATCTTCACCTCTCACCCTATGTTGGTGATATCCCGACCTCAAACTAATCTTCAAAAGTAGCTTGCCCCTTAGAGTTGATCAAATAAATCATCAATCCTAGGGAGAGGGTACTTGTTATTTATGGTGACCTTATTGAGTTGACAGTAACCAGTGCATATCCTAAGGGAGCCATCCTTTTTTGGCACAAACAACATTAGAGCACCCAATGGAGAAATACTAGGTCGAATGAAGCATTTGTCTAGTATATCATTGAATTGGGTCTTCAACTCTTTCAATTCGTCCGGTGCCATCCATAAGGAGGAATTGAAATGGTGTTCGTATCCAGCAATAAGTCAATACTGAAGTCAATTTCCCATTCAGGAGGAATTCCGGGAAAGTTATCAAGAAAAACATCTGGAAAGTCCTTATATATGGGGACCGACTCTTGAGGAGGAGTTTCGAAGTCTAGGTCCTTGACCCTTACAATATGGTATAGACACCCTTTAGCGAACATATTACAAGCCTTTAGACAAAAATAATACGACCTATAAGAGTTGAATTTCCCCCTTCCACTCTAACAAGGTTTCATTTGGAAAATTGAACTTAACCACCCTTGTTTTACAATTTCTTTCCAGCAAAACAATCATGCAACCAATTCATTCCCAAGATGACATGAAAATCAACCATATCAAGTTGTACCAAGTCTACCTTAGTAACTGTATTGGGCAGCATTATAGGACAACTCCTATAGACTCTTTGAGCAATAACCACTCACCCACCGGGGTAGTAAATAGAAAATGGTTCAATTAAGTTATAAGGAAATATATCAAACTCCATGGTTAATAAAGGAGTCAAAAATGATAGTATGGCAACGGATCAATTAAAGCATAAACATTTATAGAAAAGACTTGTAGCATACCGTTGACAACTAATGTACCGTGGTTTCACGGTACTTTCAATGCTTTTTACTTAAGAATGTTGTGTGTCTAGAGACTTTTTATAGTAATTTTAATACGTTTTTATCTTTGTTTTGCAGGAACGTTGTCCAAAACCAGAACGCAGAAGGCTGTGGAGATTTAGTGCAGAAAGTGACCCACAAAGGCCATTGATGGTCCGTCGTTCCATCGACGGACCGTAGATGGTGACCGTCGATTAGAGGTTTAGCAATATGGAAGCAACTTGGGGAATTCTAACAAAGTGTGGGGCTACAGAAGGATCGACAGTCCATCGATTGTGTAACACCCTAAAACAAACTAAGGTGAACTAGAGCTTCGTGGTTGTTTCTTGAGTTAATTTTATGTTAAAATGAGTTACTTTAGTTTCCTTAAGCAGTGTGTTAATCTCGTTTAAGTTTGGAGGTCAAATGACCAAAACGTCCATGACATTCAAAAGGTGTTCTTTAGAAAGTTCTTGTGTGTCTTGAGGTGTTTGAGTGAGTTTTACGTGTTCGTTTTGCTTGAAACTTGTATGAGATTTACTAAGACCTACACGACCATGTTTAGTGGTTTAACGTTCAGGCAAAACCCCACCTAGGACCCACAAGGAGGGGCCCTAGAGAAGGTCTCAAGACTTGGACCAAACTACCAAAGCAGTGACCAAAGGACGGTCCGTTGGTCCACCAACGGTCCATCGACCATGGGCGTCGATTTGACCTGCAAGGCAGGATGGCCAGGCTCTAACTGGAGATAAGTCTCAACCAACGACACCCAACCAATGGATAGTCGGTTGAAAAATGGTCCGTCGGTCCCTATCTGTCGATTGGGCATGAAAGCCTACAAGTTGGTGAGTTGCAGTCCCAACCAACAACACCCCATCAACGGGGCGTCAGTTGACAAATGGCCCGTCAGTAGGGATCCGTCGATGGGTCCTGCCAAAAGCTGCAACGTTTCACTGTGAGGGCTTGGGGTGTATTGTAAATTCACCCTAAGTCTTTTATGACCCTAGGATGATATTTTTTGAGTTTTTACGTTATATTAGATTATTTTTAAGTCCTAGACATTCAAGACGCCTCACTTCAAAATTCAAACTCTCTCTCTAAAAACAAACTCTCTCAATGTCACCATTGGAGCTAGAAGTCAAGGAGAGCTAGGAGGGCTGGTTTTGACGTGTTTCTTCACCAAAATCATTAGGTTTTCTTTAATTTGAGCTATGGTATCTATCCTTGAACTCTCTTCTATTCAAGGAGTCCCTTCTAATGGATTTTTAAAAAGGGTTTTCAACCCTAGTTTCTTCTATCTTCAAATCTAAATATGGGTCTTGCATGAAAACGATTCTAATGATTCAAAAATGATGTATCTAAGGTTAGTTGATTATTTTAATGCTAAAACCTAAATGAAATCATGTTAAAGCTTTTCATCAAATGTTGGCTTAAGAAATGGGTTAAGTGAGCATGTTTGTGTAGTGAATGAGCTTTGGTTTTCTTGTGTTGTTATTTTGGTTTAGCTACTACCCTAAGGGACTTATTATTATTAAATATTGAGAAAATTATTATAGGTGATGAAGACTTGGTTAAATGGTGAGTTGTTTATATTGTATAGTTCTTATTATATATTGCTCTTGAGTGGTATTGTCCACCTTCTTGGTGGCGGTGTTTACTTGATGAACTTGATATTACTTAGTATGTATTATGAATGTGGATTTGAAGGTCTTATATGTTAAATGAAGAGATATTGAAAATGGGTCTTGTATTGTGTTTTGTAAAGCTTCAATTGTATGTTTGACCTAGATTATGCCTAAACGAAGTATATGATTATGTGAAGCATGTAAGGTGTGTGAGTTGATGAATGAAGGTCTAAAGCATGTATAGAAGTTCATATGAATGAAATGATGCTTATATGCAAGGTGTGCTCATATGTACACACACACTTAATTGAATGAATGATGTTAAGTTGAGTTAAAAGGGGATTCTTGGGGTGGACACTCTTCGTGAGTTGACATGAAGTGTCTAGTAGCAACCTCACTACATCCTAAGAGCTTTCAAAGATAGGTCGGAGGATGAATACCCTTCATGAGTTGAGATGTGTAGTTCACTAGTTATCCTTAACCCATAGTTTATAATATTTAGAATCCATGGAGGATGAATACCCTTTTTACATGTTTTCGCATATGCCACACTTAGTACATTGTCTGTACTAACCCCATACTTTTCTATGCATTATAAGTATAGGTTGGAAGCTTTTGAATGTTTGAAGGTGAAGCTTGGGAAATCTACTCTCTCAAGATTTGGTATGTCCTCATATATTTGAGGACGTAGTCTGCGTTTCAAGTTTTATTAGTAAGACTTATTATGTATTTTCTTTTAATGTAAAGGGTTGTGTCCCTAAGATAGTATGTCATGTCTTTCATTTCGCTTGTGATCGATGAGAGTCTCTATGTATTTACGAAAGACTTCCTTTATTTAATTATTCATGAAAAGTTTTAAATTCTGCACTACGTTTCATGTCTTATTTGATGAACGGTAGTTAAAGGGCTTGTTTGACACCCCAAGGGGTCAAGTACGCCCGGTCACGATCCGAGGGTTATTCTTAGCTTCTTGGGGGTGCTTTCGGGTCGTGAAAGATTTGGTATCAGAGCATATTATTTTGAGAAATAGTTTAAGGTCTAATAGTCTCACAAGCCACATCTAGTAGTATCTTAGGCATTGGTGTGAGTCGCGACACATCCATGGAAAAGAGGCTATAGATTCTAGAAGTTTCACTTTCCTCTCTATTCTAACATCGTGGCTTAAAGTTGAGTTTTATAAGGTGTCTTTTCTTAACCTCTTATATTTGTGTTTATAGGACATGAATACAAGGAGATCAACTACTAGAAGGGACGAGGGAGGTGTAGCTAATGAGAAGATCCCTCCCCGTGCTGACCAAGTTCTTATTGTTGGCCTAGAGGAAGAGAATGTGGAGGTTCCTCTTCAAGAACCTCAAGTTCCTTCGGAACCCCAAGGGACTCAAGTGCAACATATTCCTCAAGCTCCTTTTGTTGATGGTGATATTATTAATGCGGAGTTGAGGGCTGCCCTAATGAACTTGACCCAACTCTTGACGGCTCAAGATCATGTCGTCAACAATGACTTTGTTGCCCAAGTTAATCAAGGAGATACACCCAAACCAAATGCTAGTACTCCCGCTTCTAGAATTTGGGATTTCATTAGGATGAACCCTCCAACTTTTCATGGCACTAAGGTGGATGAATATCTACAAGGTTTCATAGATGAGGTTTTCAAAGTGGTGTATGCTATGGATGTGACCCCTGGGGAGAAAGCGGAGTTAGCCGCTTACCAACTTAGGGATGTTGCTCAAGTGTGGTATGAGCAATAGACGGGTGAGAGAACCTTTGAAAGAGGTATGGTTGATTGGGAGGAATTCAAAGAGGCTTTCCTAGATAGGTTCTTTCCCCTAGAGTGGAGGCATAAGAAAATGGTTGAGTCGTGAATCTTCGTCAAGGGGGAATGAGTGTGCAAGAGTACTCTCTCGAAATCACCCAACTCTCTAAGTATGCCCTAACCATGGTAGCCAACCCTAGGGATAGGATGAACAAATTTGTTATGGGAGTGTCTAGCTTGGTGGAGAAAGAGTTCCGTACAATGCTTTTTAATGACATGGATATTTCTAGGGTCATGGTTTATGCACAAAAAATTGAGGAGTCCAAAATTAGGGAGGTAAGGCAAGAGGGTAAGAAGCCTAGGTCGGATGATTCTAGTCACTAAAATCCTATGAATATGTTCTATCATCAAGATTCTTTCGTGGGGAACAAGAATAGGGCTCCAAACCAACATTCTCAAGGTGGTGGCCACACTTTTAAAAGGGCTAGGTGTCCTACTTGTGGAAAGCAACATTCGGGTAAGTGTCTTGTCGGAACGGATGGTTGTGTTAGTTGTGGTAGCAAAGGCCACAAGATGAGGGACTGCCCTAGCATCAAAGCAAGAGGTAAATATGCCAATCAAGCTTCCCTAGATCCTAATGCTCCCAAGAAGAACCCTTCCTAGGGGATGGGAGCTAGGAAGGATAACTAATTCGGAGTTGATGGTCTTGGTAAGCCTTAACCCTTTATGATTGTTGTTTTTATGTTATGAAATTATTTTATGTGGTTTTATAGTTCATATGATCATGTAATCTTTATGAATTGCTCAAAGAATGAATTCTTGAAAAATTTAGGCATGCAAACAGCGTTACAGTGATGCTCACTTTAAGTTTTGTGAATTTTGAGAAAATTTGTTTTGTCTGGAATTGAAGTTTCAATGTGTGAAAAAGTGTTGTATATGAGCATTTTTAATGTTGGAGAAGGTAGTTCCTCCATAAGAGAAGGTTAAGAATGTATTTTGACTTTGCGAAGTTTGGCAAAAGTTGCCTATGTTGCTAAGTGTATGAAAGTGTGAAATGATGCTCCTTGTTAGTTGATGTTGTGAGTTTGAATGTTTTGATCATGATTGTAATGTTTTATGTGATTCTAAGAGAGTCCTTGGTTGTTCTAGAGTTTTAGTGTCATTCGAGGATGAATGTTATTCTAAGTGGGGGAGAATGTAATGCCCTAAAATGAACTAAGGTGAACTAGAGCTTCGTGGTTGTTTGTTGAGTTAATTTTAAGTTAAAATGAGTTAATTTAGTGTCCTTAAGCAGTGTGTGAAGCTTGGTTAAGTTTGGAGGTCAAACGACCAAGAACGTCCATGACGTTCGGAAGGTGTGCCTTAGAAAGTGCATGTGTGTCTTGAGGTGTTTGAGTGAGTTTTACGCGTTACTTTTGCTTGAAACTTGTATGAGATGTTCCTAAGACCTACACGACCATGTTTAGGGGTTTAACGTTCCGGCACGACCCCACCTAGGACCTACAAGGGGGGCCCTAGAGAAGGGCCCAAGACTTGGACCAAACTACCAAAGCAGTGACCAAACGATGACCCAAAGTACGGTCTGTTGGTCCACCAATGGTCCATTGACCATGGGCGTCGATTGAACCTGCAAGGAAGGATGACCAGGCTTCAAATGGAGCTAAGTCTCAACCAAGGAGACCCAACCAACGGATCGTCGGTTGAAAAACGGTCCATCGGTCCCCATCCGTCAATTAGGAATGAAAGCTTGAAGGTTGCTGAGTTTCAGTCCCAACCAACTACACCCCATAGACGGGGCGTAGATTGACAAACGGCCCGTCAGTAAGGAACCGTCGATGGATCCTGCCAAAAGCTGCAACATTTCACTGTGAGGGCTTGGGGTGTTTTGTAAATTCACCCCAAGTCTTTTATGACCCTAGGATGATATTTTTATGGTTTTTAAGTTATATTAGTTTAATTTTAAGTCCTAGACCTAGAAAATACCCCTCACTTCAAAATTCAAACTCTCTCTAAAGACAAACTCTCTCAAAGTCACCATTGAAGCTAGAAGTCAAGGAGAGCTAGGAGGGCTAGTTTCGACGTGTTTCTTCACCAAAATCATTGGATTATCTTTCATTTGAGGTATGGTATCCATCCTTGGACTCTCTTCCTTTCAAGGAGTCCCTTCTAATGGATTTTTAAAAAGGCTTTTCTACCCTAGTTTCTTCTATCTTCAAATATAAATATGGTTCTTGCATGAAAACATTTCTAATGATTCAAAAATGATATTTGTATGGTTAGTAGATGATTTTAATGCTAAAACCTCAATTAAATAATGTTAAATCTTTTCATCAAATGTTGGCTTAAGAAATGGGTTAAGTGAGCATGTTTGTGTAGGGAATGAGCTTTGGTTTTCTTCTGTTGTTATTTCTGTTTAGCTACTGCCGTAAGGGCCTTATTATGATGAAATATTGATAAAATGATTATAGGTGATGATGGATTGGTTAAATGGTGAGTTGCTTATATTGTATAATTCTTATTATATATTGCTCTTGAGTGGTATGGTCCACCTTCTTGGTGGCGGTGTTTACTTGATGAACTTGATATTACTTAGTATATATTGTGAATGTGGTTTTGAAGGTCAAATATGTGAAATGAAGAGATATTGAAAATGGGTCTTGTATTGTGTTTTGTGAACCTTGAATTGTATGTTTGACGTAGATTATGCCTAAACGAAATATATGATTATGTGAAGCATGTAAGGTGTGTGAGTTGATGAATGAAGGTCTAAAGCATGTATAGAAGATGATATGAATGAAATGACTCTTATATGCAAGTGTGCTCACATGTACACGCACACACTTAATTGAATGAATGATGTTACGTCGAGTCAAAAGGGGAGTCTTGGGGTGGACACTCTTTGTGAGTTGAGATGAAGTGTCTAGTAGTAACCTCACTACATCCTAAGAGCTTTCTAAGATAGGTCGGAGGATGAATACCCTTCATGAGTTGATATTTTGTATTCACTAGTTATCCTTAACCTATGGTTTATAATGTTGAGAATTCGTGGGGAGTTATGCCTAGAACCGAGAGGATATGAAGAAGGGGTGGTTACACTTCGTTGGTTGAGATGTTGTATCCAATGTACCTCTTGAGATGCGAACTCCTCATAAGTAGAGAATGATTTACTTAGTAGCAATCTCCTTATCCCTTAACTATGTGCCCACATAGGTGTAGCTATTGGGAAAGCCATGTAAAAGCTAAGAAGTATAACCTTACTCTAGGCAACTGAGGATCCCTCATCCGATAGGGGTTAATATAGGGATTCCATGTCTAGCTCTCATGGTGTTTGTCGGTTAAACTACCCCCCCACAAAAGTAATGAAAGTAATAAGTTTTCTAAAAGCATGTGCTACTTATGTGAATGAATGAACTAAGTCTTCTAAAAGAACGTGCTATTTAGGGTAGTTGGTGGTATGGGACGCTACCTATCCATTGCACTAAGTAGGACCTTCCAAAAGGGAAGACTTGGTGCCAAACCTTCTAAAAGAGTGTACTACATAGGATTGGTGGTGGTATGGGACGCCATATACTCGTTGCACTAAGTAGGCATTCTGAAAGGGAAGTCTTTGGTGTTTTGTTGGGTGTTCTTCTTATGTCTTGTGATTTGAGTGGCGACTTGTTCTCCCAAGGTGAGTAAGCCGAAAGGGGTAGTCTTGAGGATCGCTTTGGTGTGCATTGAAGGAAGTGTTTAGACGTTTCCTTCATGTGTTACCTTGGAGATTCTTAGGATTATCCTTCGGTAGGGAAACTCCTACGGATATGAGTTCACTTCCTCATTGGCAATACCTTGGAAGTTCACCATTGTTGGAGTCTTTTTAGTTTACTGTAATGGTTTTAGTAATTCACTGTAATGTTCTAAATAGTCACTGTTACATCAAAATTTTGGCTTACTGTAATCGTTGGAGGTTTACTGTAAAGGGTGACTTATGTTCAAAATTTTGGGAATCCTTATTTGAGTGTTAAATGATGTTCCTTATATTATTTTGCTTCTAAACTCATGAATGTTATAATGGCATGAAATCTTATTTTACTAAATGTCCCTTTTTACATGTTTTTGCATATGCCATACTTAGTACATTGTTTTTACTAACCCCATACTTTTCTATACCTTATAAGTATAGGTTGGAGGCTTTTGAAGGTCTGAAGGTGAAGGTGAAGGATGGGAAATCTACTATCTCAAGATTTGGTATGTCCTCATATATTTGAGAACATAGTCTACGTTTCCTAGTTTTATTATTAAGACTTATTATTTATTTTCTTTTAATGTAAAGGGCCGTGTCCCTAAGATAGTATATCGTATCTTTAAGTTTTCTTATGAAGATGACATTCTCTAAGTATTTATGAAAGACTTCCTTTATTTAATTATTCGTGAAAACTTTTAAATTCCGCACTACTTTTTATGTCTTATGTGATGAACGATAGTTAAAGGGCTTGTATGAGACCCAAAAGGGTCAAGTACGCCCGGTCACGATCCGAGGGTTAATCCTAGCTTCTAGGGGTTGCTTTCGGGTCGTGACAGATTGATCGACGGACCGTCCTATTGAATCGTCTACCTGATCAGAGATTGTCCTAGTACCCGATGTTGAAGAAAAGCTAAGTATGGAAGGACGAGAAGCATCGATGAACCGTAGGTGAATCGATGGACCGTGTTGTTGGTCCGTCGATTGGATCAGAGAAGATCCAAAGTTAAGGCTGAAGAAAAATGCTAAGTCTGGACTTACAGAGGCAGTCGATGGTCTGTCGTTTCTATGGGGGTCGTCGATTGAAGCCGCGTTTTACAAACTTTCCTTATTTGTTTTCCTTTTACTTTAGGACAATGTTTTTATAAATAGGCAAGAAAACCTCGGTTTTGGAGTTGAATTCTTTTACTATTTTCATAGTTTTTTTCTTGGAGATTTGTTTTGCAACTTGGGCAATAATTAAAGTATCCGAAATAGGTTTTCACGTGATTTTTGTTGTTTCAAGTTGAATTTTAGGATTTTCTTCGAATTTGTCAAAGTAAGTTCCTGATTTCTTGTTTATCAAATATGAATTGTGTTCTTCTAGGCATGGGTAACTAAATCCACAACTAGAGTTGTGGGAACCATGTGTGATTAACAAAGTAAAACTAGCTAAATAACAATTCTCGAATAGGTTCTTGCATGCATTGATAATTCTTTCACTTAGAAGTCCTTTTTAACGAGTGCACGCGTTAGAACTCACCTTTTATCTACTTGCTGGACCAAGGGGGTAGTTTATAGGAAAAGCATTATCAACATAGATTTAGTGGGATATTATCTATTAGGCTAGTTTTGATTGGTGCGAAGTAATAATTAAGCAATAAATCAAATATGATGCTTAATATGAAGTAAAGGTAAGGGTTAGTAACTTAGACACACGTAGCCGGACCAAGGTACGGGGTGAAATTCTCTAAATGTCTGACCAAGGATTTAGAGATACGTAACTTACCACTTTGCTTGTAAAACACTAGGAAAGAATTGTTATAGCTAGGATTACCGCGTTATTAACCTATGGGGAACACTTACACCCTAGTTTCTCTCATAACTTGCTAAACGCTAAAGTTTCACTCTTTCTACTTGTTTTACTTAGAAATAAATAAACACTTTTGTTTCACAATACCCCCCCTTTAATTACCTGTTTTCGGAAAGGACTTGAATAAATAGATGTAATTGTACATTGAAGTTAAGTCTAAACTATTTTCCTCGCGGGATAGACCTCAACCTACTTGTTGGGTTCTTTACTTGATACGACCGCTTACACTTCTTTAAGGAGTGTAATTTGAGCGTATCAAATTTTGGCGCCGCTGCCGGGGAAAGTGGCTTTTAGATTAACTTTAATAACATTACTGAATTTTAGTCAGCAATTTCCTAATTTTACTCTTTTCTTTTGTTTTTGTTTCTCTCAGGTGTAGCTCTAGTGTATGCCAAGTACACTGATCCGAGGAGAACCAACGCTTCCCTACGATCCTGAACTGAACCGGGCAATCTGCAGAATGAATAATAAATGGAACCCTGCTAATCCTGTTGATAGGAAAAATCGTCAGCCTTCACCACCGATTGATACTCACAATCAAGCGGTTGCAGAAAATCCACTTGATGATGCATTGAGGATGCAACCTCCCGTCCCACGCCCTCAAGAATTCAATAGAGGCAACGTGAATATCACTGATTCTTATGGGTCTCTTGTCCTATCTCCTATACCATAGGGTCACACATTCATGGTAAATAGTAGTTTAATACAGATGCTCACCGCAAGGGATTTGTTTTTAGGGCTACCATCTAAAGATCCACATGCTCACATCGTAAAAGTGAGGTCCGTGTGCAAAAGTTGTGCAACAGGCCGGCTTTGGATATGAACGTCATCGTGTTAAGATTATTCCCTCTCTCACTAACGGGAGAGGCCACGATATGGTTTACTGAGTTGCCCTATAATTCTATCTATACTTGGGATCATTTGAGGGATGTGTTCCTAGCACGGTATTACCCGGTGTACAAAAAGCTCAACCACAAAGATAGAGTGAACAACTTTGTGGTATTGCCTGGGGAGTCGGTGAGTAGATCTTGGGATAGAATTACTACGTTCGTGAGAGGTGTGCCAAACCACCACATTGATGATGAGTCGTTGAAAGAGGACTTCTATTGGGGGAAAGATGATAATAATAAGGCAGTTCTTGATACTATTGTTGGTGGTTCTTATGGTGAGTGCACATATGCAGAGACTGCAGAGAAGTTGGATAAAACCTCCCGCAACAATAAGGCTTTGAGAAGTAGGATGTCGGACACTAGAGAAACACATTTGCAATGCAATCTACACACAATCTGGCCGCAGATTAGAATCAGGAAGACATGGCTCAGATGGGAACCGAGCTCGGGTTGGTATTAAAATATGTGACTGGAGGTGCAGAGAAAGTGAATACGGTGAATTACTTGACTAAACCATCACCGCCAGTGGATGACTACTACTATGAAGAGGATAATTATGCAGTGAATGAGAAGATGGGGTGTTTGAGACCAAACGCCCAAGACTCCAATCAGGAGAATTGGTGCCACGGTAAAGGAAATCAAGGTCATAATTATGGGAACTACAACAGAGAGGGCCACTATGTTCGAGATGGAAACTACAACCGGGGTAAGTATGGTAACAGAAACTATCAAAGTGGGCCCTATTTTCTGCCTCAAAATTGAGAACTTGCTCCTAAGGATGGTGGAGGTAGTATGGCGTGAGTTCAAGATATGTTGTAGAAGATGATGATGAGGTTTGATGCTAGTGATTAGCACACCAAGGAATTAATAGGTGATTTTGCTAATATAAGGAAAAGGTGGATGCACATGCGGTTTCTATCAAGCATCTTGAGTTACAAATGGCCCTATTGTCTACTACTGTGAACCCACGTCAACCGGGCACTCTTCATAGCAACACCATTGAAACCCAAAAAATGATGGACATTGCATGGCGATCACTACTCGAGGAGGTAAGAAAACAATCGATCCACCTATGTCGTCTGTAGTAGAAGATGTGGTGAGAAATGATGAAGATGTAGTTGAAACTAGTTGTGAATTGGTCGACAAAGCAGTGAAAGAAGTAGAGGTACCGCAAAAAGTGATCCACATTTCGAGACCACCACCACCATTCCCTCAGAGATTGGTGAAGAAGACTAAAGATGGTAAATATCGGCGTTTTATCACTATGTTGAAACAACTTTCAATCAATGTCCCTTTGATAAAAGCTCTAGAACAAATGTCAGGGTATGCCATGTTCATGAAGGATATGGTTACAAAGAAGAGATCGGTCAATTTTGAGGATGATGACTGAATGCAACATTGTAGTGCTATTGCTACAAGGTCTCTTGTGCAAAAGAAGGAGGATCCGGGTGCTTTCACTATTCCATGTACCATCGGATTATTGCACTTTTCTAAAGAACTATGTAATCTAGGTGCAAGCATAAATCTCATGCCTCTCTAAAATTACAAGAAGTTAGGTTTGGGTGACCCAAAGCCCACGCCAATGCGGTTACTGATGGCCGATTGAACGGTGAAGAGTCCCATTGGTATACTCCATGATGTGTTCGTGAAGGTGGACTCATTTATATTTCTTGCTGATTTTGTGATTCTAGACTATGAGGTGGACTTTGAGGTCCCTATTATTCTTGGGACGTCAATTCTTGCTACTGGTCGCGCCTTGGTTGATATGGAGGAAGGGTAGATGAAATTTCAATTAAATAATGAAGAAGCAATATTCAACATTCATAGGTCCATGAAGCAGAGTGGTGAGCTCGAAATGGTATCTGCTATATCTTATAGGGTTGAGATCACATCTGAGGTGCAAATTGAAGAGCGCCTTGGTGTTTGAGGAATTAGCGACAGTGATAATGAATTTTGAGAGTGTTGGTATTGAAGAGTATGGGTCTTTGGTTGCGGCACTTGAACGAGGTGAATATTGGTTCAAACCAAAGAAATTGGAGTTAGATACGAAGCATCGCGACTCTCCTTCCGCAAAACCATCTATTGAGGAGGCTCCAAAATTAGAGCTTAAGGCTCTAACACCTCATCTGAGGTATGTATTCTTGGTAAGAGATGACACTTTGCCATTAATTATTGCGTCGGATTTGAATGTGCAACAAGTAGAGTGTTTTGTGGAAGTTTTTAAGAAGTTCAAACGAGGCATTGGTTGGACTATTGCGGACATATTGGATTCCTCCCGATATTTGTTCACACAAAATCTAACTTATGCCCGATCAAAAAACAAGTATTGAGCACCAGAGACATTTGAATCCACTTACGCAAGAGGTAGTGAAGAAGGAGATCATTAAGTGGTTGGATGGCAGAGTCATATAACTTATTGCATATAATAGTTGGGTATGCCCTTTTCAGTGTGTGCCCAAAAAGGGGGGAATGAAAGTAGTTCCTTGTGAGAAGAATAAGCTTGTTCCAATGAGGCCGATGACCGGATGGAGAGTTTGTATGGATTACCGAAAGTTGAATGCATGGACTGAGAAGGACCATTTTCCTATGCCCTTCATGGATAAGATGTTAGATAGACTCACAAGAAAATGATGGTATTGTTTTCTGGATCGCTATTCTGGTTATAATCAGATTTCTATTGCACCGGAGGATCAAGATAAAACCACCTTTACTTGCCCTTATTGGACATTCGCATTCAAGAGGATGCCTTTTGGGTTGTGTAATGCACCCGCTACCTTTCAGAGATGTATGATGTCGATATTCTCGGATATGATGGAGGATACTATTGAGGTGTTCATGGATGACTTTTCAGTTGTTGGTCACTCCTTTGATAGGTGTTTGGTCACTTGGCCGAGGTCCTCAAAAGATGTGAAGATTGTAATCTTGTGATAAACTGATAAAAATGTCACTTTATGGTGAAAGAGGGTATAGTATTGGGCCATCGCATCACGGAGAAGGGGATAGAGGTTGATCGAGCAAAAGTTCAGGTTATAGAGAAACTTTCTCCACCCATCTCTGTAAAAGGTGTGAGAAGTTTTCTGGTAAATGCGGGCTTCTACCGGAGGTTTATTAAGGATTTCTCAAAAGTTGCACATCCTCTGTGCAAGCTATTTGAGAAAGAATGTAAATTTTATTTTGATGAATCCTGTCTAAAGTCGTTCGGAGAGTTGAAGGAGAAGTTGGTGTCTGCACCCATAATTATTTCCCCATATTGGAGCAAGCCATTTGAGGTGATGTGTGATGCTAGTGGTGTTGTTGTTGGTGTAATATTGGGGCGAAGAAGGGATAAAATCCTTCACCCCATCTATAATGCAAGTAAGGCCCTAAATGAAGCACAAAAGAACTACACTATCACTGAACATAAGCTCCTTGCAGTGGTATTTTCCTTCGAAAAATTTTGCTCCATTTTGCTTCGCATGAAAGTCATAGTGCATATTGACCACTCCGCTTTGAGGTTTTTGATGGCAAAGAAGGAAGTGAAACAAAGGATTATTAGATGGGTTCTACTACTAGAAGAATTTGATTTTGAAGTAAAAGATAGAAAAGGGACCCAAAATCAAGTTGTCGATCACTTGTTCAGATTGGAAGATGATGCCATGTAAGAGTTGGGTTAAAAGGCGAAAATTGATGATACCTTCCATGATGGCATGTATTGGCCGCCTCTCATGACTTGATTCCATGGTTCGCCGATTTTGCGAAATATCTGGCTAGTGATATAGTCCCATTTGACTTTTCATTCCATCAGAGAAAAAAGTTCATGCATGATGTGAAAAAGTTATTTTGGGATAATCCTTACTTATACCAGAGTTGTGCCGATTGTCTTATTCGTCGTTGCATTCTGTAAGTTGAGATGCTATGTGTTTTGGAGGCATACCACTCCTCGCCCGTGGGTGGGCATCATAGTGGCATCCGGAGTGCCCATAAGATTTTGCAGTTTGGGTATTATTGTACAACCATTCACCAAGATGCTCATGAGTTTGCCAAGTCATGTGATAGGTGTCAGAGATACGGAGGAATTTCGAAGAGACAAGAGCTCCCCTTTAATCCCATTCTAGTGATTGAGTTGTTTGATGTATGGGGCATTTATTTTATGAGCCCATTTGTGAGTTATAATGGGATGAAATATATACTTGTGGCAGTGGACTATGTGTAAAAATTGGTGGAAGTCATAACACTTGCCAACAATGAAGGGAAGAGTGTGATCGCGTTCTTGAAAAAGAACATCTTCTCCAGATTTGGCACACCTAGGGCCATTATTAGTGATGGGGGATCTCACTTTTGCAAAAAGTTATTCAAAGGGCTATTGAAGAAATATCGGGTTCGCCATAATGTGGCCACTCCGTACCATCCACAGACTAGTGGGCAAGTTTAGGTGTCAACAAAGAAATCAAGAAGATCCTGTCGAAAACTGTGAATGCCAATAGAACGGATTGGTCAAGGAGGCTTGATGATGCTTTTTGAGCCTACCGGATTGCATACAAGACCCCATATGTATGTTTCCATACAAACTTGTATATGGGAAGTCTTGTCACTTGCCAGTTGAGTTAGAGACCAAGGCCATGTGGGCAATAAAGAAACTGAAGATTGATTGGAATGAAGTAGTGGAACAGAGACTTAATGAGTTAAATGAGTTTGATGAGTCTTGCCTAAAAGCATATGAAAGTTCAGCAATCTACAAAGAGAAGATGAATAAGTAACATGACCAAAAGATTGAGAAGCGAGAATTTGCGGTTGGGGACTTGGTGCTTCTATTCAACTCTAGGTTACGATTATTTCCGGGCAAACTCAAGTCCAAGTGGACTAGGCCATTCCTTATTACTAAAGTATTCTCACATTGAGCGGTTGAGTTGGAGAACCCAGAGGGTGCAAGGTTCACAGTCAATGGGAAAAAAGTCAAGATCTACGTAGGGCATGCAGAGAGTGTTCATGAAGTGGTTGAAGCATATCACCTTTATGAAGTATGAGTAATCAAGGATCATGTGTCGTGCCGCGATATTAAATCAAGCGCTTCTTGGGAGGCAACCCAAGGTGTATCCTCTAGCCAACAATATATATATTTTTTTATGAATATTTGCATTGTCGTGTTTCATTTTTGTTTTATTCACAGTCATGTGTTATTTTTTAGTGTGTTGGATAGATAATAATTTAGGGTCAGTGTCTCAAAAGTGTACAAAAAAAAAAAAGAATAGCTTAATGGGTGTTCAATGTGCAGGGACCAAACAACACAATTCTACAGAAATTGGTCTTGTGCACATATCTACGGACCAATCTACGGGCCGTCGTTCAATAGAGGGACCGTTGATTGAGTCCGTAGATCCCAGGTATGTATGAAACTTTGGTCTAAATCTGTGTACAATCGACGGTCCAGTCGACGGTCTGTTGAATGACTTACGAACCGTCGACGGCGTATCGTCAGTTGAAAAAACCAGTGACCCGACGCGACTGGATATTTTAAAATAAAATCTATTCAGTTACCTTCCCATATATTTTCAAATTCCCTCCCAACCGTTTCCCTCCACTCATTCCTTTCTTTCTCTATTAACTCCCACAATAACTCCCTTCCAATTTCTTCCAAATCTCCACATCTCCCAAAATCCCAAAAATCCCAAAACACTAATCCCCTAGTTTCTACTCCGTCTCCCCTGTTTTCCCCGGTCATGTGTTCAAAGGCAGGCATGTAGTTTGGTTGTTTCAAGATCACCCACTCCACTACAGTTTACAGGTATTTCATTTCCCTCTACTTAATGAATTCTCATTCATTGCTTTTGTAACAAAGAAATTGTATGTGGGTCTTGACTAAGGGACAAAATTGCATGTTAAATTTAGTAAATTATGGGTTCTATGTCCCTTAGAATGATTTAATGTGAATGGGTTGGGGGTATAATCTATGTCAAGTGTTATATGATTGTTGATTTTCCGACTTAGGGTTTGATAGTCTCATAAAATCCATGATCAAAATTTGCAAAATTGAAGCCCTAAGGATGACTAATTGGTCTTATGATTTTTAGTATGTGTTGGGTGAACTTGTGATTTGCTTAAAATGGTCAATATGTGTTTTTAAAACCAAACACTGAAACATTTCTCTGACCAATAGCACGAGACCCCGTGTACGGACTGTTGGTTTATCGACGGACCGTCGATGGGGTACGTCGATGGCATAACTCTAAAACTTCTAACTTTGAAACAATGGAAGTGGAATACGTTTTGTCGATTGATCGACATACCGTTTTGCACGTCCATCATTTCCTACTGAAACCTGATTTGAGAGAGATTCTGAATAATTCTAAGTGTCCGACGACGGAAGTGGACTACGGTCCATCGATTGATCGATGGACCATTCTGCACGTTCGTCGTTTATAGCTAAGAGGTATGTAGGATGAAGACTTTTACAATTTTACTAGGTGTCCGTCGACAGACACCATCGACGGGCCATCGATAGTGCCCGCCTCCCATTTCTGTAATTCTGCAATAGACTGTGTCTTTTGTATCCAGGTCCTGTTTTGATTATGTTTCTTGTGTTTGTTGATTACAATGAGACTAACAACTTGTTTTTCAGGTACTTATGGCCCCCAAAACAGATATCCTCTATTGTAGGGGAAGGTCAAAGTCCGTGGCACCAACACGACGTTTTATTGGCACATCCGATGATAAGCGAGATCTGGAACACGTGCCCCAAGGCACCTGAACCCTAACACCAGCTGCTAGTGCCACTCAGGGAACCCCCAAGAAGGTGGTATCAGGTGTAGTCATTGCCTCCAAGTCTGATGAGGATCGCACATTGACTGGCACACCGTCTAGGTCTGCCTCAGGTTCTGAGAGAGCATCCCGCTTCTAAGAGGCCTCAGGTTCAGAGTCGGCCCATTCTACAGGGTCAAATGAGGCCACAACCTTTGGTTCCAGAACACCTGGAGCCACCAACCAAGAAGCGCCTGCCCGCCATGCCTCGTCTGATGAGGCCCTGAGTACGGAGTCTACTCTGGTACCCCTGCATGTGGTCCCTGCACCAGTTCCTGATGAGCTAAACTGGTGGCGCGTTTATGGACAATACCAGATCTACAGGGATGCGAAGATGTTGAATGATAAGGTGGTGATGACTCGGTTGGTGACGGTCAAGCACATAGCTCTTACCTCGAACCTGTACACTGTTCATGATGTGCATAGCTTGTTTACCCACCATAGGCTTGAGTGGATGGCAAGGAGAGTGGGGTCCTACAGTGAGGAGATTATGCGAGAGTACTATGCATCATACGCGGCGCTTCTCAGAGGTGCTTTGGACAGGCGGTAGCAACCCGCCAAACATAACCCACTCACACAGGTTGTGGTTAGAGGTTACCGGGTGGATATTTCTCCCATTACCATCTGCCTCTTTCTACATGGCACGATTATAGATGGGGCTTGGTCAAGAGTGGCCAATTTCAGAGGACCCGCGAGCAGAGAGAGTCCACCAAGAGGTGGCTTGTGCAGCAGCTATCAGTTGATGGAGAGGGAGCAGATTGGGTGTTACACCCCAAAGGCCTTATAAAGAAGGCCAACCTAGCTTTTGTGGCCAAGTTCTTCTGGTTGTTGGTCATGGTAGCAGCACTGGTAGCAGGGTTCTAGATCGACTTTTCCAAGTTGTTGATCACCGTTATACATGAGAGGGATTTTAAGCACTCTACCACTTACCCTTTTGCCTGCATGATTTTTCAGCTATGCAGGGATGCGGGAGTTCCCATTTGGCATTGTGATGTCCTCTGTACACCGACCGGTAATGTAGATGAGGCCAATATGGCGGCACCACGGAGAGGGCCCCGAGTTGATTTGCAGCCACTAAGTGAGAATTTGGCGGAGACGGTGCAGTTAGCCCAAGGGGGCTGATCATGCCGCTTTAGAGCCCACAGATACAACCCCGGTCGAGTCTTCCCCTCGCACTCATAGGGTACCCAGTTACTCCCGGTCCACTTACCCTTTTGCTTGCATGATTTTTCAGCTATGCAGGGATGCTGGAGTGCCTATTTGGCATTTTGATTTCCTCCGAGGTCATAGTGTTTGCTGCACTATTCAGTACTACCACTAGACCGCCAACTGAGCCACGTGAGCATACTAAAAGTCACAGTTACAGTCGTGCTACTGAGGGTGATGATGCCTATTATAGGAACAAGGAGCGGACAGATCTTGAGGCTGCCAGGAAAGCCTCTCTGATTGATGAGGAGACCTGTCAGATACGGGCGCGAGAGTTGGCTGCAGGGGCATCTAGTTATAGAGTGGAGGTTGTAGAGATGAGCACCACTAAGGGTCCAGAGATTGATGTGTGCACTACTGAGGGTATCCCTACTACTGAGGTCGTGGGTTTCGGGAAATCAGACCCGCCGACTTGTTGATCATCGGCGCTTTGCTCCTCAGGTTTGCTTCAACTACCACCCTATCTTTAGGTTTCTTATGCATTGGGGACAATTACATGTTTTTGTTGGGGGTGGGATAAAATGGAAAGTGAGTGATAGGGTGAAGTCTGAGTATCCCAACTCACAATCCTCTCTTATGGGTTTTCTTGCCTGTGTTCTTTTGCCCCAAAGAGACTTCTTATTTTACTATTGAACCGGCATGTGGTAACTTGTACACAATATGAAAGTGAAATATGAATCATGATGGTTAAACTTAAATGTTATCCCGTTCTAAGAAAGTACTTGCATGAATAGGTGTAAAGAAGTTGAATGTGTTGGCTCTAATCATGACATAGAGATGCACCACTGCATAACCGTCAATCTAACACTCTAACTAGATGTCCGATAATCTGATAGGGTAACGAGGTGTCTAGAGAGTGTGAGGAAATTTGATTGTTCCACTATTTGTACCTAGCTAGAACTTGCCCAGTTAGTCCTGCAAAAGGAATCTGTGTTAGACATTTAGGATAGGATCATAGGACCTTGTTCAAATTAGCGAATATCTATCCTAAAACAAAAAAGACCAAATGAAATTGTTATCCCTTTTTTATCCAAATATTTTGAGCTTATAATAGACCTCTCTTTTCTACACCAACTTATCTTACCTGGGTATAATGTGTTGGCCCTGGTCCCTCCTTGGACATGTGCACCTCAACTTACGCCAAAAGCATAAGTTGAGGGTGGCTAATGCAGAAATTGACCTCGTCTTGATGCTGACCCAACCTTGGGTACTGTGTACCTCGACTCATGGAAAGCTATAAGTTGAGAGTTGCTATAATGAGTGATGTCCCGAAAAGTGGGGATGAAAAGAGTAATGTGGAAAAGAAAAGAAACAGTGAACAAGAGAAGTGACTCAGTCAAAATTGTCAACTGAGTAAAGAAAGAAAAAGAAAGAAAGAGATTAAAGCATGAGAAAAAAGGGTGTTGAATAAAAAGAAGTAAAAGTCAATTTCACAAAAGAGAAAGAAAGGAGAAAACAAGGACAATATTACAACAAAAGAAAAAGTAGGACATAATAGACGAAGAAGGAGGAAGCTTAGTCGTAATGTCAAGGGGGGCAACAAGTCACTAAAATGTACCCATATGCATCATACTTTACCCTGAGCCTACGTTACAAGCCAAGAAAGTCCTATCGTGATCCTAAGAGTCTAATATGGTGAACTTATGCAGTGAAAATAACGGCAAGCCTATGGCGACAAGTACCAACTAGGTGTGAAATTGTTTTGAGCGTGAGAGTTGAATAATGATCCTTATACTCAAAGTTGAAATCATTGTGTGAAAAAAGAGGATATTTTATGAAGTGAGGGCACTATTTGCAATATCGGAGAGTTGGTACCTTGGCGAGAGATAAAAGAGTAGAGGTGTCGGTACGTGATGAGTCGTGTCATGGTCTGATCCACATGTGTAAGCCTATCAAGCCTAAGAGTAGAAACATGAACTAAAGAAACGAGAAAGTTGGGATTGATAGCCACGTGATTGCGAAATCTTAAAAGAGGATACTTGTGTACAAAGTGTTGTCTTGAGTCATAGTGCATCGCTTGAGGAAAAACAACGAATTTAAGTTGATGGTGTTGATGTACCGTGGTTTCACGGTACTTTTAATGTTTTTTCCTTAAGATTGGTGTGTGTCTAGAGCCTTTTTGTAGTAATTTTAATATGTTTTTATCTTTGTTTTGCTAGAAAGTTGTCCAAAACTAGAACGCAGAATGCTGTGGATATTTAGTGCAAAGAGTGACCCACGAAGGCCATAGACGGTCTGTCGTTTCATTGATGGACCGTAGGTGGTGACCGTCGATTGGAGGTTCAGGCATCTGGAAGCAACTCAGGGAATTCTGACCAACTGTGGGGCTACGGAAGAATCGTCGACCTAATCAGAGAATGTCCAGTACCCGATGTTGAAGAAAAGCTAAGTATGGACCGACGAGAAGCACGGACTGATCGTAGTTGAATCGACAGACCGTACTGTTGGTTCATCGATTGGATTAGAGAAGATGCAAAGTGAAGGCATAAGAAAAATGCTAAGTTTGGAATTACAGAGGCAGTTGACGGTGCGTCGTTTGATCGATGGACCGTCTGTGGGGGTCGTGGATTGAAGCTGCATTTTTGGACAATGTTTTTATAAATAGGGTAGAAACTTTATTTTTGGGGTTGGATTCTTTTACTATTTTGATAGTTTTGTTCTTGGAGATTTGTTTTGCAACTTGGGAAATAATTAAAGTTTCTGGAATCGGTTTTCAGGTGGTTATTGTTGTTTCAAGTTGAATTTATGGATTTTCTTCGAATTTGTCAAAGTAAGTACATGATTTCTTGTTTATCAAATATGGATTGTGTTCTTCTAGGCGTGGATAACTAAATCCACAACTAGGGTTGTGTGAACCATGGGTGATTAACAAAGTAAAACTAGCTAAATAACAATTCTCGAATAGGTTATTGCATACATTCCTAATTCTTTCGCTTAGAAGTATTTTTAACGAGTGCACACGTTAGAACTCGCCTTATTTCTACTTGCCGGACCAAGGGGGTAGTTAATAGGAAAAGCATTATCAACATAGGTTTAGTGGGGTAATATCTAATAGGCTAGTTTCCATTGGTGCGAAGTAATAACTATGTCATACATCGAATATGATGCTTAATATGAAGTAAAGGTAAGGGTTAGTAACTTAGACACACGTTGCCGGACTAAGGTATGGGGTAAAATTCTCTAAATGCCGGACCAAGGATTTAGAGATACCTAACTTACCACTTTGCATGCAAAACACTATGAAAGAATTGTTATAGCTAGGATTACCGCGTTATGAACCTATGGGCAACACTTACACGTAGTTTCTCTCACAACTTGATAAACACTAAAGTTTCACTATTGCTACTTTTTTTACTTATAAATTATTAAACACTTTTGTTTAATAACCCCCCCCCCCCCCCCATTAATTACCTTTTTTTGGAAAGGTTTTAACTAAATAGACGTAATTTTACATTGAAGTTAAGTCTAAACTATTTTCCACGTGGTATCGATGCCAACCTACTTGTTGAGTTCTTTAATTGATACGACCACTTATACTTCTTTAAGAAAGTGTAATTTCAGCGTATCAACAACATCGGGCGATTCTTCTTGATCACCCTTAGAACGGATAGCATAGAACTGGTTCTTCCTAGGAATATCAGAATTAGGACAACTTGCTTGAGATTGACCACTCCCCTTCTCTTGACCCCTTACATTTGGACAATCCCTCACCGTGTGGCCACTCTTACCACATCTAAGGCAATTATCCGTCCCGACTAGACATTCCCCTATATGCTTCTTACCACACTTGGTACAAGTAGGTTTCTTGCTTGGGGAATTACCACCTCTTCCCTTGTCTAATCTAGGGTTAGACACCTTATCATCATGAGCCTTGGGAAACTTAGAAAGGACTTGGTTGGACAACCTTTCTTTAATCTAGGCTTGTCTTGAGTTCCAACCGTCCCTTAGAAGAACCACCTTCATAAGACTTGTCCTTCCTAGCATCCTTAATCTTCCTCTTAAGCCTACTCTCTTCCACTTGTTGAGCATGAACCATCAAATAATAAATATAAATGTTGTCATGAAGCATCTCCGAACGACAATATTTCACCATATCATCGGACACTACCGTCAGAAAATGGTTCATTTAGTGAACTTCAAAGAGTACTCAAGTACACTAATACCTCCTTCACGAAGGTTGATAAATTCTTCAACTTTAGACTTTCTTTTCTCCCTTGGGAAGAATCTATCAAAAAATGCTCTTCTAAACACCTCCAAGGTAATAGGACCCGTTCTCAAAGCCCTATTTTCCCTCCATTGAGTATACCAATATGGAGTTACATCCTGGAGTTGATAAGCGGCTAGATTGGCCTTCTCATTTGAACTCAACCCCATAACATACAATATATTGTACATCTCATCCATGAACTCTTGGTGGTGTTCATCCACCTTTGACCCAAAGAACATTCGAGGTTTCATCCTAGTGATATCCCTCAAGCGAGAAGCCATGGTACTAGAATTTTGGTTCACACGGGCTCCAACTTCCCGGTTTTCTTGAAACGTCATGGCTTGAGCTTGAGTAGGTACAACTTGGGCTTGAGTAGTCATAGCTTGAGCCAAACATATAAAATCCGACCTTATATCTCCATCTTTCATAGCCGTAGGAATGACTGGAGGTTTTCCACCCAAAGGAACTTGTTCTTGAGGAGGATCTTTATTACCTAGTGGAGGAGATTGGTTTTATAGGGGAGGAGCTCCCGTATTAGCAATATATTATTTGACTCTTCTTGCGGCTTACCTTATTGTATCCATAGCCTAAAAGTTGAATAAATAGGTTAGATTAAAATGTACACATAGAGTTAAGACTTTTGAGGCACGACATAGGATTACCAAGAAGATTCGAATTTCCTACAGCATCACACAGCCTCTAATTCATAAGTGTGGCACGCTTCACAATTATGAATAAGATTCTACATAGACGTGGTTTAGTGAGAAATAAATTCTAGGGTTACTTAACCTCATGCTCTTATACCATGTTTTTCACGATCGGGGAGCACCCCCTAGACGTAACGAGCTTCTTCGTCCTCAGAGAGGATTTAGACTATCCCTTAGCATTCTCCATTACATGTCACAGGTCAAAATGCAGAAAGTTCAAAACTTTTACTTAGCGAACTATACTTAGAATTCTCACATATCATATAGGGAGTTTACATAGAATCCTCGTTTAGGAAGTATACATATACTTCTCGTTTAACATAAACAAATCATGTAATAGTCCAATATCTTGTCTCACATATAAACCATCTAAATAGAGTACCACATTTTCACATAGCCATTACAAGTACAATATGCCATTATAGGCTTACATCAATAGTCTTAAACGATAAAGGAAGGAAACAAATGTCTTTAGACATAACAATCCTACTAATCTAGATAGGGGGAACCATCCTAGAACATTGAGGACTCACAAATAACTTGGGAAAGATGTCCAAGTCTTCTTTAAATTGGACTCCAATTACTTCAGTAGCCCAAACCTATATATTAGTAGAAATATAAAGAATATGGGTTGGTAAAACCACTTGTACTAATTATGGAAACATATGAACATAAAACCATTTGAAGATGTGCATGAAAAGGACCATTTCATTAGAAACATGCTAGGTCATTTGAAAAGCCTTTATGCACAGAAATGGCATATACAAGTAAATAAGCATCAAATCACTCAAGAAAAATTTGTATCCAACGCAAGACCAACATCATCATAAAGCCATATCAAAATGAATAGCAACATCATAAGGTTATCTTAACATGAATAGATTCAAAATTAAAGTCATAACAACCATTAATGTACTCGAGTTCATAACAACATCATACAAGACCCTTGCGAAAATCCCATCCCAAGCCTACAAGTGCAATGCTCAAATGAAGCCCCATAACCCCCACACAATCAAGTAAACCAGAATAAGAATCATAAATAATGCCTTGCTTCATGTAACATAATCATCATGTGTAATCATCTTCATATATAGTAACTTAGGAAAAAATCATGTTCATCAATCTGAGCAACATCTTGTTATAGCAACATCATATAGAGTCAACATAGTACATATCATGATATCATTTGTGCATAATAACATAATAACAACCTTCTAGGACTCCACTCAAGGCCAACTTGTTCAATCTATAGGTAGAATCCCATACCCCTACCCACACTAAGAAGAACCCCTTAAGTCACCCTAGTTAGTGTTCAACTTCATTACTTGATTCATTCATTTTACTTTCGGGCACAATCACCTTAACAGACAATAGACCATGTGAGCTAAATATGCAATCCGGTGTCATTAAACCCTACACTGAAAGAAGGTTCCCTTCTTGCCAAGGTAGTACCAAAAAATTAACATAACATTCTAGGTGGATCCACTAGCTAGTATTCCTATGGAGACAACATAGTTAAAGAACTTAGGAGACATACTAGAGAACCTCTTAACCCAGAATTGCATTGTAATCTCTATCTAACGAGAACCATAGTGAACCTACCTTCCCACATTGCGAAGGGATACCTCTCATATCTAGTTCGCTCTGTGCTAAGATAAAGTATATTTTTGAAAAGACATAAGGCATTCTTAATCATCAAAATTCAGTATAGGCAATAGGAGACTAACCCTTTGTATAATCATAATCATTAGCTCATCAGATATAGTATGAGAACTTTCTTTAATCACAAACCATCATTAGTGAGATCATCATATCATAATCATATCATAATAAGGCACACAAATGATTCATATTAAACCTTGCATCATCATATTCTTAACATCATCTCACAATTTAACATATTAATGACATTTCATAACATCCATCATACCATCAGTTTCTTAATCTATTCACAAATTATAACTCAATTGAAAATCATCATCAAGTATAAACAATCATCATTGGAGTAATGAACTCAAGATCATAAAGTTTTACCAAATAGCCTTCAAAAGCCATCTTCAAGATCTTACCATCAGTACAACTATATTCGTCCATTAATTCATTTAATAGCACCATATAATAGTAATCTATACAGGAACTAAGTCGATTGTATTATCACTAATCAATTCAACCTTAATTCATAACTTAGGGTTAGGGAAAAGGGTTAAATCATAGATTTTTTCATAATACTAGGTCATAGACTAATAAATACAACAATTAACCCATAAACAATCATAATATATAAATTATATTCAAAATAATTCAGCATCAAATCATTTTGAAAGATCATTCACGAATTGCGAAGAAAACCCATCTTTTAGGCAATATTAGAAATCAATTTTTAAGTGTCACTTGTGGAAAGAGATTTCCAAGAGTTAATTGATTCCATATATTAGGATTCCTTGATAATTGACGGATAAAATATTGATTCTTGAAGCCCCAGTTAACCTTGAAGCTTGGTCTTCAATGGGGTCTTTGAATAGAGAGAGAAAGTAGAGAGAAGGTGGAGAGAATTGGGTTTAGGAATTATGGGGTGTTAAGTTAGTTTAATGAGGGTTAGTCCTTAAATAGTCCCCCAACTAACTTAATTAACCATCCCATAACCCTTAATTATTTAATTAGCCATCTAGCTAACTATCTAGCTATGAACTCCCGTCTATGCCCCGTTGTCCTTTCGACGACCCCGTACTACATGGACGTAGTTTGCGACAAAGAGTGGGTTTAAGACCACATTTTTAAAAGTGGCTATGTCTAGACCTACGACACCATCAACATGACGTTTACCCATCGATGAATCGTCATTTGGTCCGTCGTTTGGCCACTATAAAATTTTACAGCTTTTGGTCAAATGCAAGGGTCCTCTCCAAGGACTCTTAAGGAGGTACTTGGAGAGTCTTACTCGGACCTTTGGACCCTAAACTCACTCTAATACATGTTTCAAACCTTTTTACTAAATTCCGTTCAATTCCTACTCTTAAAACCCCATAAAACATGCTATTGCACACTAGTTCACATTTCACAATTCTGCTGACGTCATCGTCGTTTTTTACATTTATATTCTATAAATTCCTAATTAGTTTCAATACCTTACTTTAGGCTTGAAAAGCAGTGTTTCATGTCTTGGTTCATCTAGTGAGGCTCTATATTAAGTCATGAACTTCTGTAGTGTTACACCTAAACACGTTCATCTAGATGTTAAGAACCTCCCTTATCAATTTGAAATCAAACCAACACGTAAAACATGCAAAGTAATACTAGATCAAGCAGGCACGACTAAAGGCAAACTTTTGAACGTCTTGGACGGTCTTGTAGGTTTCACTTCCAAACTCTTCCAAAATCAACACACTGACTTCTAACACTATAATTAACAATTTTAAGACCTTATAAACTCATGACACATATGTTAGGCTCTAGTTTAACCTAGTTCATTCTTAGGGGTGTTGCAATCATTCATCGCATATATATATATATATGAAAAGTAGTGTGGAATTAAAACTTTTCGAAACAATAGTTCAACTATCTTTTATAAAAAACATAGGAAAGAACTAAGTCTCTTTATAGCCATCTTAGAAACATTAAAATCTAAGCGTCACAGACCATACATAAACCAAGAGTCAAACCAAAGTCTATTACAATGTATTTTGAAAAAGGAAACTAAACATAACTATGTCCTCGAATCATATGAGGACATATAAAGATTGATTGAGAGAATGCTATTCTCAACCTCCATTTCCAAGAGACTCCTCACTTGCCACCTACACCTTTAGAAATCAAACAACATATGGAATTAGCACATTGAATGCACTAAGTATTGTGACATGCAATAAAACCATGCTAAAATTGACAATTACTTTATAACATGCTTTTTATGCTCTTTTGATGAAAACTTCATTAAACAAGTATAAGAACCATCTTCAAATAAATCTTCTCATATACTAAAAGTTCAAGTAATCCAAAATGTACAAATATCATCTCTTGGAAACCATATAAGTATATAGACCTCCTGCGAAAGGTTATCTTAAAGCTCACTTAAATAGGACAAGAATAAACCGCCCATACACCCTCTTCAAGCACGTCTAAGTAATTCTTAAGACTACCTAAAGTAAGATTATACTTTTACATTATAAGAAGACATAGTTATACATTCATCAAGTAAGCCCTTTTCATCATTTAGACTCTGCACCTCAAGTTACTTTAAGACTCACCCAAGTAAACATGAAGATACAGCCCATACACCCTTTTCTAGACTACCTAAGCAATCCTTAAAGCTACCTTAGGTAAGAACCTTTCTATTAATCATACACTTGCTAAGTAAACAATTTTCATATAGACATTTAAGATAAAATTAAGCATTTAGAGGACTTCATATCATGGTCTTGAAAGATTTGAGGACCTCATCCTAGCATCTTCAAAGCCTAGTCATGTAATGTATAGATAACGTCCCATTCCACAACCTACACATTGTATAACTTCTCCAACACTAGAATGTACATCCACATGATGAGAATAGGAATTAACCAACATAGACCACACTAGATAAGTATGGAATCCAAAGTGTACCCTACTCAAAGGAGGGTGTTACACTTGCCAACGGTAGAACTAGGAAACATCCCATGTTGGAACATGGTTACAGAATATCAAAGTTTTTTTCACTATAGTCTCATCTTAAATGGAGTTACTCCCACAATCATATTCACTCGGTGCTATGTTTTAAATCATAGAGTAAATCATTCACATAAAGGTATATGAGAAGGTACCATTTCCTAGTCTTACAAAACCATAATACCCCTACCAAAGATTGTTCCATTAGGGCTTCTACTCAAGGTCTATAAGGATAGCTCTTATTTATTCCTTAGAGATGTTTGCATGTAGTTTCAGCCAACCTATCCCTAAGTCCATCATTCCACTCAAGAAGGATACCATTACGGTCTTTCACTGCAAGGTTTCTATTTACCTTCTTTTCTATATTCAAGGTTCTATGTTCTTTTACCTACTTTTCATATTCAAGGTCCTATATTATTCACCTTTAGAAGGGCACCATATTATGTCTACCAATCCTAGCCTTTCATTAATCATTCATTTATACACATACATGACAAAGGTTCTTAAGCCTACAAAGTCAAGACTTCACATTCACACAACTTTCATGTATCAAGTAGAGGTACCTAAGTCTAATTATCAAGACACAACCTCATCATATCATGTATTCAATAACATTCAAGCACCATGTATGGACAACTAAGTCTACCTAACAATATACCCTATCAACACACATAGAGACATCATCATAGTCTATGATAGTCACATATAGACAATAAGATGAAATCATACTTCCATCTCACATTCACATATACGCATTATCATCCTTCACTTTGATTATCTATACATGCTATAACATGATAATAGCACAATTCACATAATAAGCCGATAAGGACATGTTCATAACAATTATATCACATAAACACCGCCACCATAAGTGGACCGTACCAACCAATATAGTTCAATATCAATTCTATGCTAAATAGAAGAATTATGTCAACTTACCATCTTCCCATCATCATTATCATCATAACCATTCCTTAGCCTTTTCAACCAATTCACTTTGCAAAGGCTCTTAACAATAGTCATGTGCACAACAATAAGCCAACATTCAATCCATACCAATAATCCAAGAACATATAATATGAATATCATAATTATAAGGCAGGTTATAGACAAATCTATCATTATCTATACATAATTGAATATCCCAATACAATCTACACATGAATTAAATATAATTAAGTCATTATCAATTCAACAACATTAGAGCCAAAAATAGTAATTCATGTAATGCGTGGGTTCACAGAATATTTTATCTTAAAACATTCAATTAACATAAATTATATCATAAAACATTCAGTTAAAGCTTTTCATGCAAGAAACCATAGTGAAAATTCAAAATAGGTAATTTTATGTTTTGAAACATCATTGAAAAGCCTTCGAATTGTCTCCTTTATTGGAAGAATAGTCAACGAATCACCATGTGTATATTGATGATTATCCATGAAATTGATGAAGAAACAATGGAGAAATACAATCCCTAGATTCATCCTTTCTCCTAGCTTCAATAGAGTCTAGAGAGGATTCTATTTGATCTTGGGGTTTTGTTTTTGAATAATGAATTCTTATTTTGGATTTAGGCTTATAAAGTAACTTAAAATACCTAAAAACACCTAAAATAACTGCCAATGACTTAAATAGGACGCTAGGTGAATTTTCCAAAATGCCCTCAACATGGCCGAAAGACTTGCGAAAAGTTGCATGTGTCAATCGACTTTCGCATCTACTGGCCGTCGACAGGAAGATGGGCCATCCTTCAAGAAATCGTTTTTGTCAGAGACTGGCCATTTGCGGTCTTAAGATTCCACGCCAAAGTATGGTGTAACTCTCCCAAACGACGGGGCGTATACTAATCAATAGGGCGTCATTCGATACTCGTCGATTAAGATTGATTCTCTGCACTTTCTTGAAAAAGTTTGGGTCCTCTACAAGGACCCTTAGGGTGGTCCTTAGGGAGTCATGCACGGAAGTTTCAACTCCAAATATGTTCATTTATATTTTATGGTCATCTCCTATAAATATAGACACCAAACAAAAAGTAAAACATGCAAATACACACTAAAACATACACGCACACACATAGGCAAACTTTCAAACATCTTGGTCGGTTTTTGAAGTTTCAATTCCGAAATCTTCCAAACTCTCCAAACTGACTTCTAACACTATAATTCATCATTTTTACACCTTATCAACTCATGACACACGTGTTAGGCTCTAGTTTAACATAGTTTGTTTCTAGGGGTGTTACATAAAGATGTTTAAAAAGGGAGTTTGATGCTTACCACAGAGTGAACATGAAAAATGAGAGTGGGGTTTTTACGTCAAGAAAGTTTATCTTCCCACAAGAGACCCTTCACGTTTAGAATTGCCGGGTTCCCTACATAGATGTTGTCTCATGAGATTGAAACATCCACGTTAGCAAGTCAAGCTTTCTAGTAGCAATCTCCTTGTTCAATAACTACGTGCCCCAGTAGGTCTTAGCTTAGTTATCAATAAGAATATATCTATTATGTATGAACATCCTACCTTGGAAAGTAGTACCCTCTCTTTCTGTGTGGAAGTAAAACACCGGATTGCATGTAGATCACATGGTCTATGTCGATTATGGATATATCTCCCGAAACATAAGAAATTAACTAAGATAAGAATATGAAATCTATTCATAACTCCTTGAGAAGTTTACTTAGTTGTAATTGTCACGACCGGGGAGCACCCCTAGACGTAACCGATGTCATCGTCCTAGAAGAGGACTACGACTAGCCTTTTAGCATACATCATGGCATATCATATGTAAAAAAAATGCAAAAAAGTTGAAACTTTTACATAGTGAAATATACTTGGACTCCTCACATATCATATATGGAGTTTACATAGACTCATCGCTTATGAAGTTTACATAGACTTCTCATTACACATAGTCAATTCAATTATGTAGACTAATACTTTGTCTCACATATAACTATATAAAATAGAGTCAAAAAGTTTGTCATAGCCTATACACTAGTACGATATGCCACATATAGGCCTACAATAATAGTCTCGAGAATAAGGAAAGAACAAATGCCTTTAGACATAAGCAATACTACTAAGGTAGAACAAGTGGTACTATCCTCGAACTTTTAGGACTCACCAAGAACTTGGGAAAATGTCCAATTCTTCTTGAAAAGTGCCTAGAACTCATGAACGGCCCGAACCAACATTGTTTTGAAAATAGGGAGAAATATTAGTTAGTACATCAAACATACTAAGAATGACTTGTATGCATAAAAATCATCAATGCATGAGAAAAGGGACATTTTAGTCAAAATAATGCTTTCTATCTATTTAACCCAACATGCACATATAGTAAGCATTATACGTCAATTCAACATAATATCAACCCAACATGTAGACAACACAAGCAATACCTGTGTTTTGTCAAGAATAGAATCCCATAATCCTATCGAAAGCTAAGTAGCACATTAAGTCACCCACTTCTTAGATACCACATAACTTCATATTTCATCATTTCATGCTTTATACATAAGTATATATATATATATATATATATATATATATATATATATATATATATATATTGTTGCAACCCACAAGTACACCCTAGAAGTTAGGGCGACCCTTAGGTTGGAAAACGGCGTGCTCGACCTTTCAAAGGTCTTACACAAGCCTCTTAGCTAGCATTCATTACATAAGACATGAAAAGTAGTGTGAAAATATAAAATTTTCATGATACAGAAAAATAAAGAAACATATTTTATAAATATAAGGATAATCTCGACGTCACAAGCTAATTTAAGACACGACATAAATATCTTAGGGACACGGCTCTTTACATCAAAAGAGAATAAATAATAAGTATTAAAGAAGAACTAAAGAAATAAAGTGTATGCCCTCGAATATATGAGGACATACTTTGTCTTGAGAGTCGATTCTCAAGCTTGACAATATATGTCTCCAAATTGGCGAAGAAAGAAGGACATAACACCTCCCTTTTAAAGGGATAATGATTAAATCTTTTGCTCCATTTTAAACTAGCAAATTTTTTAGATTTCTTAAGTTTCTTTCTTTGTCTCTCTTTGATTAAGCAAACAACCTTAATACACCTTAGGGTTCTTCAGTATTGTCCCGTTTTAAAGTAAAAGTTTGAAGGAGTGTTTGAATTGTTGAATTACATGTTTGGAGGATAAACTTCCAGAAATTAATGTAAGACTACAACCCATATTTTCCTCTCTTTAAATACATGTTTGGGGTGGAATTTTTTTTATATATGTATCAAGAATTCATGGATTGTTATAAATCCTTGAGTTAATGTTCTCTTATTATGCTGAAATATTTTGAGATTGATAGTGGCTGCATTATGTATATTGTTGTTGAGGGCAGCATGGTTATCTTGGCAGATGATGTATGATGTTGTATTAATGTATAGAGAAAGGGTGTGTTTGATAACTATTTGTGTAAGGGTTGTATGTCCGTCTTTCCGTCAAATGTTTAGGTACTATTTTTGAGGGCCTTAATGTGATTTGTTTTGGACGTTAGCTTAATCATGACTTATGTTGTAGATTAGTGTCACGAGCCGGATTCTAGAATCCGAACCATGACCAGCGTCGTTAACCTCTCAGAGGTCGTAGACAAGCCTCTTCTTAGCTTTCATCATAATCATACAGTTAAATTTGCGGAAAATTTAAAAATTTTTAATTACTTATCAAAGTGAACATATATTTCATATAGTATTGTATAAGAGTGATATTGTACTAGCTCAAATTCAACAACCATCTATCAATAGATTATACAAATGAAATAAATGATCGTAATAATAATAATAATAGTTCGCCAATTGTCCTTATTACAACGCTTTGAATAAATACTTGAAAGGAAACGCTAGGGACAGTAGTCACTAGCTAAATCTAATATACTAAGCTACAATAATAAAGTGTAGCATCCTCGAACTCAAGAGGACCTACCGAAGTCTGGAGATCACTATTCTAAACCGCTTCGTCGAACTTCAACCTTCTTGAGAACCTGCGCCTATAAAAATATTAAATAGATATGGGGTTAGTACACACTTGTACTTAGTATGGCTGTATGTACATAACACATAAGGGACTATGCATGAACAAGGAAAGCTCTTTCCTAAACAACATGTCATTCACGATCGAAAAGTTACTTACTTACTTAGTCGGTAATCTTGATTAATGATATGTATATTACACGTTCTCATGCAATTAAGGCACAAAACTCATTTTCTATATGAACATAAGACCTTGGAATCTTGAACATAATTTTAGAACAACTTAAACAAATGTTTATTAATTTGCTCCTTATGCTGAGAGCTACCCTTCTCATACTTAGATTATTTTTCAATCTTTTTCTTCTTTTTGTTGTGTAGTTCAATGATCTCCTTTCATCCTATGTTTCACTTGCAAGTGCAATGATTCGTTGTAGTCCCATACCTTCAATGAATCGAGTAAGTAATTCACAAGACTAAGGAAATGATTTGGTTACCCTACTTACAAGTTAGATTTCTCATTCTTCTTTGTTAAAATTGGAATGAATATATTATAAGCCAATCATTATTGGCTATGCTCATTAATTGGTTGTTAACCTAATATAAATAATCTTTGGTGCATAATTCATAATCCATTATTGGCTCAAGCCACTAACTTGTTAAGACCATATTTTTATCAAAACTAGTGATTGATGTTCTTAAGTTCTTACTTTACTTAGTTCACTATGAACTTATGTTTGTACTTCTTTGCTCTGTTGTTCACTTTGAACATGCTACTTTATTCTTCCTTACTTTCTTAAAGAATTCTGTTAGCATTAACGAAAGTAGATCATGCGAGCTACATGAAATCCAGTGTCTCTCCCACACCGAAAAGGGTGATTCCCCGGTTAAGGTGAACAAGGTTCTGTGTCTTCCCCACAACGAAAAGGGGGGTTCACCGGCTAAGGTGATACCGTGTCTGTGTCTTCCCCACCGAAAAGGGGGGTTCACGTCTGAAGTAAGCCGGATACATTCCTGATCTTTAACCGACATAGATCATGTGAGCTAAACATGAAATCCAGTGTCTTCCCAACACTGAAAATAGGTAGAATCACCGGCCATAGTGAAACCGAAACTGCCTAGCATTATTTTGTGGAGTGATCCACTAGCTAGTCCCTATGCTAGCGAAATATAGTTCAAAGACTAGGAGTCATACGGAGACCCTGGTGCACCTGGGTGGTGATCTCGTCTCATGAGGCTTACATGTGCTGGAACAAGCTCATTGCTAGTCTATCGGTGCTAAGCTCAAATCTATTTTACTTTGTTATCTTCTTAGAGTTGACTCATACATTATAGAAGCTTTCTTCTAGTTATGAGGTTTACTTAACTCTATGGATCAATGGTCACCCCTTTATTTACTTGATGAATATGAACTTAAGTCTTGCATTATCATCATGGTGCGAGTGATACTGGGCTCAATGACTCTAGTACCCTCTTATGTTAGTATTTTTGACATAACGAATAAATGTATTGATACTTTTCTCACTTCTATTAACACTCTATATTAGGTAAATTTCTTAACTTAAGCTTTTAGTTATTGCATTACTCACCTTAACTTGTTCACGTTAATTGTTAGTTTTGTATCATTCTTTATGAAAGTTATGATTACTTAGACAATGCTATTATGTTCATAAGTTTGTGTGGATAGGGTATGTTGGGACTTGTCCCATTCTTGGCATAGTCTATGTTATGAGTTCATTGATGTGGAGATTAGAATGACTTTTTGGAGTTAATATGATTTGACAAAGTTTTATTATCCAATTTGTTGGCATCAAACACAGTTTCACTAGATACTTATCATATTATTATCACTAGCCAATTCAATGACATCATGAATATATTATAGTAATCTAACATGTTAAACAAGCCAACTTTTAACCTTTGATTAACATATAAAACAATTCAACGAAC
The DNA here is from genome assembly GCA_016801875.1 of Solanum sitiens. Classification (NCBI taxonomy): domain Eukaryota; kingdom Viridiplantae; phylum Streptophyta; class Magnoliopsida; order Solanales; family Solanaceae; genus Solanum; species Solanum sitiens. The sequence goes on along the minus strand of JABWTJ010000365.1, from coordinate 891,652 downwards.
AATTAATAACAATCTCATATTCTCGAACACAAATAGGCATTATAACATTCAACGATCATGTAAATAACACACTAAGTATGCGGATCTAACATGTCTATTTCACTCGATATATAAATCACTAAACATACACATAATGATCAGTTAAAATCACATACAAATAACATGCATCATGAATTTCACTATAGATACTACAAGAATCAGTAATTAGGAGAACTAAGGAGAGGAACATGGGATTCGATGGGAACAACCCTAGTTTAAATTTTCTTGAAGTTAAAACGTTTAAAAAGACTCTTGGAGAAAGAGTTCTAGGAGATAAAACCCATACCTTATTGTAGAACTAAATCTACGAAGATCACCTTGAACTTTACACGAAAAAACTTGAAGAATGCTTGCTTGAAATCGTCTAGGGTTCTAACGTTTTTCTCTTGTTTTTAGTTGTGGAGTTTTTGGGTGAATTACGTGGAACTTACTCTTTAAGAACTGAAGTTTAACTAATTCTACTTGGACTATATAAACTAATTAAGTTAGACCAATTAGCTAATTACAAAAACGCCCCCTCCTAGATAGACTAGGATTTGAAGAATCTTGTCTTAATCGAAATCTGGATTTTTCCTTAGTAGATTCTATTTAGTCATTTGAATTAATTAATTAAGTTGCTAAATTAATTAATTAGGTAACCTAGGGTAATTACTAAAGTACCTATAAGTTATTAGGATCATAACCAACTCTTTGGACCATCCTAGGTTAAGTACTAGGTTGTCTCTTACATGTCTTAACAGAAATCTGGAAATTTCCTTAGTAGTTTCAGTTTTAGCCTTTAAAATTAATTAATTAAGTTGCTAAATGAATTAATTAGGTAACCTAGTGTAATTACTAAAGTACCCCTAAGTTGTTAGGACCATAACCAACCTTTTGGACAATCCTAGGTTAGGTACTAGGTTGTCTCTTATTTGACTTAACCGAAATCTGGAAATTGCTTAGTGATTTTGGTTTTGTCCATTTAAATCAACTAAATAAGTTGCTAAATTAATTAATTAAGTAACCTAGGGTAATTACTAAAGTACCCCTAAGTTGTTAGGACAATAACCAACATTTTGGACCATCCTAGGTTAGGTACTAGGTTGTCTCTTACTTGACTTAACCGAAATCTGGAAATTGCTTAGTGATTTCGGTTTTGTCCATTTAAATCAATTAGTTAAGTTGCTAAATTAATTAATTAAGTAACCTAGGGTAATTACTAAAGTACCCCTACGTTTTTAGGACCATAACTAACCCTTTGGACCATCCTAAGTTAGGTACTAGGTTGTCTCTTACATGACTTAACCGAAATCTGGAAATTGCTTAGTGATTTCGGTTTTGTCTATTTAAATTAATTAATTAAGTTGATAAATTAATTAATTAAGAAACCTAGAGTAATTACTAAAGTACCCCTAAGTTGTTAGGAACATAACTAACCTTTTGGACCATCCTAGGTTAGTTAGTTAGTTAGGTCAGTTAGTTAAGGTCTAGGACTGGTAAGGGAGCTTGGCCCCATGTGGGTGGACCCGCATGTGCGCCTGTCCCCAACCGCTCTAACCGAATCGTTTAGAGTGGTCCCTTGGCCGGTTGCACATGTTCTTGCACATGTGTTGCATGTACTTTCCTAACTAACCATTATGGAGCGTTCGTGTGGAGTGTTTACTTATTGTCCACGGATCCTCACTATGTCCTTGGGCACTGCTTAATCTACATGATCATTTTAAATGGTTATGTGCTATGGTAATAGGCTTGACACTTGGATGCCTAGTACCTAATATGCATATTGGGCATATATTAGGAATATAGTTATTTTAGCATAGGTCTTCATTGCATGTACAATTTCTAAACAAGCTTGGATTATATTATGCTTATTTGGGTATATATAGAAATTGGATAACACCTCTTAGCCAATTTTCTATACTATGCCCAATATTTCTCAATATTGGGCATTGGGATGCCTATGTACCCCCAATACGCATTCTTAAAGACCTACTAGGCTCTTCACTAGACATGTAATTTTCTGAAATGTTATATTATCCCCCCCTCAGGAACATTCATTCCCGAATGACACTACTCATCATTTTAAATCAAAGAGGGTATATTCGAAAAGCACATTAACATACTAGAAACTTTATCTTTGAGTATATCTTATTCACAACTTACTGTGGATGATGCACATTACTCTAAGCTTATCTTAAGCTTCATATCTGATATTGAGGAACTTCCTTCTCATTCTTACTTTAACTTAATGCACATCACACTCATGCAACACATAAATCACGTCAACGTCATACAAAAACAGCAACATGAAAGCAAGCATGAACTCATAATAACTCATATAGTGCAAGTATAAAACACACAGTTATGGACTTAAAACACCAAAATCCGCATAATGCACTAAAATTTAGAGTTTCATAAACAAAATTAGACTTAGGAAGACTATATCTAACCATCAAGAACTGAACAAGTGAGGGTAACGGAATCTCGCATCGGCATCGGCCTCCCATGTTGCTCCCGCAACAAGATGGTTTCTCCATAACACCTTCACGGTGGGAACCTCCTTGTTCCTCAACCGTTTCACTTGGAGATATAAAATTTCAACGGGAATCTCTTTGTAAGAAAGGTTCTCATCGACTCCTAACCCCTTAGATAGACTCTTGTTGTCTTTAAGATTGGAAACTATTTTGCTTGTTGGATTTGAACCACGCCCTTCCCATTTTAACTCTAACTTATTTGGAAATTTAAACCTTACTACTGTGTTACGACAGTCTATGGTAGCATAACTGTTATGAAGCAAATTCATAACTGAGCCACATCCTTGAGCTAGTATGCATCCAACTCAGCCTTCTCCTCTTCATTAGCACTCATAGCAGGCATTAGAACCTACTATGCGCTCACCTCCATGCGAACAGCCACACTTACCACACCTCTTTCGTTCACGCTGGGCATTTCTATCTTTGCCCTTCTTGGGAAGGCCAGATCTTCAGTCTGGCGCCTTAGACCACTTGGCCATCCTAATTGTTGTGTTCTTATTTCTCTCGCACACAAAAGAAGGAAGTCAGATACATAGAATGACACAAAATATCAAAGCTCTAGATAGCACGATAAAAAGTAGAAGAAGGGAAAATTCCTAACATCACAGAGTCTCTAAGTCTTGATTGTGGTGCACTTCACAACCATAAGTTAGAAATTACGCAACGTGGTTGTGTTGAGCCTTAGTTCCTAGGTAATTTAACTTCATGCTCTGATACAAAGTTTGTCACAACCCAGATTCAGGAATCCAAACTGCGACCGGCGTCGTTAACCTCTCATAGGTCACCGACAAGCCTCTTCATAGCTGTCATTACAATCATACAGTTAAATTTGCAGAAAATTTAAAACTTTTTAATTACTTATCGAAGTGTACATATACTTCATATAGTATTGTATAAGAGTGATATTCTACTATCTCAAACTCAACAACCATGTATCAATAGATTAGACAAATGAAATAAATGATCGTAATAATAATAATAATAGTTCTCCAATTGTCCTTATTACAACGCTTTGAATAAATACTTGAAAGGAAACGCTAGGGACAGTAGTCACTAGCTAAATATAATGTACTAAACTAGAAAAATAAAGTGTAGCATCCTCGAAGTCAAGAGGACCTACCAAAGTCTGGAGATCGCTATTCCAAACCGCTTCGTCGAACTTCAACCTTCTTGAGAACCTGCACCTATAAAAATAGTAAATACATATGGGGTTAGTACACACGTGTACTAAGTATGGGTGTATGCACATAAAACATAAGGGACTATGAATGAACAAGGAAATCTCTTTCCTAAAAAAAATTTCATTCATAGTCAAAACGTTACTTACTTACTTAATCGGTAATCTTGATTTATGATATGTATAAAACACTTTCTCATGCAATTAAGGCTCAAAACTCATTTTATATATGAACATAAGACCTTGGAATCATGAACATAATATTAGAACAACTTAAACAAATGTTTATTAATTTGCTCCTTATGCTGAGAGCTACCCTTCTCATACTTAGATTATTTTTCAGTCTTTTTTTTTTTTCTGTTGTGTAGTTCAATCATCTCCTTTCATCCTATGTTTCACTTACAAGTGAAATGATTCATTCTAGTCCCATACCTTCAATGAATCGAGTAAGTAATTTACAAGACTAAGGAAATGATTTGGTTACCCTACTTACAAGTTAGATTTCACATTCTTCTTTGTTAAAATTGGGATGAATATATTTATAAGTCAATCATTATTGGCTATGCTCATTAATAGGTTGTTAAGCTAATATAAATAATCTTTGGTGCATAATTCATACTCCATTATTGGCTCAAGCCACTAACTTGTTAAGACCATATTCTTATCAAAAGTAGTGATTGATGTTCTTAAGCTCTTACTTTACTTAGTTCACTATGAACTTATGATTCTACTTCTTTGCTCTGTTGTTCACTTTGAACATGCTACTTTATTCTTCCTTACTTTCTTAAAGAATTTTGTTAGCATTAACGAAAGTAGATCATCCGAGCTACATGAAATCCAGTGTCTCTCCCACACCGAAAAGGGTGATTCCCCGGTTAAGGTGAACAAAGTTATGTGCCTGCCCCACACCCAAAAGGGGGGTTCACCGGCTAAGGTGATACCGTGTCTGTGTCTTCCCCACACCAAAAAGGGGGGTTCACGTCTGAAGTAAACCGGATACTTTCCTGATCTTTAATCGACATAGATCCTGTGAGCTAAACATAAAATCCAGTGTCTTCCCCACATTAAAAAGAAGTCGAATCACCGGCCATAGTGAAACCGAAACTGCCTAGCATTATTTTGTGGAGGCATCCACTAGCTAGTCCCTATGCTAGCGAAACATAGTTCGAAGACTAGGAGTCATACGGAGACCCTGGTCCACCTGGGTGGTGATCTCGTCTCATGAGGCTTACATGTGCTGGCACAAGCTCATTGCTAGTCTATCGGTGCTAAGCAAAAATATTTTACTTTGTTATCTTCTTAGAGTTGACTCATACATTATAGAAGCTTGCTTCTAGTTATGAGGTTTACTTAACTCAATGGATGAATGGTCACCCTTTTATTTACATGATGAATATGAACTTAAGTCTTGCATTATCATCATGGTGCGAGTGATACTTGTCTCACGGACTCTAGCACCCTTTTATGTTAGTATTTTTGACATAACGATTAAGTGTATTTGAGACTTTTCTCACTTATTTTAACACTCTATATTAGGTAAATTTCATAACTTAAGCTTTTAGTTATTTCATTACTCACCTTAACTTGTTCACGTTAATTGTTAGTCTTGTATCATTCTTTATGAAAGTTATGATTACTTATACAATGCTATTATGTTCATAAGTTTGTGTGGATAGGGTATGTTGGGACTTGTCCCATTCATTGGCATAGTCTATGTTATGAGTTCATTGATGTGGAGATTAGAATGACTTTTTGGAGTAAAAATGATTTGACAAAGTTTTGTTAGCCAATTTGTTGGCATCAAACACAGTTTCCCTAGATACTTATCATATTATTATCACTAACCAATTCAATCACATAATGAATATATTATTGTAATCTAACATGTTAAACAAGCCAACTTTTAACCTTTGATTAACATATAAGACAATTCAATGAACAATTAATAACAATCTCATATTCTCGAACACAAATTGGCATTATAATATTCAACGTTCATGTAAATAACACCCTAAATATGAGGATCTAACATGTATATTTCACTCGATATATATATCACTAAAACATACACATAATGATCAGTTAACACCACATACAAATAACATGCATCGAGAATTTCACTATAGATACTACAGGAATCAGAAATTGGGAGAACTAGGGAGATGAACATGTGATTCGATGGGAACAACCCTAGTTTTGATTTTCTTAAAGTTAAAATGTTCGAAAAGCCTCTTGGAGAAAGAGTTCCAGGAGATAAAACCCATACCTTATTGTAGAACTAAATCTACAAAGATCACCTTGAACTTTGCACGAAAAAACTTGAAGAATGCTTGCTTGAAATCGTCCAGGGTTCTAACGTTTTTCTCTTGCTTTTAGTTTTGGAGTTTTTGGGTGAATTACGTGGAACTTACTCTTTAAGAACTGAAGTTTAACTAATTCTACTTGGACTGTATAACCTAATTAAGTTACACCAATTATCTAATTACAAAAACGCCCCTCCAAGATAGACTAGGATTAGAAAAATCTTGTCTTAACCGAAATCTGGATTTTTCCTTAGTGGATTCTATTTTAGTCATTTTAATTAATTACTTAAGTTGCTATGTTAATTAATTAGGTAACCTAGGGTAATTACTAAAGTACCTATAAGTTGTTAGGATCATAACCAACTCTTTGGACCATCCTAGGTTAGGTACTAGGTTGTCTCTTACATGTCTTAACAGAAATCTGGAAATTTCCTAAGTAGTTTCAGTTTTAACCTTTTAAATTAATTAACTAAGTTGCTAATTTAACTAATTAGGTAATGTAGTGTAATTACTAAAGTACCCCTAAGTTGTTAGGACCATAACCAACTTTTTGGACCATCCTATGTTAGGTACTAGGTTGTCTCTTACTTGACTTAACCCAAATCTGGAAATTGCTTAGTGATTTCGGTAATGTACATTTAAATCAACTAATTAAGTTGCTAAATTAATTAATTAAGTAATCTAGGGTAATTACTAAAGTACCCCTAAGTTGTTAGGACCATAACCAACCTTTTGGACCATCCTAGGTTAGGTACTAGGTTGTCTCTTACTTGACTTAACCGAAATCTGAAAATTGCTAAGTGATTTTGGTTTTGTCCATTTAAATCAATTAATTAAGTTGCTAAATTAATTAATTAAGTAACCTAGGGTAATTACTGAAGTACCCCTACGTTTTTAGGACCATAACTAACCCTTTGGACCATCCTAAGTTAGGTACTAGGTTGTCTCTTACTTGACTTAACCAAAATCTGGAAATTGCTTAGTGATTTCATTTTTGTCCATTTAAATTAATTAGTTAAGTTGATAAATTAATTAATTAAGAAACCTAGGGTAATTACTAAAGTACCCCCTAAGTTGTTAGGACCATAACCAACCTTTTGGACCATCCTAGGTTAGTTAGTTAGTAAGGTAAGTTAGTTAGGGTCTAGGACTGGTTAGGGAGCTTGGCCCCATGTGGCTGGACCCGCATGTGCGCCTGTCCCCAACCGCTCTAACCGATTCGATTAGAGTGGTCCCTTGTCCGGTTGCAGATGTTCTTGTACATGTGTTGCGTGTACTTTCCAAACCAACCATTATGGAGGGTTCGTTTGGAGTGTTTACTTATTGTCCACGGATCCTCACTATGTCCTTGGGCACTGCTTAATCTACATGATCATTTTAAATGGATATGTGCTATGGTAATAGGCTTGACACTTGGATGCCTAGTACCTAATATGCATATTGGGCATATATGAGGAATATAGTTATTTTAGCTTAGGGTCTTCATTGCAGGTACAATTTCTAAACAAGCTTGGATTATATTATGCTTATTATATATAGAAATTGGATAACACCTCTTAGCCAATTTTCTATACTATGCCCAATATTTCTCAATATTGGGCATTGGGATGCCTATGTACCCCCAATACGCATTCTTAAGGACCTACTAGGTTCTTCACTAGACATGTAATTTTCTGGAATGTTACATTATCCCCCCCCCCCCCTTAGGAACATTCGTTCCCGAATGACACTACTCATCATTTTAAATCAAAGAGGGTATATTCGAAAAGCATATTAACATACTAGAAACTTTATCTTTGTGAATATCTGATTCACAACTTACTGTGGATGATGCACATTACTCTAAGCTTATCTTAAGCTTCATATCTGAGATTGAGGAACTTCCTTCTCAATCTTACTTTAACTTAATGCACATCACACTCATGCAACACATAAATCACGTCAACGTCATACAAAAACAGCAACATGAAAGCAAGCATGAACTCATAATAACTCATATAGTGCAAGTATAAAACACACAGTTATGGAATTAAAACACCAAAAACCGCATAATGCACAAAAATTTAGAGTTTCATAAACAAAATTAGACTTAGGAAGACTATATCTAACCATCAAGAACTTAACAAGTGAGGGTAACAGAATCTCGCATCGGCCTCGGCCTCCCATGTTGCTCCCTCAACAAGGTGGTTTCTCCATAACACCTTCATGGTGGGAACCTCCTTGTTACTCAACCGTTTCACTTGGCGATATAAAATTTCAACGGGAATCTCTTCGTAAGAAAGGTTCTCATCGACTCCTAACCCCTTAGATAGACTCTTGTTGGCTTTAAGATTGGAAACTGTTTTGCTTGTTGATTTGAACCACGCCCTTCCCATTTTAACTCTAACTCATTTGGAAACTCAAACCTTACTACCGTGTTTCAATAGTCTATGGTAGCATAACATTTATGAAGCAAATCCATAACTGAGCCATGATGCGCTCAAATTTACTTCTCAAATAAGAAGTAAAGCGATCGTATCAAGTAAAGAACCCAACTAATGAGGTTGAGATCGATCCCACAAGGAAAATAGTTCAGACTTAACTTTATTCTATTATTACTATTATTTAGCCAACTATTTTCCGAGAAAACAAAAGACAAAAAGGGGGTTTTATTTCTAAATTAATGAAAATGATTAACTAAATAAAAAATGAACAACTAACAGATTCAGCTTTCGGAGTTAAATCAAATTATAAAAGTAACTAGGGCTTAAGTGTTCCCCACAGGTTCCTAACTTGGTAAATCTAACTATAACAATTCTATCCTAATATCTTGCATGTAAAGTGATAAGTTATGTATCTCTAAATCCTTGGTGTGGCATCTAGAGAATTTCACTCCGCACCTTGGTCTAGCTACGTGTGTTGCTATACTAACCCTTATATTTACCTCATATTAAACATCGTATTCGGTATTTGACTAAGTTATTAACTCGTACCAACCAATACTAGCTTATTAGATAGTCTACACTAAATCTATGTTGATAATTCTTTTCCTATTATCTACCTCCTTGGTCCGGCAAGTAGCATTAAGGCGAGTTCTAACGTTGGCCATCCGTTAAAAAGACTTCTACACGAAAGAATTATCAATACATGCAAGACACCACTCTAGAATTGTTATTTAAGTTAGATTTTTGCCTTGTTATTCACCCATGGTTCCCACAACCCTAGCTATGAGGTTTAGTTACCCATGTTCATAATTACACAATTCATATTGTTAATGGAAGAATTCATTCACTTACTTTTATGAAAATGAATAGTTTCCCAGAATTAAACTTGATTAATCAACAAAATCACCAACAATCAATTCCCGAAAAAGTATCTTAATTCCCAAAATCGAGAGTTCAATACTATAATAAAAGAACTAAAAACTAAAAATTATCCAGAAAGTCTAACTCTAAAAACGAGGTTTTTCCAACTCTTTATAATAAAAACAAAATCTAATCAAAGAAGGATTCTATTTACTAAAAATCTGTCCAAACGAGTCTAGGTCGACGGACCACCTGACGGACCGTCATGAACACGACGGACCGTCATAGCCTCCGTCGTCCCATACTTGACACATTCTTCTGTTGCTTTCTTCATTCCCCTCGACGGACAGGTATGACGGATCATTTCAAGTACGACGATCCGTCGAGGGTCTTCGTTCCAAAATACTTGAACTTCTTGGAATTTGGGTACTGGGACTACTTCTCTGATCATCACGACGAACAAGCAGGACGGACCGTCGTGGCTATGACGGTCCTTCATGGACTTCCGTAATCCCACACTTAGTCAGACTTCTCCATTTTCCTTCAGCAATTTCTCCCTTCACTATGATGCCACCTATGGACCGTCACAGCCTCGATGGACCGTCATGGATTCCGTAGGTGGTCTCTTCTGCATTTTATTCTCAAAAACTTCCGCGTTCATCCTTGGACAGATTTTCTGCAAACAAAGAGAAACTTACATAAAAATCAACACAAAAAGGCTTTCGAAACACACTAAACTTAAGGAAAAAGCATTAGAAATACCGTGAAACCACGGTACATCAACACCCTCAACTTAAATTCGTTGTTTGTCCTCAAGCGACGCACTATGACTCACTACAAAATCTTTGTACAAAAGTATCCATATTTTAACTTTCGCAATCATTTGGCTATCAATCCCGATTATTCTCATTATGTTCATGCATGGTATCACTATTAGGCATTGACTTGTGTATAATCAGACCATGACATAGACTTCACTATGCAATGACACCTATCCCCTTCAATTTCTCACCGAGATGCTAATATTTCTGGTATTGCAACTCCTGTCCTCACTTCAAATAACATCCTCATTTTTCACACAATGATTTTAGTTTGCGTATAAGGATCACTTTTCGACACTCACTCTCAGAACAAATTCACAACTCATTTATACATATTGCCATAGGCTTGCCCTTATTTTCACTACTTCAAGTTCGCCATACAACTCTTAGGATCACAATAGGACTTTTTTTTTAGATTGTAACATAGGCTCAAGGTCAGGTAGGGTATATTTAGGTATACTTTAGTGACTTGTTGCCCTCCTTGACCTATCGGCTAAGCGAACCACCTTTTTATCATTTTATTTCGACCTATTACTCAATTTTCTTTTCACTTCGCTGTTTTCCCTTTCTTATCCTTATGTGTAAGTGACTTTTCTCTTTTCTTGTGTTTATTTTGCTTTTTATTCATATTTTTTTTTAGTCACTTATGTTTTATTCTTTCTTTCTCTTCATTCTTTCAACCCCACTTTCCGGGGTTTTCCTTATAACAGCCACCCTCAACTCATGATTTTGCCATGAGTCAAGGTTCACAATACCCATGGTTGGGTCAGGGCCAAAACAAGGTTGCTTTCTGCATTAGCCACCCTCAACTTATGCTTTTGGCATAAACTGAGGTGCACATGTCCAAGGAGGGACCAGGGCCAACACATTGTTCCCAGAGAAGATCATTTGGTGTGAAAAATAAAGATCTATTTTGAGCTCAATTCATTTGGAGCAAAAAGGGATTAACTTCATTTGGTTTTCTATTATTTTTAGGCTCAAGATTGACTATTTCGAACAAGGGCCTATGATCCTTTCCTAATTGATTGATTTGACTCACTTTTAGCAGGACTAACCAGGCAAGTTCTAGCTCAGTATTGATGGTGGACATTCGAATTCACCTCACACTCACTTGACATTCCTTGCATTCCAAGATTATTAGACACCTAGTTCAAGTCTTACATTCAGGATCATGCAGTAGTGTATCTTTATTTCATGTTTCAAACCGCACAATTATCACTTACTATGCCTAGTCATGCATCATTTTGATTATCGAGATATCATATTTATTTTAGCCATCATGCTTCAGATTTATACTATGTACATAAGATATGTCATGCCGGTTCAACAATAAAAGTAATCAGTCTTTTGGGGAAAAAGAACACAGGCAAGAAAACCCCAAAAGAGGATCGTGAACTTGAGCTACTCAGAATTCACCCAAGTGTTTTATCGAAAAAGGATATTTTTATAGAATTTTTGAGATTTTCGACTTTTTAGAGTCGCCACTTAATTTTTAAAGAAAAATCAAGAAAAAACTAACGTTTTCAAATAACTTAATAGAGAAAATTACTTGAAAACAAATAAAGGGTTCGAGGATTCAAATTAATGTTTTAGGAAGGTGTTAAGCACCTAAAACATCCGTCTAAAATGGTTTTCCAGCAACTAACATAGTTTGGCTAAAAAAATTGTTTCAACTTGATTTATGAATGGAAAGTTTAAAATACTAACTTATTTCCAAGTGAGTTATTTACGAAATTTATTGGTTTTAAATCGATAAAACCTTTAAGGCGTTTTGCGGGGATTCGGATTTTCTAACTTTAAAATTAACGACAAATAAAATAGATAAATAATTAAAAGCATATAAGAGATAGGGAGAGAGATTTGGGTCCAAATTCGGGTTCTGTTCGCCTTGACCGGAATTTTGGACCCACCTGTTTTGGGGTTTTGACCCATTTTTCTTTCTTTCGTACCTGTCCTACGTTCTATCAACATAATACAATAATACAAAAATAAAAATAAAGGCAACAAGGGCTTATGCCCATTACAAATGGAAACCAAAAATAAAACAAAAAGAAGAAGGCTTCTAATCCAATTTCTTCGACTTCTTCAATCTTTTAAACTTCAGATCCGTACGCCAATTTTGCGGATAAATCTATCAATGTTATGGCTGACTTGGTGGAATAAGAACATGAGTCTTCGTGACTCTCTCTATCCCTCGGAGTGCATGAGATTTTATAATAAACCCGAGAGAATTTTTTATATGCAAAGGAAAGGGAAAACATATTAACATCTATGTAAAGTAGTCTTGAAACCACAACAAATTAATATAAATAAGAAAACTAAAAATAACAACCATAAATCATGACAACTCGAATGTAGGAAAAATTAATGATCTGCAAATAAAAAATAGCTGGAACAAACAATATCATTAAATACAATTGAAGCACCTAAAGCTTATGGACTTGTATTACTCCTTACCCCTTAAATGATTAACAAGATGATCCTCATGGCAATCCAAACGAATACACTTTGGGAGCAAGTCAATATTTAAGATGTAATTAAATATATATACAACAAAGGATATACATGTTAGAGGATTTTCCTTGGGAAATTCAACGAGAGAAAAAAAAAAAAAAATAAAGCCACCAACTTCACTTAAAAGGACCGAATAGGAACATGAACAAATGAATAGATGATTAATCCCGAAGTCATTTCTAACATATGCTGCACACTCAAATAAAGTGAGATATTTAGAACTAATATTGAATAAACTAAATAGAGGCAGCAGCAAACCACAATCAGAAAAAAAAGGTAATAGCAAGGAAGTGTCAAAATGATCAAGGTCATAATGTTGAGACAACTTGCATCCATGGAATGCGGAAAAATCACTTGTTAAAAGGGATACCGAGGTTAGAGCCTGAGCGATATGCAAGCAAAATCTAAACAATTTAGAGTCAGTAGACAGCCGCAAAACAACATACAAGACTTTACATTGCAACACTTCGAGATGCCATATGAATGAACCATAAACTTCACTTTCGAGTAAGAGAAAAAAAAAACGATAGAAATAGAAGAATATGAAGTAAATATGATGGTGCAAGCTTGACAATTTTAAACAACAGAGGAGGCTACTGCTAGTGAACTTGACAAATCTTCGAACGAGCGCGAAATCAGAAAGACAGAGAAAAATGCACAGTTGACAAGGAGATACTACATTTACTTAAGCTAAACAATGAGATAGAACCACTGATTATCGCACTAGAAGGACAACTTGTAGCAAGACACTTTAGAAGTAACATTAAGCAAATGCTACTTGAAACTCAAACCAAGATCAAGCTGAATCCTTCAAAGAACAGAGATATACGAGTATTTTCATGCTATTTCGACAAGTAACAATATTGGACTCCGCCCAATGAAGTAGGGTCTTTAACATGGAAAATTAACTTGAGAATAAAAAGAAAAAGGGAAGAAGAGAAGAGAAAAAATAAATAAATAAAATATAAAGCTTACCAATCCAAAAATAGTACACACACAATGAGATAACACCAGTCATCTCCTTTTATTTCAAATCCGGATTCGAAACTAGAAACCTAAATAAATAAATAAAAAGGCAGGGACTACGGACATTTCGACAAAGCGACATAAAGCTTAACTCGACAACCAACTAGATCATGGGGAAAGGGGGAAGGTTTTGAGGAAGTATGTATATATGACATAGCAAGCCACACCTATCGAACTTCAGCAACAAACCATAGAGAACTGAACCACGATAGAAGAAAGGAAAAACACAACGAAGAGTTTCAACTCTCCACAAAATACAGATTGAGCTAAAATCAAAAGGATTTTACCTTTATGTGTGCAGCGAAAGCTGAGATGAGGCGAGCAGGAGCGAGCAGCAACTCTAACACCGAAATAACGACTTCGGGACACTTGAATGAATAAGAACAAGGAGAAAAAAAGGATCCTGATCGAGTCAACTAGCTTAGGGAGCTTTTTATTCCAGATGTATATTATATATATATATATATATATATATATATATATTCAGATGCTTGACTGATTTTAGTGCTATTTCTTCTCAACTTTTCCTCCGAGAGGAAATTTCAATTCCCAAAATATTTCTTCCTCTCCCCAAAAAAAATCCCCCTTTAATGGAAGAGAAAACGAACTTATATAGAGGGAAAATTAGGGTTTCGAAATTCTTGTGAAATTTCTAAACAACCCTCCAATTCATTCAAATTTCAAAACCAAAAGCTAGCCTCTAAATGGAATCAACCCCTTTTCTGAAAATCTCAACAGATTCCCCAAAGGGAAAGAGAGGAACGAACGAACTTGATCGATTTGGCATCCTATTCGCTTGACGTGTCGCGCATCCGCGATAGCAAGGACGGTTGGCGTGGCTGATACAGAGAGAAAATAGCTGTTTGCAGAGAATCGTACGAGAAAGAAAAACCTGGCTGAAGAAAACGCGTGAACAACGACTTCCATCTCTTTGATGCATAGAGACGGACACCGTTTGATGCTACTGTTGTAACTTCCGTTAACTCGTCAACGTGTGGAGCGCGTCGAAACGCCGCTTGGCTCGCTGTACTCGCTTGTTTTTACGCGCTTGGCATCAGAACGTTGGGGAGGAAGTCAGTTGGGTCTTCTGTGGGGAAGAATGGGGGAAACGGGTCGGCTGGAATTGGGTATTCTGAAAAGGTTGGGCTGGAATGAAAAGGCTGATAGGGGAAAAAATAAATAAAATATATTGGGCCTTGGAGCAAAAGAAATTGAACTTGGATGTAGACAAACGTGGGCCTAAAGAGGTTGGGAATGGGCCAAACTAAATTCAGAATCTGAAGGAAAAAGGTGGGCTGCTGGGAAAACAAATTTTGGGCCATGGAATCGGCCCCTATTTAACCAAATTAGAATGTAATTTGGCCAAATTGATTAGATTTTGGAAGATAAAACGAATTAGTAATTAATTAACAAGCTTCGTAAGGTTTAAAAAAAATCAATTTGAATATAAACTAATAATTTAAAATATGAGCTAAAATACTTAGACAGATATTTATATAAAACAAAGTATTACTCTCAAAGCTACTTTTAGATTTTGAATATTAACAACATTAAATGGCTATACGAATTACGTAAGACATATACATTAGCTAAACAATATAAACGTCAAAATCTTGTTTAAAATAATTCGCAAGCTAAAAATTTATTTAATACTATTATTTATTTTATTTATATGTATACTAATCTATAAAATTAATTATTTAAAAATTGTCTAAACTCGAGAAGCTTGCTAGTTAATTATTATCGAGGAGGTCAAAATTTGGGTGTCAACAACTGTCCCTCATTTTACTTGGATTGATGCAAGAAATCTAAGGAAAATGAAATTGACCAAGCCAATTTTGACCGACCTCATCTTCATCTTTAAGAGAAGGAAATGGTACGAACTTTAGGAATTATGGCCGAACCCCGGAAATGGGTTTCCTACATATCTCAGGCTATATGAGAATTCAGGCCACTTGTAGTTCAACACGCTTGATTTAACGTACGATTATGAAAGAAATCAAAAATCATCTCGGTACCGGATTATGAAGGCACCAAGATGCTCGAGAATAAGATTTAAGAGCGAATGTTGAATTACAGCCTAGTTTTCGACAATCGAGCCCACCTGCATATCCTTAAGCCTTAGGAATCAGGCTGCTTGTAGTTCGACTCGATTCGGTTGAAAAGAAAAACTATTATGCTAGATAACTTTTAGTTTTTGATAAGTGACAAATTAAATCGAGTATGAAAAGGAGGCTTGTAACCTCTCACACCCATAATTAAGAACTTACACAGACATAATTTCCAAGGCTCTTGGCGCATTGTCACTTAGATTGGAAACTTGCTTCCGGCAGATACCAAAATTCCCGGATGCGAGATCGAAACTGACAAAACCCAAAGAAAACCCACATGCCTTCTGATAGGGGTGTGTTTTGATTGTGGTGAAAGTCGCTCCTCTGCTCGCGTCCTCAGAGTTTGATACTCCTCTTTGGACTGTGTCCCAGTTCGCTGCTAAGAAAAACTTCCACGTTGTGCTGCATCCCTTTTGATGTCGTCCACACCTGTGGTTTTTTTTTTTTTTTTTTTGGAGAATTCATCCTTTCGGATGCTCTCGACAAAGACTGAGATAAAACCCGCCAGCTTAAAAAATGCAATTCAAATGGAGATAGTGTCTTTTACCGTGTCGACACTTAATTGTTCTCCTCCTTCATTTGACGTCAACTCGATCGGTTTGATGTAAAGCAAATAAAGCTTATGTCTTGTGTTTGCAATGTAATCTCCACTGTACTCTTCACTTGATATCAAAAATAAATAAATGATGATGCAATGCTGATATTTTTTTTGATGTCAATGTACTCTTCATGCTGATGTCAACATAAAATGAAAGATGATGTAGTTCTGATGCTTCTCTTGATGTCGATGTAATCTTCATGTTGTTTACTTTTATCATGAATAAAAGAGTGCAGTTGATGCCAATAAGTGAATATTCTTCTTGAAATGCACGACTTCTACTCTGGTAGTGCATGATTACTTGCGGGGTATGAATATCTTCCCGCGATGCATAAATTTTGCGAGGCATGAAATCTTCTCGCGATGCAATAAATTCCGCAAGGTATGAAATCTTCTTGGGATATATAAACTTTTGCGAGGGATGGAGTCTTCTCGCGATACATAAATTCCGCAAGGTATGAAATCTTCTTGCGATGTATAAATTTTTGCGAGGGATGGAGTCTTCTCGCGATACATAAATTCCGTAAGGTATGAAATCGTCTTGCGATGTATAAATTTCTGCGAGGGATAGAGTCTTCTCGCGATGCATAAATTCCGCAAGGTATGAAATCTTCTTGCGATGTATAAATTTCTGCGAGGGATGGAGTCTTCTTGCGATGCATAAATTCCGCAAGGTATGAAATCTTCTTGCGATGTATAATTTCTGCGAGGGATGGAGTCTTCTCGCGATGCATAAATTCCGCAAGGTATGAAATCTTCTTGCGATGTATAAATTTCTGTGAGAGATGGAGTCTTCTCGCGATGCATTAAATTCATCAAGGCATAAAATCTTCTTGCGATGCATGAATATCGACTCGCGATGCATGAACTTCTGCGATGCATGAATATTGAGTCGCGATGAATGTTCTTCCGCGATACATGAAAATTGACTCGCGACGCATGTTCTTCCGCGATGCATGAATATTGACTCGCGATGCATGTTCTTCCGCGATGCATGAATATTTACTCGCGATGCATGTTCTTCCGCAATGCATGAATATTGACTCGCGATGCATGTTCTTCCGCGATGCATGAATATTGACTCGCGATGCATGATCTTCCGCGATGCATGAATATTGACTCGCGATGCATGATCTTCCGCGATGCATGAATATTGACTCGCGATGCATGATCTTCTTCTTAATAATCATATTGTCTTAATGGACGATAATGGTAAATTGACTTCCAGATAGTATATCGTCTTGATCGGCAACAAGACGATAACATAAATAAACCTTCCGGGTAATATATAATATCATATCTGCAAATAGCGTTCTTTACTGAAACCATAAACTCTTCCTTGAGATTTTTGCTTGATTCACCTTCGAATTTAACTGGACGTTCCTTACAAACATCATGTTGTTGTAAATTGATTGAAATAAACAAATCATATTCTCAAGTCTCCGCCATAAGCGATATAACATGATTCCTGCAATCCAGGAAACTATTGATTTTGGGAGAGTTTCCTCCTCCCTTGACTTCTCCATGTTTATCGATTAGAGTAATCTGCTGATTTCTGAGCAATATCATAAGCCTGCATCCACAGAAAAATTATTAGTTTTTAAAACGGACTGATCTGTGTCGATTCTTCAGTTGTCTGCTCCTTGTCCTGCTATCTCCAATTGATCTTCCTGATCTCCCAACTCTTGATAGATTAAGACAAATATTTTATGCCAAAACAAATGAAACCTAAAAAGGAAATATTTTAGAAAAAATAAATTTTCGAGAAGTAATATTTTGAAAAGGGGCACTGCCAAATGTCATGTCACGTCAGGCTTAGCGACCTTTTTTGAGTTTGGGTGCTCGGAGGTTTATTCGCTAGGGAGTATTCACAATCACTCCAGGCTGTCGATAAACCCATGTTTAAATTTTGAGGCCATCCTCAAAATTTCTGTCCCACTTACAAGTTATGGCTTGCTGAGAAACAATCTTCTTCTTGAGAATTTTTGAGACCCTCTCAAAAATTCTGTCCCAGTTTCTATTGTAAAGAGGAATAGAAATCTTACGGGAGATATGACCGAACCCTTGTGGCGCCTACGTATCCCATTGAGGCAGGAATCAGGTCAAACGTAGTTCCCCTCAAGGCTAACATATATAAAAAAATTACAAAGAAACCGACCGAGGCCGACATAGGCCGCCTATGTTTCTCATTCTTGAGAATTCAGGTCGAACGTAGTTCAGATACAAAGAAATATTTAAAGGGGATAAAGGGGTGACCGAGGCCGACATAGGCCGCCTACGTATCTCATTCTTGAGAATTCAAGTCAGACGTAGTTCATTACAAGAGGGATAAATTTTAAACAAAGCAAATAGAACAATTACAAGTAAATGACAAAACATAAACTGAAACTTTACACATAATATCTCTTGACAACATCTGAGTTGATCGGCTTCGGCCAAGCGGTGCCATCCATCTCCGACAGGACCAAAGCACCCCCAGATAATACTTTGCGAACCATGTAGGGCCCTTGCCAATTTGGTGCGAATTTTCCTTTGTACTCTTCTTGATGAGGAAAAATGCGTTTAAGTACTAACTGCCCAATTTCAAAAATTCTGGCTCTGACTCTCTTGTGGAAAGCTCGAATCATTCTCTGTCGATATAGTTGACCATGACAAACGGAAACCATTCTCTTTTCGTCAATCAAAGTTAAATGATCGATTCTCTTGCTAACCCATTCAGCATTACTCAACTCAGCTTCTTGGATGACTCTCAAAGATGGTATCTCAACTTCAGCAGGTATGACTGCTTCTGTTCCATATACCAACAAGTATGGAGTAGCTCCAGTCGACATTCTGACAGTTGTTCGATAACCCAATAAAGCATATGGCAACATCTCATGCCAACCTCGATGATTGTCAATCATTTTCCTCAAGATCTTCTTGATATTCTTATTGGCGGCTTCTACAACTCCATTCATTTGAGGACGATAAGCGGTTGAGTTTTGATGAGTAATCTTAAACTGCTCACATATCTCTCTCATCAGGTGACTATTGAGATTTGCACCGTTATCAGTAATGATGGATTCTGGCACTCCAAATCTGCATATTATATTATTGCGAACAAAATCAGCTACAACTTTCTTGGTGACCGATTTGTACGAAGCTGCTTCCACCCACTTGGTGAAGTAATCAATAGCAACCAAGATAAATCTATGTCCATTGGAAGCGGCTGGCTCTATCGGACCGATGACATCCATGCCCCAAGCTACAAACGGCCAAGGTGAACTCATAGCATTAAGTTCGTGAGGCGGCACTCATATCAAATCACCATGCACTTGACATTTATGACACTTCTGCACAAACTTGCAACAATCATTCTCCATAGTCATCCAAAAATAACCGGCTCGAAGGATTTTTCGTGCTAAAGTGAGCCCATTCATATGCGTTCCACACACTCCAGCATGTATTTGTTCAATAAGCTTCGCGGCATCAACAGCATCGACACATCTTAGAAGACTCAAATCTGGAGTTCTCTTATAAAGGACTTCTCCACTTAGAAAGAAATTGAGAGCCATGCGGTGTATCGACTTCATTTGATTGGATGTAGCATCTTCTGGATAAATACCAGACTCCAAGTATTTCTTTATATCAAAATACCAAGGTAAACCGTCTGGTTTCGCTTCAACATGGGAACAATGAACTGGATGTTCTTTCAACTCTATATCGAAAGGATCAATATAATCAGTATCTGGATGTTTAATCATTGATGCAATGGTGGCAAGAGCATCGGCCAACTCATTTTGTATTTTGGGAGTATGTCTGAACTCGATCTTGTGAAATATCTTGCACAACGTCTGTACATACTGTATGTAAGGAATAATCTTCGGGTTCTTCACGGCCCATTCTCCTTGAACTTGATGAATCAACAAATCTGAATCTCCAATGACGAGCAACTCGTAGACATTCATGTCGATGGCCATTTTCAAACCAAGGATACAAGCTTCATACTCAGCCATGTTATTCGTGCAATTAAATCGAAGCTTAGCTGCCACAGGGTAGTGCTGGCCAGATTCTGACACTAAGACTGCCCCAATACCTTTTCCCTGGTGATTTTCTGCTCCATCAAAGAATAATCTCCAACTAGGATATGCTTCAGAAATATCTTCACCTACAAATGACACTTCTTCATCATGAAAATAAGTCTTGAGCGGTTCATACTCTTCATCAACAGGATTTTCTGCAAGATGATCAGCTAAGGCCTGTGCCTTTATTGCCTTCTAAGTCACATACACAATATCAAATTCACTCAACAACATTTGCCATTTAGCTAACTTTCCTGTTGGCATCGCCTTCTGGAAGATATACTTCAATGGGTCCATTCTGGAAATGATGTATGTAGTATAAGAA